>CM053769.1:342657758-342681187 GCA_028658325.1 Potorous gilbertii | reverse complement strand
GTTCATATTGCACACTTTCATTTTAAAGAGGGGAAACTGAGGTCCCAGGTTAAGTGACTTGCTAAGAGTCCCACAAGGTAATAAGGAGGAGAGCTGGGATTCAACCCCAGCACCCTTCCTGGTACCCACTCCGCCGCCTCATTATAATCCAGTTCTCTTCCCACTGTGCTACAGTTTCATGCTTATCCCAAGAGATGAGACAGTTGAATACTTTCGTCCTCTGGTTGCGCCTCTGCCTCTGCCAGGTGTCCACTATCTCTTTAAGAGGAAAAGTGAAGACGGACAGATTACGCAGCTGCATGTGAACAGACTGGCTCAGCCTCCTTCCAGCCGGCTCTCCCTTCCTCCTTTCCCGTGCTGCAGCCGAGCCAGCCACCTCCAGTAGGCGCTCCCGAGAGCGGCTCTACTCAGCCGCAGCGGAGCAGCCCTGGCAGCCGCTGCTATGGAAGCCGAAGCAGGTGATGGGACTAGCCCCAGGGACCGCTGACCCCCGACCTCCCCTCTCCCCTTCTGCCCTCTCCTCTCCCCTTAGGGCTCCAGCCCGGCCCCAAGCTAGGGGCACCACCCTGAGTCTGCACAGGGCAAAGGGTGTGGTGGGGGAGGGGAGAGACCCCTAGCATGTTGTCCTGGTGTCTGTAGGGAAGGGGCTCGGCCGTGGGAGGGACCACCGGCTCTGTCCCCTGTGGATGGGGGCTCATCCTCCTGTCTCCTGGGCCGCAGGTTGCTGAAGCGGACTTGGCCGTCTGCAGCTGCCACTGCAGAGGCGCTGCGCCAAGCGGAGCCGAATCGTGCGAGCCGGTGCGGGCCGCTAAGCGGACTCAGGTGAGAGGAGAGGGCTGGGGCTGGGGTGGGGGGTGAGGGCAGATTGCACTGCATCACGGTGGGAGGGAAGCCTGCGGCCGCGGCGGGGAGGGGGGAGGTGAGGGAGCTGCGGTAGAATCCCTCTGAGAACGCTAGGCCCGGGAGGGGTTTGGTCGTGACTCATCCTCCCCCCTCCCCTTCCCCTTCATTCCCCTGCATCCTCCCTTCTCCAGACCCCCTACAGCATAAGCAAAACTTAGTAGAGGAAGCCAGTGTTGATTGGGATGCGCAGATTAGCGTGTGTGTGTGTGTGTGTGTGTGTGTGTGTGTGTGTGTGTGTATGTGTGTGAGGGTGTAATGACCCCCTAAATAGAGATTGTTTCTACCCTCTACCCCTTTTTCCTGCATTATTCTTCTTCTGTTTTCCCTTCATTCTCCCAGCATAAGAAAAACTTAGGGAAAAAGCAGATGCTGATTGGAACGGGAAAGGGCAGATCCGGGTAGGTGAGGAGGGAGTTATGTGGGGTCAGACCCCGAAGAGATAAGGGATTGGAGGTCTTGGGCTTGGGGCAGGGAGTGGAGAGAGGAGTGAGGAGTGAGAGGTGGTAGGAAGAGGGGAGTGGTGTGAGTATAGGTGAGGAAGGCTGGTGAGCTAGGGTATGTGTGTATACATGGGGAAGGCTGGTGAGGTAACACCTTACCCTCCCCCTTCCCCAAGGTCAGTGCTTATAACCATCTCTCAAGAAGAAACACAGAGGCCCCAGGGTGGCCAGGCAAGTCTGGGAACATCCGGCCCCCTTCAGAGTGAGAGACCCAAAGGTTTGGTGTCTCCTGGAGGGACCTGTGTCAGGAATCCCTCCCCCAGACCTTTATCAGGTCCTGGTAGTGATCTTCCTGTGTTCCTATTTTCAGACCTCTTGACAGATGCTGCTCTAATCGTCTTTCCCAGATTTTCTTTCCTTCTTTGCATAGAGGGAGGAGGCCCCCCTGAAACCTTCAAAGGACACTGCTGTGGGGTTGGGACTCATCCTACAGGGTGAGAGAGCCAGGCAATCCTGAAGAAGTTGACAGCCTCTGGGTGCAGTGGGATATGGTAGGAAAAGCACTAGATTAGAAATCAGGATACCTGGGTTCTAATCCTGACTGTTGCTTTGGTAGTCATGTGACTATGGCACATCACTTCCTTCCTCTGGACTGCATATTCTCCATAAGAAGACTGGATCAGATGATCTTTGTGAATACTGCCCAAGCAGGTCCTGAATCTCCAATGGAGAAGAAAAGTGTCCTCCTCCCACAGTCCAGAATTTAAGCTTAGACCAAGTCACTTGGATGTCTTGTCTATCAAACCTGTCTAAAGCCTGGTTGGAGCAGGTGACCTCTTCTGACCCTAAGATTAGGCAATTTCCTTGTGAAGCACTGACTTTGCAGGCCTAAAAAGAAAAAGGAGATACCCCAACATGTATGCAACCTCCTTTCCTAGCTCTCCTTTCTTCTTCTCTCCCTTCTTTCCCATCACACCTAGAGCCTCACCAGGCATGTTACCTGACTGAATTAGGGGGGGGTGTGTGGAAGAAAAGGGGCAGGTGACATAGACTGCACACACACACATACACACACACACCTGAAGATGTTTCTGCTAGGAGATAATGAAGGCCCAAGTGTGCCCAGGAGGGAGGAAAGCTGAGGGATCAACCATAATAGAATGTTTCCATTACAAGGGTTTTGACAGTCTCAAATGTAGAAATGCCTCCCTGTACTAGGAAGGTTTCTTGGAGCATGCCCCAAGAAACCTTAGGGACCCTAGCTTCCACAGAGGATGGAGAAGCAAAGAAGTTGGGGGGATGGGTAGGGAGAGATGAATCATTAAGTAAGACTCCAATTTAAATGGTGAACATTTCTTCAATTAGATCTCCCAAAGAACATTTGGTGAAAGCATTTCCTCATCGACATTTTGTATCTGTCTCCCACTCTTATCCCCTCCACCCATGTTTCTTCAAAGTAAGACACTTTTTTGCCCTGGATATTTTCTCCCAAAATGTATTTTTTTCCCAATAATTACCAGGTTTGAGTAGATAGTTTATGAATTATCCATCCATGACTGCCCCAGCTCCACACCAGAGAGAAATAGCGCCAAGTTCAAGGAAACTGAGCTGCCCGTCCAAAAGAATGTCCAAGCCTGGATGTGCTGGTGGCTGACAGATGTTTTACATGCTCCCCTTAGAGGCAGCATGGTGTAATGGAAGGAGTGTAGAATATTATCCTTATATCCAAGGACCTAGGTTAGAATTCCATCCCTGCTATATGGCCACACACTTAACCTGTTTGTGCCTCATTTTCCTTATCTGTAAAATGAGCAGGACTAAAAATTTCCAAAGATAATTTGCAGTGATCTATTTTGTAAGGGTTTTGAAGCACTTTATGTGAGATGCAGTGTAGGATGCTGACCTCAGAGCTAGGAGGACCTAGATTCAAATCCGGCCTCTAAAATACACTGGCCATGTGATATGGGACAAATCTCTTAATCTCCCAGTGTTTAGGCAAATCCTCTTAGTCACAGAGAAGGTGCCAACATGCGTTAAGAGAGTTATCTCATTTAGTAGTTCCCTATATCAGTGAAATCACAGGTTTGGTCCCAACCCCTGTAATACCTTATATGCATCATTTTCTTTGATCCTATAACTGCTCTGTAGGTAGCATATCATTGCATTTCCAGATGAGGCCAATGAAGATTGCCTCTGATATTCTGGGACTCCATGACACAAGACAGATAGCAGACAATAAAAGAAGCAAATGGGCTAGGACTGAAACATCCACTTGTTTTCAAGCCTTATTCAAAAGACCTGTGGTGAATAGCCTTCTCTGAACTGCCATTAACTCACTTTGTGACCTTGGGCAAATCATTTCTTCTCTGTTGGCCTCAGTTTCCTCATTTATGGAGTGGAGTCAGATGACCCAGTTTTTGATCATCTCTAAGATCTCTTTCTGTTTTTAACATTCTGTTTTATATTCTCTGCTGGTCTTGTGAATTGAAAATACAGCCTTGTCCTAGTTTAAGGGAAAACGGTTGCATTAAGATAACCTGACCTTACTCTTGACCTTACTCACTGAACCTAGATGGAATCATATTTAACTCCCCCTCCCCATCACAGACCAATTCCTGATATTTCAAGAATGCTTCATAGTCTTACTGGATTCCTATATCAGCAGCATACAAGTTGCTATAGAGCTTTAGAAACCAACCAAGTTCAAGTCCATGACTGACTCCCCAGGCAAGGAGGCATCTTTTCCAGTTCTCAGTGCTCTCCAGTGACAGGATTCCATGGGGGCCCTTGGAGAGCTTGTTCCATGACTTACTACTCTGATTCCTAACATCAGTCCTCAGGAGGTTAATAGAGGTCCTTCTAGTGCTCAAAGAATAAAGTGACTTGTCTAATGACAGACAGACATTGACTCATCTGGGATCAGCACTTGTGGGCAAGGGAGGGTCTGGATTCTTAGTCTGTTTTTCAGTCCTATACACCACATGAAGTCTTCTGAAACCTAGGTTGTCAGTACAGTTAGAGATCATTTCTGCATTTCCTGAGCATCTAGTACTAAACAAAAGTTCAACTTGGCTAACACAAAGCTAATGCTGATATCCTGGGCAGGAATCCTCTGCTGATCTTGGGAAAACACAAAGTCCCATTTGATACATTGCATCTTTATGTGGGGGCCTGAGTTTATCAGACCATTCCACATTTCTTATACCATCAACAGGTATTTGCCTGTCAGCAATGTCAGCATTGTCATACAAGGAACTTTAAAGATCAAATGCAACTTTTTCATTTTATAAAGGAGGAAACTGAGGTCCCAACGGAAAAAGGGACTTGTATAAGGTCATATGGCCGATTAGTGGCAAACCTGAGACTAGAACCCAGGTCCCAGGCACGTTCCTGTAGCAATCCTCTGAATTGCGGAACCAAATAATTGTGCATGAAACATTGTGGATGAGAAGTCTCAAACCTTGGTTCAGCAGGCTGTAACTGGCTAGGTGATGTTTGGATAATTGTGGAGGGGATTTGTGTTTCAGATGCAGGTTATCAGCACTGATCCTTGAGGTCCTTTCCAAAACAAAGGGAAGAGAATTGTTCCTGCCCCGCTCAATCTGAGCTTCAATTGGCTTGTGGTAGTAGATACCCCAAAGGTTTCTCAGCCCTGGATTTTTTATGTTTAAAGGGTCTAATCTTTCCAGGGCTAAGAGTTTGCAATTCCATGATTTTGTTTGAGCAGAAGAACTCTCTCTGGTTACCTCCATCTGCACATGCCCCTACGAGAATGCCAGTGAGCATAGTTACAGCATGATTGTTATTCACAAGATCTCTTCCCTGCTTCTCTGGTTTTCATGTAGTCATGGTGGATAGAAGGGGCCACACTTGTATCATTTCTCTCCTTGGCCTGGTAACTGTGGCATAAGTACTCAGGCTCCTGTGCCCCCAGTTTGGGATATGCCCTCTGTGCCCTGTCAGCCTGTGCTACTTGGTGTAGGGGTAGTTTTAGTCTGGGCTAGTGTTGTAGAAGGCTGTGCCATCAAGGCCTTGGCTGGGGATGGTGGTAGGGCAGGGCGGCTTCTCTGAACAAGGCTTTGTAGAAATCCAGCAGAGGTGGGGACTTGGCAGGGCAGCCTGTGAAAGCTGGCACAGATGGTTTCCTCCAGAGAGATGCAAGGAGAGGTTGTCTGGCAGCTACTGACTTGGAGTGGCAGTTCTATCAGAAAGCAGTTGCCCTGAGGCTGGAGCCTGAAGGTGCTAGAACTGGATCATCTAAGGGTGAGAGGTAGATATGTTGTTGGGGGTGGGAGGAAGGGGTATGTGTCAGTAAGGGATAGCAAAAAGCCTTGGAGGAACTAGTCTGACCCAGGAATATTATCTGTTATAGAACTTTGTGATTTGAGCTCTAAAGAACCTTAGAGAACCCGCCCGAAGGCCTCAATTTCCAGATGAAGAAACTGAGGCCCAGAGAGGGGAAGATGATTTTCCCAAGATCGTGCAGGCACCAGAGCCAGCATTCGAATCCAAGTCCTCTGCTTCCAAATCTAATCCTGTTTTCAGGGCCTAACAGCTGCATCTGGCCTCCCAGAACCCCTGCAGAGGCCAAAAGGTGATCTACGGGAGGTTTTAGAAAGGATGAATTCCCTCCCTGCAGGAGTTCCTGATTGTTATGGTACAGTAGATTCAGAAAGCACCTCCTAAAATATTTTTTGGAGTCCTGGGATTTCAATTTTGCATTCTGTTATATGCTCAGTGAACCTCTACTATAGGAAGAAAGCTCTATGCTGTGGAGGAGACAGGGCAGTGTAATACATAGTCTCTCCTCTTAAGGACTTCATAGTCTAGCTCTGGTTCTGGTACCCATATAGTGTGGAAAGCACAAGGAAAGAGTGCCATGAACCCCTTAGGGGGAAACATGATTGCTGCCTTCAGATATCTGAAGGGCTGTTAGGGAGAAAAAGGATTGAATTTATTCTACTTGTCTTCAGAGCCTAGGACGTGTGGGCAAAAGTCACTGAGAGGCAGATATAAGCTTCACATAAACATAGCTCTAAGGAATTCTTGCCTTAGGTAAGAGGTTGGATGAGACTTATTAATCCCTTCCATCTATGATATTTAATGATTATAAAGCATACATGTGTATAAACACATATATCTCTAAACCTCTGTAGGTAACTCATAGTGTGAAAACTCCCTCCACAGATACACATCAGTCAAGGGACACAGAAAAGGTAAATAACTTGTGCATGGTCATACAAATAGTTGTGTGTCAGAGGGAGAAATCAAACCCAGGTTTTCCTGATTCCAAAACTGGCCTATGTTCAATATGCCATCCTGGCAATATATAAATGTTCAAAATGGTATAAACAGAAAGTAAGTATTGTTATACATTTTGAGGATAAAATCATAGAGGAAAGAGCTAGCCATAATTAAACCAGACTGCCCCAAAGACCCAGAGACAAAATCCTGGGTCTGCATAGAGCATAAAGCTAATTAAAGGCAATTGAGTTTCTGGCCAACAGATAGACAATAGCTTGGCTAGAAAAAAAAACAAACAAAACAACTCTGGTAGAATGATAGGATTTTGAACTAGCAGGAATCCTTAGAGATGTACAGATGAGGAAACTGAGGCCCAGAGAAGGGGAATAACTTGCCCAAGGTCATATAAGTAGAAAAGAGTGGAACAGGGATTTGAACATAGGCCCTCTGACTCCATTTCCAGGGCTCCTCCCATCTCCACTCTGTCATTTATCACCATTATGATAGCGTGTACCAGGTTCTGCTGCCTTCTCACTTGACCATCAATCACTAAATTTCTCCGAATCTCAGTTTCCCCTATCTAAAATGGGCATAATTCCTTATGGGATGATGTGGAAGATGACTGAAAAAATCTAGGTGGGAAAAAAGAAAAAGAAAATGCTGGCATGGCACTTAGAAGTACCCATTAAATGCAAGTTCTGTTTGCCTAGTCTGTTCTTGGTTATGTGTATTTTAAAGGGTGGAGCAGTTGCTATTTGCCCATGGGAAGGGGATTGACCTTTTCCCAGATTACCCTGGCACCTGGTTTTCTTCTCTGTGTCTTTCCAGCTGAATTGAACTGAACTCAAGAAGTTTTCCCTGAGATATTTTAACTACCTACCCCAGCCCTGCCCTCTAACCTGGTAGTCTGGCTCCTAAAGCCATCCTTCCCTCCCACAAAGAATGTCGTCCTGTGTAACTGGCTCATCAGCAGATAGATTTCCAGTCCTCACTGAAGCCACTTCCAGGTGTAGAATGTGGTCTGGGGCTCAGAAATGGACTTGCAGAAGGGTCAGGAAGAAATGAAGAACTAGCATCAGTTCAGCTGGTTAGATCGTGATATTAATGAGGCCAAAAAAGAGCCAATTAGCTTCTTTCTAGTCCTTGGCCCCCTCCCTCCATCCCCCACAATCCTTTGCAGATGCATGCCATTAGTCACAAGGAAGACTGCTGTGAAGGTGGCTGGATGATTCAGACCAACTCAAACCCACTACAGGAGGCACAACACAGCACCACACTTCATGAGTGTGGGCCAGGGAGCATCTGTCCAACCATGTACACAGATTACTGGTGAAAATGCACCCACTGGTCTTGAGAAGTTCCAATTTCAACATTTAGTAGTTGTGTGAGGCACAGGTTGCTTAACCATTCTCAGTGTTGGCTTCAACCATTGTAAATTAGGAACAAAAATATTTCTACTGTTTCTGCGAAGGGGCTTGTGAGTCAAACATTTTGCCAATCCCTGATGCTGTTGAAATGTGAGTCAGAGTAGGTTCTGCCTGTCACTTACTGAGTGACCCTGGACAGATCACTTCCCTTCTCTGGACCTCAGTTGTCCTCTGCAGAATAAAGGAATTGGGCTGGAGCAGTGTTTCTTAAATGTGCTGCTGGAATCCTGGAACACCCTATGTTTTTTAAAAAGAACTTTATGTTGTATATTAATAGTCATTAAAAATCATTTTAGAGGGTTTTACAAGGCCTCAAAGTTTTGTTCAAAATTTGAGAACCACTGCTCAATTAATTCCAAGCCCCTTCAACTCTTAAGTACTGATACTTTCTCATACTCACATATATATTGTGTATATGAGCATAAACCTCTGAACTGGTTGAAACGCAGAAATGGTCAGACAGTTTAGTTGATTGTACCTGGGCCATTTTCTTTCCACAGTTGGTTTAAGTGATGGTTGCTCTCCTCAAGAGAAGCTACGAACAACCTCAAATGAGATCTGTTGAGTCTCCCATCATTTTGTGTAACTGTTTATTCCCTTAGTTGGGAATTGGAGGGTATATGCTTTGATATATTAAGTGATCCTTATAAAGCACTTAAATAAACAAGTCCTGGGCAGTCAGCTGATGCTGGAGTTTGTTAAGTTCATGACTACTACTTATCCCAGGTTAGAAATTTTGAATATATTGAGATTGTGGCTAAACTCTAGGGTTTGGTTGAAATTTTAACTGGTATGTTATCATGTGAAGGGGAAAGCCTGTTCTAGGACTAGGCTCTCTTTAAATCCATTAGGATTTTATGCAGATTCTCATTAGAAAATATTTTAAATGATCTAGCATTTATCTCTAGTTGGATAATCAAGTTCCAGTTACACTCAAGAATGATAATAATGGTCTACACATCTACAGTACTTTATGGATTTAAAGCATTTTCACATAAGTAAAATTGTCCCCATTTTAAATATGGGAAAAATGATTCTCAGACAGAGACAATTACTTTAAATAATCTTTTTTACCCTAAGATCTGTGAAATTATTTTAAAACATATTTTGCTAACTATTTCAAAATAATTGACTTTCTGTGACTTATCCTATCATCTGATATTATTATGCTATATAATTTATTTTATGAATTTCAAAACATTCATCTGAGAAGGGGTCCATAGGCTTCATCATACTCATAAAGATGCCTATGACACAGAAAAGGTTATGAATCTCTGACTTGGAATTATGAACTCATAGAATGTTTGTATTGAAAGGGACCTTAGAACACTATCAGGAACAACTTTCTCAAATGGCCAAGGTCCAGCAAGTCATAAGGTTGAGAACTCAGGTACTGACTCCAGGTCCAGTCTTCTCTCCACTAAATGATAACTCAGGAAATCCTGTAATCAGGAAGAGCCTCCCATGGTCTCCTGCCCTCCCTTCATCAAGTTAAAACCAGCAGAAATGGAACTGTGAGTCCTACTGAAATCCAGTGGCCTTGGAGGCGATGAAAGAAGATAGCAAGATGTACAGAAACTAAAAAAATTGCTGTGACAGAAATCAGATGTGGTTTGTAGAGGGAACCAAGAGAAGCTGGCAAGCTGTAAAGGATGATGCGGGGAAGACATCGTGCCAAGCATCTGAGAGAATTAGTTTCACACTTCAGTTCAGATAGGAGATGTTGATCAGCCTAGACTAGCACCAGACTCCTGAAGCCCCAGGACATTGAAAGGAAATAGATGGGCCTGGTTTCAACACTGCTCCAGCTTGGCCTCACTTAAATCCAGTTCACACACAAGTCAAGACATCACCCATTACACTGCAATGTCATTGATCCTCTTAGAAAATGTAGGACAAACAAGAACCGTGACACAGCTCTAGGTGTACTGGGAGCAAGGTTGGGGAGTATAAAATCACAAATCCAGGCCTGGAAGGGACCTCAGAGATCATCAGGTCCTATCCCCCGTCCCTCATTTTTCAGTTGAGAAAAGTCAGGGATGTTAAGTGCTTGCCCAGAGTCCTACAAATAGTATCAGAAATGAGATCTGAACTTGGGTCATCTGACTCCAGTGCCAACAGCACTCTCTCCACTGTATTGTGTGTTAAGCTGCATCTCGGGGTGAAAGTAGGATGATGTCAGAGATTGTTTCTTAAAGAAGGAAATTCCACAATTATTCAGACTGACCATTTCAACTTCAGAACATAAAACATTTTCTATTCATTTTATGTACTTTCCATGTTCTGGTTTGATTATAGCCTTTATGTCTCATTAATTCTACTAGATTATGAACTTCCTGAGATGGCCTTTGACTTCTTCATCTTTTTATCTACTTCAAAGCAAAGCACAGTGCACATTGTACACAGTCAGTCATTATTAAAAGTTTTTGAATGAATGAACTTTGCAGATAAGTTCCATGAACAAGACACTCTATTTCTCAGCTCTGGGCATTTTTTCTGGCTGTCTTCCATGTCTGGCATTTTTTTCCTCATCTCCACCTCCTGGCTTCCTTTAAGTCCCAACTAAAATCCCACCTCCTTCAGGATACCTTTCCCAGTTTCTCTTCATTCTAATGCCATTCTTTTGTTAATTATATTTTTTATCCTGTATGAAGCTTATTTGTACATATTTGTTTGCTTATTATCCCCCCTGTTAGATTGTGAGCTACTTGAAAGGAGGACTGTGTTTTACCTTTCTTTGTATCCCTAGTACTTAGCACCTGTCTGGCGTAGTAGGTATTTAATAGATGCTTACTGATTGATAAGTAAAAAAACTAGAGACCAGAGAAGGGAACTGACTTCCCAAAGTTACACACTAGGTATTGTTTAATCTATAATCTGTCCCTAAGAATGGACTACTAGGAGCTGTCTCTCCAGAGAGGGCTGAAGGTAGAAAGGTTGTTCTTCTAGCCCAACAGGGATGTGTGATTCTTGTTGAGTGGTTGGCTTTAGCCAAGTACATCAGTTCATTCTGCTCCTGGAGGGCAATATATAAATCTTATTTCTCTTGTATTTCCCCTGCCCCACCCTTATTTGGGGATTATGTAATAGATATTTGGTAAATATTTGGTTGAGTTAATAAATGGCATGGTGACTGGCTAGAGCTCAAGATTGAAAGGTCAGGGAAAACTAGATTCCATCCCAGAGTGACATATTCTGAAATGGAAAGATTTGGGATTACCTAGTCCAGAGAAGAGGATGAGGAGTGATTTTATAACAAATGCTAAGAACAATGGACAAGTTCCATGCTGGGAATGATGGGGTTCAAATCAAGACATAGGAATTTGTTGAGGTAAACACTTCTCCTCTTCCCTCCCCTGATATGTCCTTGGCTCTAAGATGGTGTTGTGCTGGTCTTAATATAATTAAGGACTAAATAAGGGGATATGACCTGAAACTGTAGCAGGAAGGTTTCAGTTAGACAGGAGAAGGTAAATTCCTAAGCTCAGGAATTGTCTTATGTAAAAGTGGGCCCCTGATAGGAGCTGTGAGGTTGCCACCTCCTTCAAGCCCTAAACAGAAAAATTTGAAGTATCTTAGAGATACGTTTGAATATCAGATGAGTATTCAAGGTTCTTTCTAATCCTTGTTTTACCTCTTTTGTCCTCCAATTCCAAGAAGGTTGGAAATCTTATTTTTTGCTATTCTTAACTATATATTGGGTGCCTTTGGCAGCATGTTGGGAAGAGTGCTGGACTTGAAGTAAGAAAGGCTTGAGTTTGAATTCTGCCTCAGTCACATAACTAGCTGTGTGATCTTGAGTGAGTCACTTTACTTTTCTTAGAACAGCTTCTTCATCTATAAATACATGAAATATTTTGCAAACCTTCAAGTGATATATAAAGATTAGCTATTATTATTATGAACACAAATATATCAATATAACACCACATTTCCGTAGCACTTCACAGTTTATGATGTGATTCATATTCATTGCATCAGTGTAATACTGTGTTCCTTGTCATAGTTCTGAGAAGGTAGGAAGTGCCAAGAAGTCACATTTCCATTTTACAGACAAGAAAAGTGAGGCCCAGAGAGGTAAAAGTAAGTTAAGTTTGGTCACACAACTATTTTACAACCTACTGTCATCAAAACAAATGGCTCTTTTCCTCTCCTTTTCACTCCTGATCTAAATTCCTTAAGCTATCTCTCCTCAAGCCTGCTATTCATGTTCCTTATAACCTGACTTCCCTGGGATGCACATATTGGGTGATGAGTGATAGATATACACACTGGCTAGCTACTAGATACCCCGTACATTCAAGGGATGATCTGAACAATAAAGGAGACAACTGTGCCATAGTGCAAGGAATATTAAATTGAGAATCAAGAAACCCAGGTTCTGGTCTTGACTTTGCCAGTAATGTGAAGTGTTACCTTGAACAAGTCACTTCTGGGCCCAAACTTCCTCTTCTGTAAAATAATATGGTTGAGCAGATAGCTTATCAACTTCTGTTCTATCACCCATCAGTGAGATAGCATGATATAATGAAATGTGCATGGGCTGTAAGAGGAGTCCGAGGACCTGGGTTCCAGTCTCATCTCTGACCCTTATGCCCTATATAACACCAGGCAAATCACTTAGCTTCTCTGAGTCTCAGCTTCCTCATCTATTACATGAGGGAGGAAAATGAGAGGAAGTCTGAAATCCCTTTTAGTTCTAAATTTGGGATCCTGTGGTCATGCACACATGTTTCTTTGTATGTAAGTAATCTGAAAAATGCTTAGGATAAGGAGTCTCTTAGAAGGCAAAAATGATGTTTTTGGGGATTGGTTTTTTTCCCCAACCAAGAGTCTTATAAAAATTGAAACCTTAGATTGCTGTGCAGGGATCTACCATGAGCCTTGATGACTTTATCAGCTCCAGAATGGGAGCATCATTGGCCAAGGTCACCAAGGAATTTCCATCTGGTGGATAACACACTTGCCAGCTGTAGAGAGGAGCTTGGCACTGATAGTTCTCAAAGCTTCTGGCCTGTCTCTGAGCCCAACAAGCTCCATCTTGGTGATCTATTTTCTAACATTTGGAGAGTCATCACAGAGCAGGGGGTATCTGGAGAGGATTGGAGCCATTTCCCAAAATAGCTAGGCTGGTAGGTGAGGGCTAGGTACTCTCTGTTTTGGACTAAGGGATCTGGGTGGGAAGTGTGATACAATGGAAAGAACGCTAATGTTGGATCCAGAGATCTTGTCATTTACTAGAGGGACCTTGAACATGTCACAAATTTCTCTGAGGGATGTGGTTAAACTAGATGCATAAATCTGATCCCAGGGCCAGCCCACTCCTGTGTATTGTTCTTTCATATTTTAACAGGGCCTCCAACAAACTGGGATGTGTATCTGTAATGCTGAGCGTAATTCCTGGCACATAATAAGTGCTTAATAAATGTCAATTGAGAAGGTTTAAGGAGGAAAAGATTAGAAGCAATTTCATATAAGGATCAGTCAAAGAACTGGGATAATTCACCTGGGGAAAAAGAACATTTAGAGGTAAGATGGTCCTCTTCAAATACCTGAAGGGCTGTCACAGGGAGTAGGGATTAGACTAACTCTTCTTGGCCCCAAAGTGGGCAGCGAATGGAATTTGCCAAATTTCAGCTGACTATGGTAAGAACTTCCCAGCAATGGAGGGGGCTCTCTGAGGGTATAAGTGAGGGTCCTGTCACTGGAGGCTGCGTGGATTCTTGTTTGGAAGGTTATGGAGGCAGTTTCTGTGTAGGGTAAGAGGTTGGCCCTGAGGTCTCTCTCAGCTCTAAGATTCTCCCCCTACATACCTCATCTTCCTGCCTCCCGTGAGGGTGGGCTGAGACAGTACCAGTCCTGCCAGGTAGAAGATAGGAGTTCACGAATTCAAAGGTCATGTCAGAGTCTCTTCCAGGATTCTCCTCTCCCATCCCTCAGAGATGGGGGAACACATTGCCATGGTCATCTAGGAAAGTAGTAAAAAAACTCGCCTTCTAATAATAGTAATAACATTTGCTCTTTATTTTACAAAGACTTCATTGTGATCTTCATTAGGAGCCAGAGCAGGGCTTGTTATTCTCGTTTTTCAGATCAGGAAACTGAGGCCAGAAGCAGACTGAGGACTAGAAAACCTGGGAATTCCTGGTACAGTGTCACTTCCACTGCACCCTGTATCCTCCGTTTCTGTTTTCTACATCAAACATAGAATGCATCCTGTTCCTTCCCCCTCCTCCTAGCTCTCTTCACCACATGGAGTCAGAGCTTGGGACCAGATTGCCCTCCCCCCTCCATATTAGCCTCCTGGACTCACAGGAAAAATGTTGTGCAGAAGCATCGGGGGGACTAGAAGTCCTTGAGGGCTAGCCTTAATACCATGGCAACCCCTTGGATGCATAGCACCAAACTCCTGGGGCTGCCTCGCCTCTGTGCATGGTGCAGGGGGGGAGCCTGGCCTGGGAAAGGAGGCCTGATGTCTTCCTAGGCCAGACAGTAAGCAAGCTGTGAAATCAAGGGCCTCCTTAAGGAAATCCCAGGGGCCGACAACACGTTAGAAAACTGTTTCTTACTGAGGCAGGGGCTGAAAACTGATTCTGTCTCAGCTCCCTAGCAGGTCAAGGAGGGAAGGTTCCTGTGTTTTTTTCTCACAGAAAAGGCTATTGGCTTATTGGAGATAGTGAAGTCACATATTTACTAAGTGCAAGTGTTTACACATGCAGCATTCCTCAGTGCTTCTAGGACCTGTGGTTTCATCAGTGTGGACTCCACCTCCTCTGACAGAGTCCTAGTTTCTCATCCCAGTTTTATAAGCAGCCATAACCAAAAGAGAGGCCAGTCCTTAGACCACAGCCATGTGAACCTCTCTGGATTAGAGCCTGCTAGAGTTGACAACCTTGCTAGCTTAGCCTTTGAAAACCCAAGGTCACTGCCTCACCTTAAGCAGGCCTGAGAAAAAGACTTCAGTGACTTAACGAGTACAACCAAGTTTTGTTCTTAGTGTTCTCTCTGGATCCCTGGCCACACGGGTCCAAAGCTCTTAGGGAAAAAGCCAAGTGTAATTAACTTCAATGACAGGAAGTTTAAGAGTAGGAATGAGGAGAGAGAGGTAGTATCATGTCGTGAAAAGATCTGGAATGAAATGGCCCCGATTTAAATCTCAGCTTTGCTATTTTTACTACCTATGAGCTGGGGGAGGTGAGGCTGTCTATGAGAGATGTTTAGCTAGGAACTGGTGAGCTCTTGCTTCCTGAAAGTACTTCTTCTCTGGCTATAACTTCCACAGGTTCTGGGCTAGAAGGTGAAATGGAAGCTCCTTGAAGGCAGGCACAGCACAGTTTCATTTTCATCTTCCCATTCCCAGAAGCTAGTAGGATGCCTTCCACGGGGTTGCTGCTTGATAAACATCTGTTGAATTTAAAGTGTGATGAATAAACAAACCTTTATGGAGCACCTTCTGTGTGCAAGGCCCTATGCTCTGGGAGATACAAGACATGATCAGTCCCAGGCAGTGCATGATCAATGTCGAGTTAATGGTAGTATAACAAAGGCCACAACTATGAGGAAGGAGAAATCCCCAAGGATTGGGATAGCCAAGGAAAACTTCCTGGGGGTAGAGAAGATTGTGGTCAGGAGAACTGAAGAAGTAGGAAATGGCAAAACTTTTCTTAAACGATAAGATGCAGCTATGACATAATGGAGAAAGAGCTGGCTTCTGAGTCAGAAGGACTTGAGTTCAGAACCACCCTCTGACCTAGGTTTTATGACTCTGAGCAAGTAACTTAACTGTTCAGTGTTCCCAGACAACGCTTGAAGACTGTAGGTTACAGGACAGATGCAGACCAACATTGGTAGAGGAGATTTTCTCATCAAGAAATTTTCCTATATCAGTGAAATTGTGAGGGCAGTGTCTATCCTTTTCCCTTTCTGAGTACAGTCAGTTCAGCTAGAGTATCTGCTTTGCATTAGCAAATAGTGGGAGACAAGGATGTATGGGACTGGTCTAAGGGCAGCTATGAGGTGCAGTGGATAAAGCTCCAGGCCTGGAGTCAGGAAGACTCGTCATGAGTTCAAATATGACCTCAGACAATTAGCTGTGACCCTGGGCAAGTCACTTAACTCTGGTTGTCTCAGTTTCCTCATCTGTAAAATGAGCTGGAGAAGAAAATGACAAACTACTCCAGTATCTTTGCCAATAAAAGCCAAGAAAACCTCACATGGGGTAACTCAGAATAGGATACAGCTGAACAGCAATGAAAGGACTGGTTGAGTCCACAGGGTAAAACAACAGTCAAAAAATAAACTAACAAACTAACAAAACTAGATGGTTTTAAGAGAACCAGAGTGTCCAGAACAGGGTAAGAAATAGTCCCACTATGTTCTGTCCTGGCTAGACCCCATTTGGAATATTGTGTTTAGTTCTAGACAACACATTTTAGGAAATATATTGTCAAACCAGAGCCCATCAAGGGGAAGGTGACCAGGAAAGTGATGTCAGGAGATCATACCATGTAAGGATCTGAGACATATAACCTTTGAAAAGACCAAAGAAAGACTGTAACAACTATCTACAAGTTGATTAAAAGTTATTTTGCGGAAAAAGGACATAGAGCATGGGCATGTCTCCTTCCCTCTCTGAACCTGTTTCCTCCCTAGTAAAATGAGGACATCAATACTCTTGCTACCTAACTTGAGGGGTTGTTGTGTTCAAAAAGTGCTTTGTAACCCATAAAGCCTACAGAGATGTGAGTTGCTTGATCTGGCTGATGTCCTAATTCTGTTTGGCCTGTGGGTTGGGGGAGGGAGGCAGAAGTAGGATCAATATATAAGTAAAAGCTACATGGAGGCAGATTTCAGCTCAATATTAGATGACAACAATTAGAACTGTCAAAAAAATGGAATGGAGAGAGTGAGTTCATTACCATCACATAGATTCAAGTAGAGATTCAATACTCACCTTTTGGAAAGACTACAGAGGGTAATCTTACTTCAGGGATGGGTCAGATTCTCATCCTCCAAAGCCCTGACCAGTTTAAGATTCTTTAATTCTCTAGAATTCAAATAGGTGGAAAGCATCTCAGGTTGGGAAGAAGGTATGAGTAACGTCCAAGCTAATAATGAATTCATGCTATTCCTAGGGTAATGAAGAACTGGCTGAAACATGATTTCCACAGGACAGTTGGACATTAGATTGACCAGGAAGTTTGGGAAGACTTGTATGAACTGATGCAAAGTGAAGGAAGCAGAATAAGAGATGATAGAGAAGAGACATGAGAGGGCATTTGAATCTATAGGCTTCACCAGATTGCCATAGGGGCCCATGATACAAAAAAGGTTGAGTCTAGGATGATTCTGTAGTAAGGGGAGAAAAGATAGGTTCATTGAGAAATTTACAAAATGTAAAAACAAATAAAAATCAATAAAAATTATTTTTTATGGAAAAAATATAGACAAGGTTAGAGAAGCACCAGATGGAGGAGAGTCTTAAGGTGGAAAACCAAGCATTAAGGCTTGATCTTATAGTTAATGAAGAGCCAGGGGAGATTTTTGAGTATGAAGTGACACAATGAAAGTGTGTGATGGCAAGCAAAATAGGATCTTTTGCTGTTTTTGTTTTAGTATAATCAAGGGCTTCTGATTGAATCTTGCCTTTATCAATCAAGAGTCTATTAGGAGTAAAGTGCAGAAACAAGTTTCTTTAACTAGAAACAGTATATGTATTTGTATTGTTAATATGATTAAAGATCTTCTCCACCTATTATTGGGCCTGCCCATTAAGGAGAGTTTGATTAGGGAAGATTTGTGGGAAAGCCCAAGCCTTTTCTTAATGAGGTACTGGTTCTCAAGGGTTGGAATGCCCTCTGGCTCTAAAAAAGGTATAAATACTCTGAGTTGAAGTTTTATTTTGGGATTACTGACTGGAAGTGTTTGGCTAGATGAGGACTCTGGGAAGCCACTAAAGGAGCCTCCTGGCTTTGAAAACCCAAATGTCGATACTTCCCTCTCTGGTAACTATGGTCGGGACACTTGGACCTGTCTGTTGATTTCACGCAGAGGAAGCCATGTCTGTTGACTTTTTGATTTCTCCATATTTTCTTTGAAGTTCAGGGTGCTCACTCCCCTGAACTAGGTGAATGATATATGTGCTTGGTTAAAGGAATGATACATGGCTTGATTAAAGTGATTGTTAACCCCTTGAAAGTTGCTTTCCTTTTATGAATGCAGATCTAAGAACCTGTGATAGCAGGCCCCCGTGTATATTGGAGTGCTTACTGTTAAAAATAACATAAAATCTTACATTTGTATTCCAAGAATCAGCTTCAGCTCCAAGATGAGGAACGTATAGTTAGGTAGCAATTTGTTTTTTTAAAAAATCCAGAATTTTGGTGGATTACAACTTCAATGAGTCAGAAATCTGATATATCTGTATAAAAAAAAAAACAAAACCAGCTAATTTGATGTTGGGCTACATTAAGAGAGTCATAACCTTCAAGAATTAGGAGGGAATAGGGGCAGCTAAGTAGCACAGTAGTTAGGGCACCAGCCCTGGAGTCAGGAGGTCCTGAGTTCAAATTAGGCCTCAGACACTTGACATGTACTAGCTGTGTGGCCCTGGGCAAGTCACTTAAATCCAATTGCCTTGACAACCGTAACAATAGTAGTGAAAATTAGGAGGGAATAGTCCCTTAGTATTCTACTCTTGTGTTCCCCTTCCTTAATAGAAGTCTTTAGGCATAGGTTGAGTAATCACTGGTTAAATATGTTACAGTGGAAACTACTATTCAACTATGAGTTGAATTAAATGACTGCTGGGGTCTTCCAACCCCTATGCCTCTGCCAGAAACTCAAACTGTAGCGGTTCTTGCAGGCTGATGGAAGGCAGAGAGCAGGGATTTCAACAAGGAGGTTATTTGTATCTAGGTATGCTGGCCTTATCACAACTTAACTCCCTATGGCCTCTGGGTTTCCTTTCTGTATTCCATGTTGAGCAGATACCTGGAGCCAAGTGTCATGGTGACAGAATGTCATGGTGGCAGTCTTTTTTCTCTGGAGACCTTTGGGGCAGACAAAGACCCCAGAGGAATATTGAATGGGGAGGGCTAAGAGTTTCCAAGTGGAAAATCTAAGAGGAAAAGGGAGAGACATCAAAACTGTTGGCTTCATGGCCTCAACTGTCCCCTTCCTGGCAGGAACTTAGGGGACATGTCCTTGCCACTGGAGCAGCTTGTCAGCTGTAAAAAGTAACCAAGGGAAATTATTCCAGGAAAGTTCTCCTTGAGAAGATGCTAGTCCCAGACAGCCAGAAATGCCTCCCCACAGTGCTTCCAGGAAAAGGGGGGACACTGCACTACAGAGAGAGAGCACAGTATAGTGGAAAGTGACTTGGACTAATCAAGAAACCTGCATTCTTGTCCTGCTTCTACCCTTGACTTGCTGTGTGACCTTGGACAAGTCACTTTTCCTCTCTCTGGGTCTTTGTTTCCTCCTCTGTAAAATGAGGGGAATTAGACTAGATAATCCCCAAGGAACCTTTGAGCTCCAACCTTCTGTATTCTAAGATCCCTTTCTGCCCATTCAGTCTTTGCTCTATGAACCATTCTGTCTGTAAAGTACAGTGAATCTAAGTCTTTATTTAGAGTACTATGTCCCCAGTCCTCTGCGGGGCTATAGAGGGAATGGGCAAGTTGCATCAATATTCAGCAAATATTCATACATTTAATGAATAGCATATTTAGCATGTATTAGCATATAAATATTAGCATGTTTAGCTAAGTACTGGGGACACAAAAAAGAGACAAAAGATAGTCCCAGCCCTCAAGGAACTTCCAATCAAGGGGAATTGAAGTCAGTCTGTTGCCTCTGAGAGCTCCCAGTCTAGCTGAGAAAGATAAGACTCCTGTACTTGAAATAGTTAAATAGCAGCCTAAGCCTGTGTGCAGTTAAAGACCAGATGAATGAATGGGACGGGCAGTTAGTGCTCTCAGTTGGATTGGGAAGAAAAGACTCTCTGACATACAGGAACATTAAGTGCTAAGGGTGGTAGTGGGGATTGAAAATGTAATAATACAAGTTCTAAGTGGAGGTGGGGGTGGGGGGGTTGAGATTCTAGTCTGGAGCAGGGGAGTCAGCGAAGGCTTTTGGGGGAAAAGAGTAGGCTGTGGAGAGGTGGAGAGGACTGAATATGTTCTAAATGAGGGAAATAGGAAACAATTCTCTTCCCCCTTATGAGCTGTCCTCCACGCACATAGCTCCCTCTGGGCCCCAGCAAGATTTATTCTCAATGAGATCCCTCCTTTCCTCCAGAGCACCTGAAAAGCTTTAGTTGTGTGGCATTAGTTGGCAGAGCGCATTTAGACAGCAGGTGGGGGGAGGGGGAGACCTGGGCCAGGAAGCCCCAGTAATAAAGGGACCACTTTGTATGCTGGTGGGAAATGAATCGGCCACTTCAGTTTGCTGACTGTAACCCAATTGGCAGGTCCAGAAAGGCAAAATTAGCTCCCAACCAGAAGGAAGGGAGGGGAGAACCCCAACCTGGAAGGGAGGGCAATCCTAGGCACAGTGAGCCAATATCCCTGGGTAGACCTCAGAACCCAGAGGACTTAGAGGCAGGGAGAGGTTGGTGTGGCTTATAATGTCTCTTGCACGAGTGGGAAGGGCAGTCTTGTCCCAGAGGCCCCAATGACAGTTAATACCTGGGCAGCCAAAGCAGGGCAGCTTTGAAACATGGAAACGTGGTGGAGACTGGTGGCCTTTTCCTAACTTCTACATCTCCCACATTACTCAACTTTAATGGCTCAGTTTGCGCATGACATATAGCTAGGGGGTGAAGTATGAAAGAGTGCCAGGCCTGGAATCAGGAAGATTCATCTTCTAAGTTCAAATCCAGCTTCATACACTTAATAGCTTTGTGACCCTGGGCAAGTCACTTAACCCTGGCTGCCTCAGTTTCCTCATCTGTAAAATGAGCTGGAGAAGGAAATGGCAAACCACTTCAGTATCTTTGGCAAGAAAACTCTAAATGGGGTCATGAAAAGTCAGATGCAACTGAAACAACTCAGCAGCAACAAAATGGATAAATACCTGATCCAATATCTGGCCCACCCCTCTTCAAAGGCAATTATAGTTTCTGCCTTTGGAAAACAGGAGGAGGGCCATATATTCCCTTGCCTATATAAGCGGAATGTTGTTGTTCTTGTAGTCATGTCCAGCTCTTCATGACCCCATTTGAGGTTTTCTTGGCAAAGATACTAGAGTGGTTTGCCATTTCCTTTTCCAGCTCATTTTACAGATGAGTTAGCTGAGGTAAACAGATTTAAATGACTTGCCCAGGGTCACACAGCTAGTAAGTTTCTGAGGCCAGATTGAACTTGAGTTTTCTTGATTCCAGGCCTGGTACTCTATCTACTGTCACCTAGCTGTCCCTATGTAAGAAGAATACAGGGCTAGAATTTTATCTATCCACCACTCCCCAAATATTCGTAATCCATAGGAACAATATTTTAAGCCCGGGATAAAAGATACTTCCTGATCACTCAAAAGCAAAGGTGATACTTAGTTTGCTTCTATTGGCTTATCTTCCTCCCACCAAACATTAGTTACACAAAAGACCACCACGAAAGCTAGTGCACCACTTTATCGAAGTAAACAGCAAATAGAAATTGGAGAAGATAGATTAAAATGGACCAAAAAATATACAAGTAGAAGAAATCAATCTAGGAGTGAGATAAAATCCCAGCTCAGTCAAGGAAGGTGGGGAAGGGGAAGGTCAGGTCAGGGAACTGGAGCACTCCACTTGTCTGGAGCAGAGCATATATGAGGAAGAGTAGTATGAAATAAAGTTGAAAAGTGAGCATATAAAGGGCCTTGAATGCCAATTAAGGGAGCTTGTCCTATTTACTATTAGTAATGAGAAGCCACTGAAGGATTTTTAAGGAGGAAAATGGGTCAGACCTGGGTCCTAGGCAGATTTGTGAAAGATGGTTTGAAGAAGGGAGGGACTAGAAGCAGGAGAGGGAAGCTGTGACAGATGGAGAACAGATTAAAAAAAAAAAAGGCAGGGCATTGGATCATAGCTGTGGAGCTAGAAAGAAGCTCAGGGATCAGCTAGGCCACCCCACCCCCTTTACTGATGAAGAAAGTGAAGCCTAGGGAAATACAATAACTTGTCCAAGGTCACTCAGATAGGATTTGAACCCAGGACCTCTGTTACCAGAGCCTAATAGTGCTTTTTTTTTTGTACTGAACTCTATGGTTTTATCAGATAAGAGGCACTAAAGCTCTGAGTAAAGCTAAGCCTGGTAAGGAACACTAAGAACCACAAAAAAAGTTTTATTAGCTATAAGAGGAGGTTTCAGAAAAGGCATAGACCTTGTGCTCTGTAGATGGGAACATGGTCAATTATTGTTCAATCATGTCTGACTCTTTGTGACTCCATTTGAACATTTCTTAGGAGAGATAATGGAAAGGCTGGCCATTTCCTTCTCCAGCTCATTTTACAGATTAGGAAACCAAGGCAGCCAGGGTTAAGTGGCTTACCCAGGGTCACATAGCTAGCATATAGTCTGAGAGTGGATTTGAACTCTTAAAGATGAGTCTTCCTGACTCCAGGACCAGCTCTTATCACTGTGCCACCTGAGAAGGATTATTCCACTCCTGTTTTGTTTCTGGTTTCTCTTCCAAAGAGAGTAACTTTTCAACTGGAAAAGACAAAAAAAGAATGGAAAAAATAAACCTAACATAGAATTAAAACCTAAGTAGGTAGATAGTAAAAAAGCAAGTCACCCAGCTGACATGGAGCACATGATAAAGAGAGCTAACGTGTGATTACTGAGCCATGGTGAGTGATGTTTGGAAGACTGTGCAGAACAAGAGAATGGCTTTAAGCCTGAAGAAAGCCAAGAGTTGTCTTGACTTTTTTTTCATTTCATTTTATTTTTTTTAGGTTATTTATTTATTTTTAGTTTTCAACATTCATTTCCACGAAATTTTGAGTTTCAGATTTTCTCCCTTCCTCCCTCCCCACCTATCCCCACTGAGAAGGCAAGCAATTCAATATAGGCTATATATGCTATATATATGTAGTTTTGCAAATGACTTCCATAATAGTCATGTTGTGTAAGACTAACTCTATTTCCTTCCATCTTGTCTTGCCCCCCATTTATTCTATTCTCTTTTGACCTTGTCCCTCTCCAAAAGTGTTTACTTCTAATTACTCCCTCCTCTCATTTGTCCTCCCTTCTATCATCCTTTTACCCCACTTATCCCCTTTCCCCCTACTTTCCTGTAGTGTAAGATATATTTTCATACCAAATTGAGTGTGCATGTTATTCCTTCCTTAAGCCAAATGTGATGAAAGTAAGTTTCACTTTTTTCCTCTTGTCTCCTACCTTTTTCCCTCCATTGAAAAAGCTTTTTCTTG
>CM053769.1:342605255-342657658 GCA_028658325.1 Potorous gilbertii | reverse complement strand
AATATATATGTATGTATAATCCCTCCAACTACCCCAATACTGAGAAAAGTTTCGACAATTAGAAATATTAACTTTCCGTGTAGGAATATAAACAGTTCAACTTTAGTAAGTCCCTTATGTTTTCTCTTTCCTGTTTACCTTTTCATGCTTCTCTTAATTTTTGTGTTTGAAAGTCAAATTTTCTATTCAGCTCTGGTCTTTACATCCAGAATGCTTGAAAGTGCTCTATTTCATTGAATGATCATTTTTCCCTTAAAGTCTTATATTCAGTTTTGCTGGGCAGGTGATTCTTGTTTCCTTTGACTTCTGGATTATCATATTCCAAGTCCTTTTATCCCTTAATGTACAAGCTGATAGATCTTGTGTTGTCCTGATTATATTTCCACTAAAATACTGAAATTGTTTCTTTCTGGCTGCTTGTAATATTTTTGCCTTGACCTGGAAACTCTGGAATTTGACTACAGTATTCCTAGGAGTTTCTCTTTCTGGAGATAATTGGTAGATTCTTTCAATATTTATTTTATCCTCTGGTTCTAGACTATCAGGGCAGTTTTCCTTGATAATTTCATGAGAGATGATGTCTAGGCTCTTTTTTTGATCATGGCTTTCAGGTAATCCCATAATTTTTAAATTGTCTCTCTTGGATCTATTTTCCAGGTCAGTTGTTTCTCCAATGAGATATTTCACATCATCTTCTATTTTTTCATTCTTTTGGTTTTGTTTTGTAATTTCTTGATTTCTCATAAAGTCATTAGCTTCCATCTGCTCCATTCTAATTTTTAAAAGAACTATTTTCTTCAGTAAGCTTTTGAACCTTCTTTTCCATTTGGCTAATTCTGCTTTTGAAAGCATTCTTCTCCTCATTTACTTTGTGAACCTCTTTTGCCAGTTGAGTTAGCCTATTTTTCAAGGTGTTATTTTCTTCAGCATTTTTTGGGGTCTCCTTTAGCAAGCTGTTGACTCACTTTTCATGATTTTCTTCCATGGCTCTCATTTCTGTTTTCAATTTTTCCTCCACCTCTCTTATTTGATTTTCAAAATCCTTTTTGAGCTCCTCAATAGCCTGAGACCATTGCACATTTATTTTAGAGGTTTGGGATGCAGAAGCCTTGACTTTTAGGTCTTCCTCATCCAAAAGGATGGAAGAAAATACGTATTCACCAAGAAAGTATCCTTCTATAGCATTATTTTTTTCCCTTTTTTGGACATTTTCCCAGCCAGTTACTTGACTTTTGAGTCCTTTGTCAAGAATAGGGTATACTCTGGGGATCTGTAAGTTCTCAGTTCCTCCAAGGTGGCACAATCAAGGGAGAGAAATTTACTCCTCTCCTGGCCTGCACTCTGATCTAGGAGAAACCACAAGCACTTTTCTTCCCAGGATCTGTGAGTAGGATTCCCTCTGCAGAGCCTCCACCAGCTCTACCAGTCAGTGCTCTTCTCACTCTAAGACCACCACTCAGGGCTGAGACCCAGATCAGTTGCTCAATTCCCCCAGGGTCTTTAAGCCGAGGGCTCCAAAAATGGATGTTGCCACTGCAGTGGCTGCTGCTGGTGTGGCCAGACTGTATTCCCTTCTCACCCAGGTGAAAGCACTTTGTTGCTGACCTTTGAAGCTGTCTTTGGCATTTGTTGGTTGAGCAATCTGGGAACTGCAGCTGCTGCCAGGGGTGCAACTCCCTGAGGCCTGCTCTGGTCCTGTCCCTGCCACACCAGGTGGCCAAAGCAGGGCTGGGCTGCATGGGCTGCACTCTGCTCCATGCCTGGTGTGATGAACCTTTCCTGTCAGCCTTCCAGGCTGTCTTGGGCAGGAAATCTCTTTCGCTGTGTTATTTTGTGGCTTCTGCTGCTCTAGAATTTGTTCAGAGTCATTTTTACAGGTATTTTATGGGTGCTGGAGGGGTTTGTCCTTCTACTCTGCCATATTGGCTCCGCCTCTGTCTTGATTTTTTTGAAAGGAAGATAGTAGAGTGTGAAAACTTTGGGCCAATGGGCTTAAATTCCTGGTAGGATTCCAGGATGGATTATTTATTAAAGATGTGGTTGATGCTTCCAGAAAAGGAAGGTATGGTCATGATTTCATGACGAACCTGTTATTTCCATTTAAACTTGTTGTCTTTTCTGACAGTGTTACTGCACAGATAGATCAGGACTGTGCTGTAGGCATAATTTACCTAGATGTTAGCAAAGCATTTGACTGAGTTTCCTCTGCATTCCTTGTGAATGAGATGGAGATACATGGACTGGAGTATGGTACAGTTAGGTAGTTTTAGAACTGCTTAAATGGCTAAAGGCAAAGAACAGTCATTAATATTTCTGTGTCAGCTTGGAATGAGGTCTAGATCAGAGTGCCTCAGTGATCTGTCTTTGACCCTGGGCTGCTTAGCCTTTTTTCAAGCATCTAGATAGAGGGATGTCAGACATAGCCGATGTGTCTGTTTCACATGCCTATTTCTCTTCATCCCAAGGCAGGGTACTATGATAGGGGATGGTATTGGAAAGTGACAATGATGGTTTTTTTTTAAAGCATAAATAAAGTTTTTTAAATGTATTGATGACATGTATCAAATTTGCAAATGGTGTGGTAGTAGAAGAGCTTGCTGGAGTATGTAGGGCAGCAGAGTTATGATCCAAGATCTTGACAGGCCATATCTAATAAGATATAATTTAATAGAGGTAAATGTATCTAATCTTACATCTAGGTTAAAAAAATCAACTTCATAAGTGTCTAAGTACAAGATGAGGAGGCACAGCTAAACAGGAATTTGTCTGAAAAATTCACTGAGGACTCTAGGGAGCTCTTAAGATCAATAAAAGTCAACATGAATATGGCAGCCAGAAAAGCTAATGTAATCCCAGGCCACATTAAGAGTGGGAAATATTCAGATCTGTTTACAAGATTTTAAGAAAAACACTGATAAGCTGCAGAGTGTCCAGAGGAGGGTTTCTGGATGTTGCAAGGTCTTAAAATGATGCCAGCTAAGAATTGACTGGGGATCAAAGGGGACAGAGAGATTTAGTTTAGAATGTGATGTGTGTTGGAGGGGAACAGGGAATAGATAAGATAGCTATCTTGAAGTATTTAAAAAGGTTATTCCACCAAAAGAAAATTTGACTTCCAGTTGACTCTGATGGGCAGAGCTGGTAACAAAGGAGGGGACATTGTGGAGAAGTGACCTTAGGTGTGCTGTGAGGAGAAGCTTTCTAACAATTAGAATTATCCAAGAAAAGAATGTGCTTCCTGGAGAGAGGTTAGATTCTCTTTCATTGGAGATCTAGCTGAAGCTGGATGCCACTTCTTAGGGATGTTTTAGAAGAGATCTTCAGGTCTGGGGTGGATTAGATAGCCTTAGAGACCTCTTCCAGCTATGATTCTGAGAGTCACTGATGATTTTTCGTCTTTAGTATAGGGGTGTGCTCAGACCTAGACTTTAGGAAGAATATTTGGACAGTTTACTGTGCCTTCTAGTCAGGTTCTTTCCCACGCACAACTGTCCTTCCTTTCCCCAGGAATATTCCAGTGCTGTCTCCTCCACATTCTTCCCATCCTTCAAGGCCCACCTTTGCAGGGGAGCCTCCTTAACGCTATACTCTTAGCTCTTCCTCCCTTCTACATCACACTGGCTACCATATTGCTTAGCACCTCTCTGTTTCATATTTTGAGAATACCTTGTATTCTCAATTAAACTTTGAGCTTCTCGAAAGTTGCTACCATGTCTACAGTAATGCTTAGTTGTACTTGGGTTGTGAATTAACCTTAAGTGAATGCACAGAATTCTGGTGCCCCAAAGGGTAGCAGTAATAATCTTGGTGTTCTCTGCCTTGGTTGTACCCTATTTAGAGTATTTGTGTTCAGTTTCAGGACTATAGTTTAGGTAGGACGTTCCTAAGCTAGAACAGTTCCCAAGGAGGGAAACCAGAAACATGAGAGGATGGATGACTGTGTTGCAAGAAGAAGGACAATATGAAGGGTGTTAGAGGAGAAGAATTGGGCTTCCAGGCTTTCCGTTTCATCCCCCTTGTCCCTAGTCAGGCTACAAAAGCACAGATTTTCCTTGACTGACTCTCTGTGGCTTGGACACTGTCCACAGAGCCTCTTTCCCTAAATTGAAGGAAACCACAGAAAGCTCCTAGGGTATTGGGACTCTTCATTGGTGTTAGACTGTGGGTTGATAATCAAACCCTTGGCCATAGGGGGAGAAGGAAGACAAGGAGGAAGAGGAGGAGGAGGAGGAAAAAGAGGAAGAAAATATGTGCTGCTGAGTGAACAGAGGATCCAACCCTAGTTCTCCTAGCTCTCTCTTGGTAGCCATATCTGTAGTCATTTCCAGAAGCACTTGTTAAGCATCTTTATGAAAGACAGCTAAGAGGTTGGGCAGCTAGGTGGTGCTATGGACCTGGAGTCAGGAGGACTTGAGTTCAAATTTAGCCTCAGATGCTAGCATGGTGACTCTGAACAAGTCACCTAATCCTGTGTGCCTCAGTTTCTCCATCTGTAAAATGAGCTGGAGAAGGAAAGGGCAAATCATTCCAGTATCTTTGCCAAGAACGTCCCAAATGGGGACAAAAAAAGTCAGATCCAACTGAAACAGCAGTAGCAACAACAGAAAATATGAAAGGCATTCAGCTAGGCACCGGACATAGAAAAACAACAAATAGTCTCAGAGACCTTACTGGCGGATGAAACATGCACCTTAAGTACCCTAAGTAAATACAAAGTCATTTCCTGGGGAGAGAGGGGACCTAACAACTAGGCTGGTTAGGAAAAGGCACCCGAACTGATCCTTGAAGAAACTCCTGAAAAAAAGAAAAAAGAGTCATGAGAAAGATCACAGGATCATTAATTTTGCCCTGAAAGAAACCTTAGAAGTTTTTTAGTGTCATCTTCTCATTTTACAGATGAAGAAACTGAGGTGCAAGGAGTTTGATTGGCTTGCTCAGGATTACCAAGGTAGTAGCAGAGCCAACAGTTAGGCTCGAGAGCACTGAGATCAAAGCTCAAAGCTACCCATGCAGGTAGCCTCACTTAGCTTGCTAGGGGATGGGCAGACAGTGGCATTGAGCTCAGGTGACCAGCCAAGTGTCTGGCAGCTCCCCCAAGGCTCAGGTACCTGACACCTATGAGCTATGGAGAGAAGACAATATGAGCTGTGTCCTGCCCTATCCTGCTAAGGGGAAACAGGGTGTGCTCTGTGTGCTGAGCCAGGAAACGGGCCACTTGAGCAGGCCTCCTTTGTCTGACTCTGAGATACTAATTCCTTCAGCCAGAACTGCCTGGAGTGTAAGGAGTGTCAGTGGGGGCCACTAAAGCTGAGCAGGGTATCTTCCCCACCAACTGGGAACTCCTAGGTCTGATTGCCAGCCTTCTAGGTCATCCTTGCCTAATTTCTCAATTTCTCTCTTGCTGGCAGAAATCAGATGCAGTGGCCTGGATCATTTCACTGTGGTACACATACCCGGTGTGTCCTCTCCTTGGCTTGAGCATCCTTGGTCCTGGTCCTGACCCTGATCTCTCTCTCTGCTCCTCGTCCTAGGGATGGTAACTTCTGGAGTGAAAACCAGTGTCTTCTGCAGAATTAAGAAAAGGCATTATTCAGCTAATAAAAGCTAATCCATTGTGATGCCTTCTAGTGAGATATAAACTAAGAGAAGAACTGTCTCATTTTTGCACAGTACTTAGGGCATGTTAATTGACAGTTTCCCTTGGGCCTAAGGTAGAGTTCTGGAAACTGGACTATAGCCCAACTCAACTTTCCATAGCTCTTGCTTTCCTAAGGATTTGATGTGTCCTGAAGACTTTCCAGGTCAGAGTGATTATTCCATCAGACTACCACATAAAACTGAGGAATGAATGAATGAAAGATTAAGAGCTTACTATGTGCCTAACACTATGCTAAGCACTGGAGATACAGATACAGTGAGATCTTCCCTGACTTTGAAAAGCTTCCATTCTAATAAAAGGAGATATTATATATTGAGGAATGATGGACAGGGAGAGGAGGTTTCATTTGCAAAGCCATGGCAATGGTGAGTGGAGCCCTAGGAAAGCTGAAAGAGCCAAATCTGCTCTGGTCAGACCTCATTCTGGTGTGTTCTATTTTGGGTACCACTTTTTAGGCAGGACATTGATCAATTGAGTGTCCATACTAGAGTAACCAAAGAGCCCTTCTTATGCAAAAATCACTTTAAGGAATTGGGAAGTTTAGAAAAGAGAGCATGAAGTGTGAGGGGAGGATGAGAGCTAAGCATTTGAAAAACTGTTATATGAAAGAGGGACTGGATTTGTTCTGCATCAACTCAGAGCAGAATTGGAATCATGGATGAAAGTTGTAGAGGCAAATTTTAGTTCAAGGCAGCTAGGTGGCACAGTGGATAGAGTACTGAACTAGGAATTAGGAAGACTCATCTTCATGAATTCAAGTCTGACTTCAGATATTTACTAGTGGTGTGACCTTGGACAAGTCATTTAGCCCTATTTGCCTCAGTTTCCTCATCTGTAAAATGATGTAGAGAAGGAATGGGCAAACCACTCCAGTATCTTTGTCAAGAAAACCCCACCTAAGGACACGAAGAGTTGGACACGACTGAACAACAACAAAAGGTTTTAGTTCAACCTTAGGAAAAACTTCCTAAAAAAGTGAGATCACAGAATCATTAATTAAGTTCTTAGCAAAATTACGAAGTAGAATAATCTGCCTTGGACTCTATATCGCTTAATGTGTACAGTTTGTTGTGGTCTTCTGCATGGGATAAATGGTCAGGCTAGAGCAGTGTGGTCAAACTCAAGTAGAAACAGACTCCTTCAATATGTCTGTTGACTTAGAAAACCACAAATTAGCATTATTTGTGTTGTGTTGTATTTTATTTTGTTAAAAATTTCCCAGTTACATTTTAATCTGGTTCTGCTGCACCTGGGAGTTTTATTGACACTTTGTGGCCTATTGGCCTGGAGTTTGATACGTTTGAGCTAAATGACCTCCCTCCTTCTTAGCCAGATACCTTCTCCTTTCCCTTTAGACTAGATGGATTCCTTCCCCTTTCTTTCCAAGTCACAGATTTCCCCACCACAAATTTTAGCTAACAAGTCTCTTCTCTATCCTACCCCCCACCCCAAGCTTTCTTTCCTGTCCCCCTTATTCCCCAAGAAGATAAGCATTCTGTTTTCATATGTACCCTTTCCTTCAAAGGACTTTTCATCCCCTTAAGGCTGGGGTGGACCCAGCTTTTCATTGAAGGACTATGCACGGAGAAGAGACTAGTGGTATATGAGAAAAGGCAGGAGGATTAGGGGCAATAGGGTAGGAAGAGACTCCTGTCCCCATTACTGCCCCCAAGGGCTGAGCCAGAGGAGGCCTTGAAGAATGAGGGTGTGGATCAGAGTTCTGATCTTGCCTTTGCGCGGAGACCTGGGAATCTTTGAGAAATGTTAAGTCTGTCTAGGAAAGAAGCTTGTAGAGATGTCCCTAACATGTGGTTCTATTCCATGTTTGTGTCCCTTCCTTTGCGAAGGATAGTCTCTGGCTACTGTCCTCCTGGGATTTTATACCTAAATGAATCATTCTTTCCTGTCCTGACTTTTAACCAAAGCCCCAACCTGGCCTGCCCATGACCCTGGCACTGTTGGCATGGCTTGTAGGTGGTTACATGTATCTGCATGCATGTCTGTGTTTGTGTTCTTCCGTACAGGTTATCAATACCAAATGACATGCTCCCATTGATACCTACATGCATGTTCGTGTCATGTGTTCATCTGTAGAAACTGTCATGTTGTGTGCCTCTCCAAGCCATAAGTTCACCTCCATTATGTTTTATGTCCACATATATATGTATATATATCTACATTTGTGTGTTAGTATTGTCGGTCTGTCTTGTTTCCCCTTTAGACGGAAAGCACAGTGCCTTGTGCCACCGGGCTCTCAGTGGATATGGCTGATGTGACGGTTGGTGAGATTGGCCCCTTGTAAATGGGGGCAGGGAGCCAAATCTTGTGCCATTTCTTGCTTCAGGGAATCCTTCCTTAAAGAAGCAGAAGCTGGGACAGCTAGGGGAGCATACAGGGTGTGGCCCAAGGGGCTGCTGGAGCTGTCAGGGCTCTGGGAAAGGGTACCACCTAGTCTGAGCAATACCAAGGGAGGCAGCCTGGGGGGAGGGCTGGAAAGAGTTCTGGTCTGGGAGTCAGGAGTCCCCAGTTCTACTCACCTATCTGGCACTAACTCAATGTGTGCATGAGATATCTGACAAATCACTTCTCTCTGGCCTTCAGTTTTCTTATCTGTAAAGTACGTGTGTGTGTGTGTGTGTGTGTGTGTGTGTGTGTATGTATATTGCTGTGGGGGAAGAAACTAGACAAGGTGATTACTAAGATCCCTTCTGATTTGAAAAATTTATCTTAGGAGTCAAAAGTCATTGGTTCTAGTCCTTGTTCTACTATTGACTCACTATATCATATCATTTAACATAAGCCTCAGTTTCCTCACCTATAAAATGGGGAGAGTTGGATTAGATAACCTCTAAGGTTCCTTCCAGCTCTGTTATTTTAGAATTATTAGGTTGGGGAAAAGGGAACAGTCCCAAAGGAGGATTGTCTTTAAATACGTTTCCCAGGCTGAGGCAGCAGGGGCCTCCTCCACCCAGGGCACGCTCAGCCCTAGGGTAAGCCAGGGGCCCTGTCCAAGGCCTGAAGGGGTGAGAGGAGGTGAGGCAACCATGCCAGGCGGTGGCCCCAACGAGAGGATGACCTGGCCAGGGCCGGCCCTGCCCCCGGCCGTCCCAACCCGCCCTTTCTCCTCAGCCGCGGCACCCATCCCGCCCCTCACCAGGACCCGCAGCCTCATGGCCATGTCCCTGCCTGGGAGCAGAAGGCCCTCCACTGGATCTCGCAGGTAAGTTACCCCTTCCTCCCTTTGCCTTGCAGATTTGGAGGCTGAGAGGGAGGGTCTTGTATGAACCTGTGCAAGTACTGGTCATTGGTCCCTACCCCCACGAGCAGGATAAATGGGCCCATTATACCATGGACTTGTTACATGACCTAGGGTGAGGTACTTTGCTTCAGTGTCCCCATCTGTCAAATTAAAGGATTGCATTAGGTGATCTTCGTGGTCCCATCCAGCTCTAAAATATTAGGGTCTCATTTCAGCTGACTCCAGTCCTATCTCTGTCTCTCTTTTGGTTTTGTGTCTCTGTCTTTTGTCCACTGTCTCATTCTCTCCCTCCCTCCCTCTCTATCTACCCCCTGTCTCTAGATTTCTGCCTTCTGTCTCCTCCCTTAAGTCTCTTCTCTTCTCTTTCCCTTCTCCCTCCTCTGCCTCCCCTGTTTGTTTTCTACCTCTTGGTCTCTCCCTCCCTGACTCTCCGTTTGTTTCTCTCTCTGTCTCCCCTACCTCTCCCTCCCTGTCTCCCCTCCCTCCCATTCTCTTCCCTGCTCCCCTCCTTTTCTGTTTCTTTCTTTCTCTCTCTCCACCTTTCTTCCTTTCTCCCTCTTTTCTCTGTGTCCTTCCCCTCTTTCTTCCCTGCTGCTTCCCTCTTTATCTTTCTCCTTTTCTGTTTCTCCCCCTCTCTTTTTCTCTTTCTCTTCTATCCTTCCCACCTAAAGCTAGAGTGAATGTTGGCCTGGTGATCACATGTAAGTGCCCATCTGGTTCCTCTGAAAAAACCTGCTGTGCAGTCAGGGGCAAGAGAGTCCCTTCTCCGAGCTTCAGGTTCCCCATCTATTGCCATTAAAAATAGCAATATTTCCTGCCCTTCCTACATCAGAGGGCTAGAGTGAGGGTTACAAAACATGGGGCGTCTAGAAGGGGCCTTGGAGATCCCCAGTGTCCTGGACTGAGAGAGAGCAGGCCCGGCTGAGTCAGGAGGTCTGAGTTCGAGTCCCAGCTCTGCACTGGATTCACTGTGTGGTCCTGCAGGGCATTTCCTCTCTCTGGTTCTCAGGTTTCCCCATCTGTGAAATGAAGGAAGTGGATTAAATGTTGTTGATAATAATCCTAAAAACTGCTATTTTTATGACACTGAAGGGCTGACAAATTACCTTACATACATTATTAAAACTGATCCTGACAATTCTGTGGGTTTGATAATATGAGTCATGTTAATATTCCCATCTTACAGATGGGGAACCAGGGGCAGGTTAGGGTTAGAAAGGGGCAGACCCTTGACTAATATCATGTGGCTGAACTGGATGAGAAAATGCCTTGAAATGTCTAAAGCAGCACATAGCTATGAGGGATGTATTGTTACTGTAGGGAGTCCTTCTGTCTTGGGCTTATAATAACGAGGTCCTCATAGATGCATTATCTCCTTGTCTCCCTTTCCTCCCATCTCACACACACACACACACACACACACACACACACACACACACACACACACACTACACCCTTATTTATGTTTTCTTCTTTTTTCTGCTTCACATGTCATAGGAATCTCAGATTGGGCTCTTTACCTTGTCAGGGAGCTCTTTTCTCAGCTCTGAAGGGACACTGGATGTTGGGGACCATTCTTATGAGTGACTTTGAGCAGAACACCACTCAGTTACTCTGGAGACATGTTTTCTTGCTCTGCCATTTATTGGTGCTGTGACCTTGGGCATGTCACTTCTCTCTAAGCCACAGTTTCCTCATCAGAAAAATGAGAGGATTGTGCTAGATAATCCCTGTGGCTCTTGTAAGCACGGACATGGCACGACCTCTCTATGTTTAGGTGATGGGAGCAAGGTAGGACTGGCTCTGTGCAGGTAGGAATGGCCTTGGGGGAACTAAGAGACCTGGCCTCCACTTTGTCTTCCACTTTGACTTCGATTTCCACTGTCTGTTCTGTCCCCCTTGTCTGTATATCCCCCCATGATCGCCCCACAGCCGGGGGCTGTATGGACGAAATGGGCTGGCCGTGTTCTCTCAATGTTCACCATCCTCTGACACCCAACTTGGGCCTCCACCTCTTCTTCCTGCCTCCAGGCGTACCTCACCCCCTGTCAGCATGCGGGATACCTATGGTACCTCCTCACTCAGCAGCAGCAGCAACTCTGGCTCCTATAAGGGCAGTGACAGCAGCCCCACACCCAGGTAACTGTCCCCACCTCACTGTCCTTTCCCCATCCTGAGCCTGGACACCAGGGGAGTGGGTAGCCTTCACTTATCCACCACTATGTAGCTGGGTGACTCTGAGCAAGTACTTTCTTCTCTCTGAGCCTTCATTTCTCTTTCTGTAAAATGGGGATAATGATGCCATCCCTAGAAGGTTGTGGAAACCCAAATTAAATAATTGTTGCACAGTAGAGAGAAATGGATTCTTAAGAAAAAACAGCCACAAAAACCTGGAACCAGGTGGCATGAGATCCTGGGTTATTCTCTTGTGCCTCTGCCCATTCCACCTGATGGGGTTGGAACACTGATCCAGGCATGAGGACATGCCATCCATGGAATGGACTGGTGGCCTGATCTCCCCCTGTTACACTGATTGGCATTGAGGTGTTGGGATTAGGTGTCCAGAACTAGCTGATTCATGTGTACATGTAACCTGTGTGTGCATGTGCATACACACGTGTGAATGGATAAGTATGCGTGAGCTATATGTGCATCTCTTTCTGTGTTTATTTGTGCATGTTTGTGCATGTATCTGTATGCATATCAATAGGTATGTGTGTGTGGAGGTATATTCAGGCAAGTTGGTGTACATGGATATGTTATGAGAGGGACGTAGGGAAAGAATTGTGGTGAAGGTGGCCATGAAGGTGGAAGGAGTCTGATAGCACACACACACTCATTTCCCTCCTCGGGTACCACCTCCCCTAATTTGAGGTGCTCATATGGTAGCACAAGCCTTACTGTCCCCATTTACACACGAGGGAACTGAAGCTCAGGGAGGAGAAGTGATTTTCCCAAGGTCACACAGCTTGTCGGTGGTGAGTTACGCCCTCTAAGTGGTGATGGAGTAGGGGATAATGACGATGGAGAACTGTGCTTTGCCCCAGACAATGGCAGACCCCCAAGGACATCCATCAGCCCTAGAGATAGGGATGACAAAATGGAGAAACAGCCACTGACCAACCACCCTGTCTTCCAGGCGTTCGATGAAGTACACACTGTGTAGTGACAATCATGGCATCAAGCCCCCCACCCCAGAGCAGTACCTGACACCCCTTCAGCAAAAGGAGGTCTGCATCCGGCACCTGAGGGCTCGTCTCAAAGACACACAGGATCGACTTCAAGACAGGTAAGCAGGTGCTGTGAGGTGGGCTCAGGGGCCCAGGGGCCCTGGGGCCTGTGCCCTCACCCACTCTCTTCTGGGTGCTAGAAGCAGTAGTGACCCTTGGAGCCAACAGAAGTATTTGGGGACCCTCTTGACTTTCAACCCCTTTCTTCCATTCACTCATTACTACAACAAGTAAACACCTACCCTGTGGAGGGCCAGCATAGAGAAGAGATTTAAAAAAGATGGTTAAGATAAGGTCTCTGCCCTTATGGCGATGAATCACACTGTAGTAGGGAAAGAAAATGTGGACTCAAGTGAGGGTGATGCGGATTAGATTTTATAATGCCCATTATATGCAGGATAATGAAAGGGATATTTAGTCTGGGAACATGGTAACTGCTATCTTCAGCTCTCTGAAGGGCTCTCAAGAGATAAAGACTGAATCTACTTGTCCTCAGAAGACAGAATGGGGCAATGGGTAGATTTATAAAGAGGTAGCTTTTTTTTTTTTTTTGCTCGACATGAGAAAACCGTCCTAATTATTAGAGCCCTTCGAAACAATTGTCTTGGGAAGAAAGGGATTCTCTGACATTGAAGGTCTTTAAAATCAAGGGAGGAAAGAATTTGATGGGGAGGGGTGGTGGGAATTTCAGACTTTAACTCCAGGAATCAGGATAGTTTTCTTTAGGGAAAAGAAGGGGAATGATTCTGAACATGGGAATCAGGAAGCCAAGAAAGTGCAGGTGCTTTCCAGGGAGGATGTAAGTCTGGTTTGAATGAGGCTTGCTTTCTTCCTTATCTCTGCAATCCTAGGAAGCAGGTCAGGTGAGCCAAATCATCGACCAAAGCCTCGTTCCCTTCCCTGCAATCCCCTAGTCCATTTTACTCAGCTCCTCTGGCGCCTAAGCCCCAGTCCTGTTTTCCCCTTTTTAAGTTGAATACCGTTATTCTCCTTCCCTTATATGAGGCCTCTGACTGCTTCTTTTGTCCCCACCTTTACCCAAACCCCCTCTCTAAACACACCCCCATCATTTCTTCAAGTCACCAAGAATTTCTCTCTGTATAGGGTCCTGTGAGTGGAATCAGAGTCCGGTGTAGGATTGGGCAGACATAAAGATGACGCCATAGGGTGCTGGGGTTTCCTCCCTGGGCTCCTCTGCTTCAGTGGGGAACTTGTGGGGTTTCCACGAACTATCCTTGGATCTCATTCTGTGTCTGTACTATCTCCTCAGTCCTCATGAGAGCCTGCCTATCTTTACCACTTATTTCTTTAAAACTCAGTCATGTGATCAGGTCCCAGAGCCATCTTTGGCTGCAGGGAACTTTCTAATTATTTCAAGTTTTCATCTCTGAAGCTTCCTGGCTCCATCTGGGGATTTGGTGACTTATTTCTAGGTCCCACTAATGGGACGCTTTGAGTTAGAAAACTTGAGTTCAAATCCATACTATCCATATCACATTGGGCAAGTCCTTAACTTTTGAGCTTTGGTTTCCTTGTCTGTAAAAATGAGACCACTGGACTAGATACTAACCATAATAACTCACATTTCTGCAGCGCTTACTGTGTGCCAGAAACTTTACAAATGTTACCTGACTCGTCCTTACAACAATCCTGGGAAGGTAGCTGCTGTTATTCCCATTTTACAGTTGAAGAAACTGAGGCAAACAGAGGTTAAATAACTTGCCTGGGGTCGCACAGCCTATATGGGCCTGCGGTCAGATTTGAACTCAAGTATCCCTGACTCTCGGCCCCACCTATCTACCATCTGACTAGATGACCTTGGAGGTCCTTTTCAGTCTAGATCTGTGTTTCTATGATTCTTGCAGTAGCAGCAACAGCAGCAGTAGCAGCTCATTTGGAAGTGATCCTCAATAGTTTGTTATAGGATTAAAGCTGATCAAAGAGAGACCTGCCAACAGGTATTAGGATTAGAGAACATCTAGTTCAATCGCTTCCTTTTACAAATGAGGAAACTGAGGCCTAGAGAAAGAAAATTACCCATCCAAGGTCACACAGCTAATAAAGGGCAGGACTCCCAAGTCCAGTGATCTTTCCATTGGAACACACCACAACCCTCACCAAAACAATAAATACTTTTCCCTAGGCACCTGATGCGTTTCCCCGCCCCCCAAATGAAAGCTGGGTTTTGAACAGACCCTCCCCCGAGATAGGCAGTGCATGTGTTGTCATGCCATTTGCAGAGAAGGTGACAGAGGCTTCCAGTGGGGGAGCAGCTTATGTCAGAGCTCAGATGACCTTCAGCTCAGGCTCCTTCCACTCTTTCTGTGGACGATGTTAGAGGCTCATGCCACGTTCCTTCTCGAATTCTTCTAGTCTCTTCCCTTCTCAAACACTGTTTTTAAAAAGAAAAAATCTGCCAGCTAGAGAGGAAAACATCGACTTTGCCTGTTACTCTACTTTTTAATTCTTTTACTCTTTTCTCTCATCATGAAAAAAGATGCCCAGTCTTTTAGGAAGTAATACCTGATATTTACATAAAACTTTGCTTACATTATCTCATTTAAGCCTCACAACAACCCTGTGATGTGGGTATCATTATCCCCATTTTACAGATGAGGAAACTGAGGCTCAGAAGTTAAGTGACTTGCCCAAGGTCACACAGTTAGGAAGTGTTAGAGGCAAAATTTGAATGCTGTTCTCCCTGACTTCATGTCCAGCACTCTATCCACTATGCCATCCTAATTAGAAGCAGGTAACTTTCCACTTTGTCTTTAAGAATTCAATAGGCATTATTAATTGCTTACCATATGTAAGGCACCAATTAATTGCTGGGGATACTGAGACAAAAATAAAAGTCTTTACCCCTAGGGAGCTTATACCTACTGGGGGAACCCAACATGAGCATGGCTACAAAGTAAGTTAAGGAATAATTTAAAAATGGGGAGAGCCGTCAGCAGTGGGGGCACTCGGCAGAGGCCTTGTGTGGGAGACAGAACCTGAGCTGACCCTTAAAAGATGCTCAGGATTCGAAGGAGTAACTGTGATGACAAAATAGGAATAGACAGGGAAGAAAACATGGTGATAGCAGGTAGAATGCTTGGTTAGGGGAGAGAAGAGAGCGACCTGCCAACAGGTAGGGGTATCATCCTCTGCCAGTCGTGAAGTTAAGTGTGACACTCCCTTAGTTGTTCTTTGTACCTCTGCCTACACGCATTGAGGTGGCAATAAGTGCTTGAAGGCTCTGCCTGTGGAGCTCACACTCTGGAGGATCCTCCTGCCTGGAAAGGTTTTTAGTCCAGCCATGGTGATGATAGAATGTTGGTCACACAAGGCCCAGCCTTGCTAAGTTCAGAGACTTTCACCCCCACAATTAGCTACTAAGGGCTGACTTCTTTGACCACAGCAGCTTGTGACACTGGCCTCTGGGACAGGGAAGGGTTGTGATTTCTGAACAGGCACTATGGAAGTGGAAATTATAAACTTTTAGAAGTATGTTCCTACGGAAAGAGTTCTTTTAAAGTTGGCCTCAGTTAAAAGGCCCATATCCCTTTCCTCCAAACATAACTTTTAAAAACCATCTTTAAACAGAAATATATTAAGGTTTTAAAACAGACATGAAAAAGTTCCTTGAACACAGTACTTTACTAAGTGTTCAGTTGAGAAACAATTTTATGATGTCATTTTTAAAGGGACAGGAGGGGGAACATTTTCTTTATGTCTTCAGTTCCCTAGATCATCTATGGCAGAAACTGGGTCCCTTAGGAGATTAACTTCACCTTGTTATTTAGACAAGTGCCCATTTACCCTGACTTTTTGTTTCCTGTCTCTAAGATAGATTCCTAGGTTTGATTACAAAGTACCTGTTCCCAATCCCATGAGAATGTTGTGCTTTTTTTTAATAGCCTTAGTTATTGTTGGGCTTTTGATGACCTCAGTGGTTGTTTGGATCATGAGATCTCAGAAAAAAAACAAACTATAGATATAGGATAAGAAAAAAGCAAATATAAATGTATTATTAACTCTCCTCAGGCCCATGGTTTAATTTGGCACATATAACATGCCCTATGTTCCCGTTGCCTACATCCAGGTCTATCTATCACATCATATCCATGCTCTAGTCTGAGGATGTTCCCAAAATGTTTTCCATGAAGCCCTAGTGGATTCATTTGAAGCCATTTGGATAAGGATTCTTTAAGATACTTTTGATGACAGCACAGGTGGGTGGGAGTTAGAGAGGACCCATTCAAACATGAAAATTTAGCAGCGTTTCTGGTTTCAGGCTTCCCTTGTTTGACCTGATGAGCAAGAGGTGGCCTTCAGTGTACTTCAGCTACATCTCCACCCACCTTGCATCTCAGCCTCATCCTTTCCCTTTGGACACTGGTTCCCCATCCCTGTGCCCATTACACCTACCTTCCAGTACCCTCTTCACCCTCCATTTCTGACACACACCATGGACTTCAACATCCTATGTCTGGCAATGGGGCACCACCACCTTCTTTTAAACAGTGTCCTCTACTCTTTCTCTTAGGCTTCCTAATTTTCCCAATCCCTCTTTACTTCAAGGGCATTCAGTTCCTCAGGCTACCCAACCCAGCATTTCTCAATCTCTCAATATATTGGGCTCCAAAATATCTTTTGGCTCAGTAAGTTCAGGAAATACTAGAATAGGCAATTTCTGAGTAAATTTATGAACAAAGGCATGGGGGTAGTAAGGTGCAGGCAGGACATGTTCAAGTAGCAAAGAATAGGAAATATAGTTTGAAAGGAATATAGAGAGTGTAGAGGGGAATAATGTGAAATTAGGCTAGACAAGTAGGTTGAAGTCAAATTGCAGGGGGTCATTGAACATCAGGCAAAGGAGTCCAAAGTTTACTTAGTTGGCAGTAATGAGCCATTGATGGTTTTTGAGCAGAGGAGTGATGTGACTAGATCAGTATGTAAGATTATTCTGACAGTGGTGTGAAGGATGGACTGAAGGAGGCAGAGAGACTAGAAGCAGGAAGATCTGCATCCTTATATAGTGACTGTTAATGAAGAACTGTTCCAGGGTGGTAACTATGGGAATAGTCATGGAGACTTGGCTCCAGGACTTGGAGATGACTTGGAGAAGTCTTCTGGAAGTAGAATTGACAGGAAGAGAAGGGATGAAGAAGGGATGGAAATGGATTAGATAAGAGACAGAAGGAGAAGGGAAAAGTCAGAAGATGAAAAGGTAAGTTAAGAACATGAGAGTCTAAGTAAATGATGGGGTCGTAGACAGGAGGAGTGGAGTCCAGAAGATGGAACACATTTCAGAGGAAAGATAATAAATCAAAGTTCTGTCTTTAAGTAAAGGGGATTTCTGCAGCCTGGATGCTATTCTTGGCCTGGAAATGATAAAAGTGGGAACTAGAAAGATTTCCTCAATTCTGTCCAAGTCATTAGCAACCAAAAAACTACTTCACCCCCACCCCCAACATTTAATCAATCAAGAGCCCTGCTTGGGCCTTTCTTACCTTTCCTAGATCTAGGTCCTGAGGACCCATGGCCAAGTTCAGGTGGGGTGAGTGTGTTACCCTTCTTCTCCTCCTCCACCCCCCAATCTGCTTACAGGGATTCAGAGATTGATGACCTAAAGACCCAGCTATCCCGTATGCAAGAGGACTGGATTGAGGAGGAATGCCACCGAGTTGAGGCCCAGCTGGCTCTTAAGGAGGCCCGTAAGGAGATCCGGCAGCTCAAGCAGGTGATTGACACAGTCAAGAGCAACCTCATAGACAAAGACAAGGGGCTGCAGAAGTACTTTGTCGACATCAACATCCAGAACAAGAAGTTGGAGACTTTGTTGCATAGCATGGAGGTAGCCCAGAACGGGACCGTCAAAGAGGATGGGACTGGGGGCTCCTCGGGGGGCTCTCCTGCCCGCTCCCTAACCCGAAGCTCCACCTACACCAAGCTGAGTGATCAGGGCCCTGGTGACCGAAATGCTGACCCTCAGAGCGCATCCACGGAAGAGGTGGGGGACAGCGGCTTTGCGGCAGCTGATGACACCCTGAGCCGCACAGAACTGTTGGAGGCAAGCAGCCTGCTCTCTTCTGGGCTGGACTGTGGCCCAGATGAAGGCTCCCTGCAGAGTTCCTTCACCTTGGGCTCCCGACTTCCAACCAGCTCCACCTATGAGAAGCTGCTGGGAGGCAGTGGTGGAGGTGTGGAGGCTGGCGTACAGGCCAGCTGCATGCAAGAGCGGGCCATCCAGACAGACTTTGTGCATTACCAGCCTGACCTAGACACTATCCTGGAGAAAGTGATGAAGTCACAGGCCTGTGGGCTGGCCAGCCCTGTCCCTAGCCCAGCCTGGGCCCCAGCCCCAGACACAGAGGAAATGCCCTCAGGTTTTCCAGGGCCCATGGACCTGATGCCAGCGGACCCTAATTCAGCAGTGGTGGTGACAGTAGGAGAGGAGCCCATGGTGGCTCCAGTGACCCAAGGCCCTTCCCCACACGTGCCCAGCCTCAACCCTTCGGTGAGCATCGCCTGCCCTGTGGATGAAGAGGCTGGCGAGGTAGCACCTGAGCCTAAAAGTTACTGGAGCCGCCACTTCATTGTGGATCTCCTGGCAGTGGTGGTGCCCGCGGTGCCAACAGTGGCCTGGTTGTGTCGGTCCCAGCGGCGCCAAGGCCAACCCATATACAATATCAGCTCCCTGCTTCGGGGATGCTGCACTGTGGCCTTGCACTCCATCCGCAAGATTAGTTGCCGCTCTGTGAGCACTTCAGGGCCTGTGGGCACCGGAGGCAGTTCCCAGCTGTGACTGGCCACCCATCCTCGGGAACCAGGCTCATCTTGGTCTGACCACTGATTGTAGGTCTTTCACTTTCCCTCTCTTTCTCGCATACACACACTCACACTCACATGTGCACGGAGTGTCATCATCTTAATTTATTTAGCTTTTCCAACATAGGGAGGCCATAGTCTGGGTAGGCCAGAATAGCCTGGGGATGGTCTGAAGTTCTACAGATGGCTGCCACTGTGGCCTCTTGGGGCAGGAAGGGAGCATTTTGTGGCCTGGGGTGAGAGGGGGATGGGATAGATCTGATTGAAGCTGGGATATTGCCAACTTCTATCATAGCAAGGAAGATTCCCACTGAAGGAAGAGGGCAAAGGACTTGAGCTTCCATTTTCCTTTCAACAGTGCCCACCTTTCTCTGCCACCCCAGCTCCTCCTGTCCAGCTGACATTCTCCCTAGGCAGTTCTGTATTTGTTTTTGGAGTAAGCTGGCTGGTCCTCAATGTTCATGGGACTACCTTCTTAGTACTTTCTTCCTTGACTGTTAGGTCAGTATTATTGCTTCCAGTGGGTGAAATGACTTGCCTAAGGTCACATGGTATAGGAATTGGAATTACTGGGGAATGGGAACACATGGCTTTTGTCTCTGCCTTCGTGGGCAACCCAGGCTGGTTCTGGGAGTGAATGATGGGAGGAAAGGGAAGTAATGGCTGAAACTACCCTAACATTTCTTTGCTTCTGGTCACTGGGTGGGTGGGTTGGGTGAGTTGGGGTGGAGGCAGAGGCAGGGAAAGAGAAAGGAGAAAAATAAATGGGGGAGGGTCAGCAGAAGGAGCTGTAGGGCCTGGTTGGCTTTCCCTGATGCACACACCCCTGCACTGAGCCTGTTCTCAGCCTTGAGGAGGGGAGATAGCTCCCCCAGGGCCCAGGTCACCATGGGAACAAATTATCACTCCATCTAACTAATGTCCTGAACCCCTTTCTCCCTTTCCCTGATGCTTCTGGGTAAGCAGCTGCTCTTGGGAGGCCTAGGGGATGCCCTCCATCTCACAAACCGTATTGGAAGGTACTGAGGGGTCCCCACAGGACTTGAGAAGCCAGTGGCACCCCCAAACCATTTTGAAATCACTTTGCACTATGTCCCCTTTGTGATAACAATATTTTCTTAGGGGAAGTGGTTGGATGAAGCTCTACCAGGATGCCAGTGGGCCCATGGAGGGAGGGAGGGAGAAAGGGACTTCCCATTAGCTGGTTCTCCTCCTTCTGGAGGTTGGGGGGCTCTAAGGGAGATGGGAGGTGGAAGAGAAGGACCCCAAGCCATGCCTTTATGCCTCTGGCTGAAAATTCCTCAGTGCAGTAAGCCAGGGGTTAGGATAAAGAAGCCATGTTTTACCAGCCAGCCCTGCACTAGGAGCATGTGGATGGAGAATTTGCCTAAGGGCAGGGCTGTATGAGTGCAAGCATGTTCACTAGTGAAGACCCTGCTACATCACCCTCACTCACACTCGTACACATGTATACACTTACACAAGCATAACGTGCACACATGCTCCAGGTAGGGACCAGAGTCACCAACACCTTCCTATCTCTGAGCACCAACTCCTTCAGTGAAGTAGTTGGCATTGTTTTTCTTTTAAAAACAACCCACCTGTGTTCAGTCTCATAATTGATTTCATCTCCCAGCCTGGAGCACTTGGAACACCTCTGGGGTGTTAGGAAAAGTCCACCTGATTCTCCATTCTATGGGCCTATAATTTTCTTTTTTAAAATTGAAGTCTAGTCTTTGAGGACTAGGTCCCCGCACACAGCTTGGGCTGTTTGGCAGCTTGAATCTGCTCATCACCTTTGCTTGAACTGGTTCCTCATGTGCCTGTCCATGCCCTGTCTCCTCAGACTGGGGAGCCTCCTTCTGCATGTGCAGGGGTATCAGTCCCACTCTCCCCAGCTTAGCCGTGTGCTTTCCCAATCCATAGAGGCAGGCAGATGTTTCTACCCATGGATCCTCTCCAGTGGACCCCTATTCAGAGGACCAAATCCAGGGTTAATATCTGAGTCAAGATTACCTGGGAAGTGGGGGGAAGGAGACCCCCCCCACTTTGGACACTGGAATGGGATATGTCTGCAATCTGGTGATGAGGGAACTGTTGAAACTTGATCAAAAGTGAAAAGGCCACTCATTCTAGGATCTAAGCCTCATGTGCAATGTATTTGTGGATCTGTGTAAGCATCTCATTAGACTACCCAAAGCTTTGCTGAGAAAATAAATGTATGATATATTTGAAAAGAAAATCTATATATTTTTCAAAACCAGAACTTCACGGAGTGATAAGGGCTCAGCTACTGTCTCTTGCTATCCTACAGCTCCCTTATCCTGTCCACAAGCTGTAGTAAATGATAAGGATCCAACCTGGTCCCTTGTTGCCAAATCAACCACATTCCTTCCTCACTGTAGGACTCTGACCCAGGAAGGCCCCGGCCTTTGATGTTACCTTTGTATGGATGTGCTCTGGGCCTGGGAATGTACTTGCTCTTAGCCACCAGAGAGAGCCCTGTGGATTTAACCCAGCCCAACTTGGGCAAATTCAGGTTTGTGGGAACTATGTGAAAGCCCATGAAGATTCCCATCACCTGAGGTTTGTCTTTCAACCCAGTGGAGATTCCACAGGAATCTTTGATGGTCTTGGTCTGAAACTTTTTTTGTGGGAAATCTCCTTGATTTTGAGGGAGCTGTGTGCCATGTATTGGTGACCAAGGCTAGTGTCACCATGTGCATTGCAGGCGGATTGCAAGGTGATACAAAAGGTGGGTAGCCCGTTTACTATCAGCATTTACACTGGGCATCAGTATGGGGCTGAATTTTATTCCTATAATACCAGAAGCTGCTGACCCAATCTCCCTGCCCCTAGTCTGGGACCATCTCAGCTCCCCAGAGAGGTAGTTGATAATTGACTGAATCTGTCAGGGGCAGCAGGACCTTTTGCTATCTCCCATAACGCACACCCATGCTCATTTGCTATGTGCCTATGCGTATGTGAGATGTAACCTAAGACTATGCAATGAGTTCAGTGCTGTCTGCCCTGGGGTGGGAATAGGGCAAAGAGAACTTTCTCATTCATGCAGTCACCTGCTCAGGACTCAACGCAGATGGATCAGTGATTGTGCAGGCCTCAGACATCTGGAGCCTTCTGTTCTGACTATGCAAAGGGCACAGAGGGGCCTGGAAGGTGGTGCTCCACTTTCCGGGGGGGGGGGGGGAGGGGAAGATTGGGCCTCAAATGGCTTCGTGCCCAGTCCCCACCCCAGGAACACTTGGTGTGTATTTCTACCCTTTTACTTCCCATGCTGTAAACTTTTAGGTGTCGCTCTGGGTTGAGCCCTGAGAGGACTAGAGGCTCCACACCTTCTGAGCAACTTAAAAGAAGACTCACCCCAGCTTAGAGAGTAGTAACACCCCTCATTCCCACCCTACTCCATAACTCAGGACTTTCTCTCCCACCCCTACCCCCCAAACCTCTTCTAGGGGCCCTTGGCTCCCCAGTTACTTGTCTGCACTGGACAGTCTGTCTAGGAACTGGGCTTGGCTCTAGCAGGAGCAACAACAGCTCCCCATGATCATAATCCAGCTCTAGGCTGCTGTCCTGGGTCTCATCTTTGCCATTACCCAAACCCTGTATGTTAGAGCCTCCTGCCATCTTGATATGCATCTGTGATTGGTTGCTTCACTTGCAAAGATCTTGGGCCTCAAGAGTGGAATTTAAGACAATGTCTCCTAAGGGGATAACTTAGCTTTTCACTAGAATGCTCTTGCCTCCTACGGCATACCCTGGCATCTCATCACATTGGTCAGAGGGTTTGGATTGGCTTTCTCTACAACTCCCTGGCTCCCTTTCCATCTGTCTACCCAGGGAAAGAAATCAGATCTGTGGGAAACAAGAATTCCTGGAAGGTAAACCAAGGACACATCTAAGTACAAGGGCTATGCCAGTTTCAGGGAGAAAAAAATGGGAATTTAGGGGGAGGGAGAGGGAGAAGATGGGTGGCAATAGGAAACAAGGTGGTCAGTATGAGGTTTTTTGTCTCATCTTTATCTCTGGTCTTTCATTCACGTGGTTGGAACTGCAGCTGAACCAAGCAGTTCTGTATTAAAGCATGAAAGCCACACCCCCAGTGTCCTGCTCTCTATATTGCGCCTCTACGGTGGGAGGGAGGGAGGAAGAGAGGCACTAGACATACTTTAGAATACTGAAGAGGTGATTGGTGATGAATAGACTAGAAAGAACACTGAATTTGGAGTTGGAAGGACTGAGGCTAGAATCTGAATGATGCTACTTGTTACCCATGTAACTTTGGGCAAATTAGTTGCTTTCATATAGGCCTCAGTTTCTTCATCTGAAATACAAGGGATTTGGTATCTTGGTATAAAGTCTCTTCCATGTCTAAGCCCTGTGAAGATTAAATACATTTATTTAAAAAAAAAAATCTGATCTAGAGAACACAGAATGAAAGACTTCCCCATGGAGAGCAGTTTTGTGTAAACCCCAGCACTATCCAAACAGAAACAAGTAGTCATGGCTACCCTCTGGCAAAGTTAACAGACATGGAAAGGATGCAATGGAGAAAAAATATTAGTTTAAAAAAGTTATTAGTGAATGAATGCATGAATAATCATTTATTCAACAGATATTGTGCACCAGATATTGTGCTAAGAAATGAAGACTCGGATACAAAAAGCATGCCAGTCCCTTATATTCCAGTGGGGAAAGAAGATATATTTGGGAAAGTTGTGTCTAGGGAGGACTCTTGGTCTGGGAAATTATGGGGAATGAAGAATGGAGCCATAGAGAAAGATTAACCCATCCTTTCTGGAATTGTTCCCAGAGCTGGAAATGGAAAGCTATTGGGGTGGGGGTATGAGAAGGCTGCAGGGCAGGATGGTGGGTCTAGGCTGATATTGGAAAACCCTACCAGGAGCCCCTCAGAACAACTGTTTCATCATCTGTTCTCTGGGAGCAAGTTTCATCGTTGAAGTTCTTCTAAATTTGATTGTTTTAGTGTTGTTTTTATCAATCATGTTGGAATCTGCTTAGCAGTCTCTTTGCTCATCATCATGGGGTCCCCTTTATTTTCAAATCATTTTCAATCAATCAGAACAGTGTTTGGCATGTAGTAGGTGCTTAATAAATGTTTATTGATTGATTGTTCATCACCATGGGACTCACTTTATTTAAAATATATATATTTTTTTAAGTTCTATTGCAAAGATGGCAAAGAGTTAAGACAGAAAACAGCTCTAATTCATTCCCTTTTGAGGATCAACTCTTCAAATTGATCTAGAAGCTATTTCAATAATGACAACCAACTATTTCTCCCTAGGTCCTATGCCCAGCATTGAGGCTTACCCCCTATATCAGCCTTTTTGAATATATTAAAATCAACTGCCACAAAATCTTGAAGTGACAGGTGGGGGTGAGGTGGCACAGTTGAGTATCCTGTGGCATTAACTTCCTTAAGCTCTAATTTGCTTGGTTGTGTCACAATACTTATAAATTTGGTACTAAGTAATGAGGGCTTGGAGCAGATGGTCTCTGAGACCCCTTTTAGCTCTCCCTCTGCTTTGATTCTAAGCCCTTCTGTAATGCTCCTTCATCAGGTTTTTTGCAAAGACAATGTGAAATGGGTTATGTCCACACCCATTCCTCTGCTTGATACCTGAAGGCCGCAGGAGACCATAGGAGTGTTAATATTTGCCAGAATTCACTCTTCTGGGTATATAGACATGAAGATTTTGCTACGGTCTTGCTCAAGGTTCCATTTCTTTCCCTAACCCCTTGGCATGCATAGCTCCTTTCAGGACCCTGTCTTCCCAACCTGCAGCAGGATCAAAGAGCTCCCTCTCAGCCATATGGAAGAAAAAGTAATCATAACATGGAATGCTGCTCATTCCCACCCCCTCCCCTGAAATGGCAGAAATGGCCCCTTGTAAGGGTTAAGGGGGCCCCTAGAGGGATGTGAACTGTGGTCCCATCCCATCCTTTGAAATGACAGAGGGTTCCCTTGTAGAAGAACAGGAAGGAGGATCTGGAGCTTCAGATATCAGGAATAGAATGATCCATGGAGGTATGCAACAGGGTTGAAGAAAGCCTGGGAACAATGAGAGAGAGCAGGGATTGGCACAAAGCTTTCCTCAGAGAACTCCTCATGATATGAATACAGCCCTGCATTTGTTTTACGTGCTTCTGAAGCTTTCATGTCTCCTGGCATTTCCTCTGAACCCCATCTGGGGAATGGATAGGCAGTGATAGGATAACCTCCCCCCACCCCTTAGACTTAACAGATTAGATGTAGGTTTTCCCAACTATGACATCACAGAAGTCCTATGTTTTCCTCTTCTGATAACAAACAGCCTTGGAATGTCAGTTGAAAGGGACCTTAGGGATCATTGACTTAAACCTGTTTATCTTACAGATGTGGAAAACTGAGGCTAAAATAAACAACTAATAAGCAGCACATTTCCTCACTCCCAAACCAGGGAACTCTTCCTACTCTATTAGGCTGCTTTTCATTTCTTCTAGCCCTTCTTCTTCTTTAAAAGACAGCCTGCACTCTGTTACTTTACCTAGGTTGCTTTAACCTAGGAGGCAAGACTGTTCAGTAAAAACAAGCCCTGTCATAAAAGTTGGCAACTTGGGTATTTGCCTGTCTTTGCCCCCAACTTTGCAGTTAGTCTTCAAGAGGTTAATCCCTAAAGTTCTATATTCTGAAGGTCCCTCCCAACCTTGACATATGATTGGATGCTGGAGGATTCTCCTAGCTGTTAGGCACCGGTAAAGAAAGGGATGGAGTGGAGAAGAGGTCTCCTTACTTTTTAATCATGTGCTCATAAATCACTGTGGGGATGATGGTGAGGGTGATCACATTTCCAGCTGTGTCCAGAATCTCTGTCGTCTCTTTGTCCTGGGACCAAGGGGAAAGGGGAGAAGAAAATGAGAAATGAAAAAACAATATTAGTTAGGATTCTGGTAGGGGCAACTAGTGCTGGGTTTGAAATCAGGAAGACTCATCTTTGTGAGTTCAAATCTGGCCTCAGACACTGCCTGTGTGACCCTGGGCAAGACATTTAACCCTGTTTGGATCAGTTTCCTCATCTGTAAAATGAGCTGGAGAAGGAAGTGGTAAACTAGTGTCTCTGCCAAGAAAACTCCAAATGGGGTCACAAAGAGTCAGATACAACTGAAATGACTGAATAACAACAGATGCCTCTAACGATGCTGCTGCTTCCAGTGAAAGAGCAATGCGAAGATACACAAGATACTGCAGGGGCATAAAGAACATGGCGGCATTGATTGTAACTGATATTGGGTCATATAGGACCTTATAGATCAGTGGCCACTACTTTCAGAAAGTCAGGCTCAGAGTCTAATCTCCAATTCCCAGACCTCCTACAGGGTTGGAGAAGTTTTGTAAGGATAATATTTCCTTGCCTATCTGTCCCTCTCTCTACCTTTCTAACCCCCAAATGTAGAGAAAAGAACTGAAGTAAATAAAGATTTCATATTGTCTGGGTCTCATGTACAGTCAGCCAGAGTGACTAGCTCACATGGGCTTATCTCAGCTCTATTCAGCTGACTAGGACCAAGTCAAAGTGGAGAGTGGGAAAAGTGTGGACAGAGGAATGAGTGCAACGTAGCTGTTGCAATTCAATAAGCAATTATTATGACATTACTGTGTGTGAAACAACAGGGGAAGTGCTGGGGAAGATACAAAGTTTAGAACACACACAGTGCTAGATGCTAGAACTTATTTGTTGGAGGGAGAGGTAAAGGAGACAAGAACCACAAATAAAAACTGGGTTGACCATAAGGAAAAGGCCCCCACTGGCCTAAACAAATCCCAACCTTGTTGGCTAAATCTAATGGGTTTTATACACAGGAAAGTTCTTGCTTGGGTACGTGGTTTCCCAGACTACAACACATAAGGGGTAACCAATAAAAAATTTAGAGGAAGAGAGGGTGAAAAAAAATGCTGTTTGCTATAGGCAAACACATACTGTCTGCAAGAAGTGATTGCTTAACAATGGAGAAGACGGAAAAATATGAAAACACAGACTCAAGAACTCAAGAAGTCTAGTAGTTGGAGGCAAGAGAGTATAGAGGCAAAGAAGTCCCTATATCTCAGTAATCCCCTAAAACTCCTTGGTCATAGGCCAGCATACTAATTTCTACTTATAGTAACCACTCCGAAGGAAAAAAATAAAGGTTAAATGTTTTCAACTCATTCCAATTAAATCCATTTAGCACCTACTATATGTAAGACTCTGCACTCGGTCTTGAATGATAACTAAGTGTGGTGTAAGAAGGCAGAGGCATATTTAAGACAGAGAGTATGATATGTGGTACTTCTCTGGATAAATTGTAGGCTCCCTAAGGGAAAAGATGGTTTTGTTGTGTCTTTATGTCCCCAGCAATCAGCACAGTGTTTGGTATACAGTAGGTGCTTAATAGATGCTGGCTGACTAATGGATTGGTACGGTGGTGAGACCTCTGGCCTGGAAGTCAGGAGACCCAGGTTCTAGAGCCAGCTCCACTAGTAATCCACTGTGTAAGTTTAGGTAAATTACTTCCCCTCTCTAGACCAACATTTTTCTTCTCTGTAAAATGGTAATATCAATACTGCTTACCTCCCAGGGCACCCTGAATACCTTAAGGGGCTAGCTAGATAAAAGTGGAAAAGGTAATGATAGTGATCATAAAACAGAGGGTTTGAAACAACTTGACTCCAAGAACCTCCAAGAGCTTTCCCTGGTTCTAATATGTCAAGTTGTCTTCAAGCCCTGAGATCCTAAGATGTCTTGAGCTCTGTTCACACAGCTGGCCTCACACGCTAGCTCTGGGTCATTTACAATCCAGTGTGAGCCTGGCTTTCTAGGCCAGGGACCTCAAATGGACGTTCTGTCCCTGCTGAAGGTCCTGGAGGGAGTGAAGGGATGTTCAGCCAAAAGGTGGCCAAGATCAAAATGATGACACTCCTGTTTAAAGCAGCCCTGGTCAACCATTGTGCTAAGGCTATTAGGAACAAAAAGCCTGTTTCAGAACTTCTGGAGTTTGGATCTGATTTTGGTTTCAATTAATGTCTATGGGATTCTTTTTTTTTTTTAAGAAGAAATATTAACAGGAAGAGAGGAGAAGGGGAAGGAAGAGATGATAGAGTAAGTAGGGTAGAAGAAAAGAAAAATAGAGGAGGAAGGGAAGAAGGAAAGAAAGAGGAGGAAAGAAAAAGAAAGGAAGGAAGGAAGGAAAGAAGGAAGGAAGGAAGGGAAAGGAAGGAAGAAAAAAGAAAGAAGAGAGGAGGAGAAAGAAGAAGGAGAAGGAGAAGAAGAAATTGATTCCAAAGTGATTCATGATGGAAATGTGTATTCTGTGTACAGGAAGGTGTCAGGACACATCAGTGCAGCCCCAGGAGGCAGAGTTGTCTCCAATTTCAACAGAGACAGCAATATAGAATCTCAGTCCAAAAGCACTTTCTGGTTAGAGAGGGCTTTCATATCCAATCTCTCATCTGCACCTCACCACAACACTGGGGAGGAAGCAGGATAGGAGTGGCCGTTCCCATCTCCCCTCCACCCTTCACTTTATGTGTTTTGTTTTTACATGACATATAAATATATATATATACACACACATACATATATATACACACATACATATATATACACATATAGATACAGAGAGAGAGAGAGAGAGAGAGAGAGAGAGAGACTTCTCCCACTTCCTCTTGTTACAAGGTGTCTCTTGTAACAAAGTAAATAGGCTTATTTGAAAGGGTGTGCAATATTTCACATCTAAACCTCCATGTGTTTTTGATGAAACAGAAATCTGTTTTTTCTGCTTCCCATCCCTCACCATATCAAAAAAAAAGCAAATTTATTGTAGAAAAAAAGCAAATTTCTTTTAACAAATATGCAATCAAGCAAAACAAATTTCCTCACTCTCTGTACATGCACACATACACATACACACATACCACACACACACACAATTCTGAACCCTAAATTTATCATTTCTCTGTGATGGATAAATATGTTTCGTCATGGGACCTCTGGAATCATGAATGGTCATTGTATCGATTGCTCACAGTTCTTACATCTTTCAGAGTTGTTTCGAGTGTGCATTGTCACTATCAAAATGTCTTTTCTGGTCCTGCTCAGTTCATTTTTTATTAGTTTATAAAAGTCCTAAAAACTGTTCATCTCTATAATATTGATGTTACATATCATCTCTGGTTCTGTTCCCTTCGCCCTGAACCATCCCATTCATACAAGTCATTTCCTCATTTCTCACAGCACAGTAGTATCCCATCACATTCATAGGCCACAACTTTATTCAGTCATTCCTGAATTACTGGACATCCTCTTGGTTTCCATTCTTTTTTTTTTTTGCTACTAGAAAAACTGCTGTTATCAATACCCAGAAGAGAGCAAAGTGAGGAAAAGGAACTTCATGTATATTCCCATTTTACAAGTGAAGAAACTGAGGTCTAGTAAAGGAAGTGACTTGATCAACTTCCCACAACCTGCCAATGGCAAACGTAGACCTCGAACCCAGATCTTGTGAACACCCAGACAGGGAGGAGTTGTTTTTTAACACCTCCAGGGAGAAGACCTCTGACTTACCTTCAGCCCAATGACATTCTGCCCATTCACCTCACAGATGTAGTGGTTGGTGAGGAGCCCGTTTTGGGCCGCAGAGCTGCCTTTGACAATGGAGGTAATTTTCCCCTTCTTCATCATAAAGCCCACAAGGCCATTACTATCTTTGTGCAGGGTGACTGTCCGCTGGAAGGGCCTAGAATGGGGAGACAGCAGTGAAACCGGGGTGTCTGGCCCTAGAGAGAGCCCTGCTGTGCAGTGTGGGGCCCTGTCCAGCTCACCTGTCCCTCACAACCATGACAATCTTGTCAGGGGAGGCTTTCTTCACCACTTTGTGGGCCTTGTCCACACTCCACCCTGCACAGTCTTTCCCATCAATTTGCAGGATCTGGTCCCCGAAGCGCAGGCCTACGAGGGAGGCTGGAGTATTGGCCTGAACCAACTGGACAAACAGGCCCTACAAGAGGGAGACACACTTGATAGTCAGGACTGGGGTTCCATCTAACCCCAAACATCTCTTGAAACTGGCCCGGGGGTCGGGGCTGGTAGGCTCATTGATTTAGAAATGGAAGGGACCTTTGAGCACCTAGTCCAACCTCCTCCTCATTTTATGAATGAGAAAAGTAAGGGCCAGCACATTTAAAGGCTTGTCCCAAGGTCACAAAGTTTCTGAATGCAGAGTAGGAATTTAAACTTCAGATGTTTGACTCTGTAGTTCTCATTCTTTCTATATCTATATTTGCAAAAGGCAAACTACCTGGGGTGTCTTTTGGGGCAGATGGGGCAGAGGGCTGGCATGGGAGCTGGCAGTGCCTTGTTGCCTCCACATATAAGCCCTAGCCCCTCCTTCACTATACACTCATATTGACCCTTTTGGGTCTTTCTCTTCTTTGATCACATGATCAGGATGTCTACAGCTGAGAATGTAATGCTATCCTAGGATGGGTAGTTACGGAGTGGGAAAAATGTCAGTGTGGTCTCGGACATAGAAGACTTCAGTTCAAGACTGCAGCACTTAAGTAATTCCAGAACATCCAGCAAACCACTTCCTCATCTTTGAGGCCTCAATTTTCCCATATGTAAAATGGGAGTAAGAAAAAAGTCTCTGTCCTGCCTTCCACCCTCAAATGAGATAATGTGGATAAAGAACTTTCTAGCCACAAAATAATATATTTATGTCTATAATGGCTAACATTTAGCTAGCACCTGCTATGTGCCAGGTGTCTTTAAGTGGTTTACAAATACTATCTCATTTGGTCATTACCACTACCCTGAAAGTTGGGTGCTATTATTAACCCTATTTTATAGATGAGAAAAGTGAGGCAGGCAAAGTGTAACCAACTTGCCCAGAGTCACACTAGTAAGTCTGAGACTGAATTTCAACCTAGCTCTTCCTGACTCTGGGCCCAGCCCTCTATCGACTCTATCACCTAGCTGCCCCAAACATCTGTACATGTCACTCCCACACATATCGAATGAAACTCCAAAAATTAGAACTCACTTATGTGCGTGTGTGCATTACAATCTTGAACAAGAGCCAATTGTAATTTTGGATGAGAATCAAATTTTCCAGATTCCTATGATGAGCAGCAAAGTTTTGCCCAGAGATTTCCAGCTCTGGCCCTGTTCATTAAGAGAGGGACACAGAGGATGCTAGAGTTTCATATCTGGAGTCAAAAGGAACTGGTTTTGACTCTCAATGCTATGTATTGCCTGAGTGATCTTGAGTAAAAAATTTCACCACATCTTTAAAGTGTGTATGTATGCATATGTGAGCATGCGTGAGTGTATGTATGTGTTTGTTTGTGTGTGTGTGTACTAGATGACCTCTAAGGACCCTTCCAAATAGAATTTCCTGATGCCAGGAAAATGAGGGCAGTTCAGTGATACTCAAAGGACAAGGAGCAGAAATCTCTGGGGAACCCCTATATCCACCTTAGCAGAAGACCCTGTCATCCTTTCCCCTTTCCCAGAACCTCTCACAGTGATGGCCCAAGCTGGCAGGGAGGCACAGGAGCTCCCCTTTCCAATACCTTGTCAATGGCTCGCAGACGCAGTCCTGTCTTCCCCTTCTCATCCTTGCACAGATGGATCTCTCGGACACCCGGCTTGATCTCAGCTCTTCGGATGCCCAAGTTATTTCCAGTCACTGGGGCTACCATCTGACCTTGTACAGTGGGAGTGGCCACCTGCTGTCAATTCACCAGGGTCAGTGTGGGTACCTAGGAGAGACTATTCTATCCTACTTGTTAATTGCGATCTAGTGGGGGTGGAGAGTGGAAAATAAACTGGGGTTGAAAGCAGGGGAGAAGACTGCTTTTCTGGGGAAGATAGGGAAATGAACCTCTGAGGACTACAATATTTGTTGGCCCCACTTAGAAGCAAAACATGGGAGACATACGCAGCAGAAAGTATAAGCTCCTCTGAATGGCCACTAGAGGGCAAAATGGCCCCACACACCCGAGAAGTCGCAAGCAGGGGTGAACATGTGTGCACCTGCGTGCACTACACAGCAGGATGGAAGGAAAGACGTGACAGGATTATGGCTTTGGAGCTGGAAAGGGTCTTAAAGGCCATCATTTCTCAGGTGAGGAAATCAAGATATAGTGAGGGTAGGTGTTCTACCCAAGGTGCCATGGGTAGTGTCTGAGATGGATCAAGTTTAGCCCAAGGGGCTGATGAACCTAATAGAGAAATTAGCAGAGGAAACATCTCCCCCTGCACCAGATGCTAGTGTGGAGTTCACCGAGGTCCGGCCTGAGGTCTCCATCGTCTAGTGGTAACTTCCCTTGGAGGTACGGTCAATGCCAGGCCTTCCTCAAGGCTGAGCCCAAACCTTAAGATCCCAAGAACCAATGAACCTTTGAGTCTGCCTGCATCCAAGAACAGGAAGGGCATCATTCTTTGAGCCCAGGGGAAAAGATCTTAGAAGAAACAAGTCAAAGTATATTCAGAAGATGGGGACCAAGGACCAAAAGGATACAAAGTCATGTCAAGTGAGGAAATGTCAGAGAAATCCAAGTATTTTGATTCTAAAGAAGAAAAGGTATAGGAGATTGTGACCATCATCTTTAACTCTCTGAAGGGACAATTTGGGAAGGATAAAGACTTGTTCTGACTGGCCCCAGAATCTAGAACTAGGATCAACTGGGAAATATTACAGGGAAGCAGATTTCAGCTCAATAGGATGTGTGGAACTGCCTATTGACAGAGGTATCCTAAAGTGGAATGGGCTGCTATAGGAGACAGTGAACTCCTTCCCTCTCACTAGAGGTTTTCCAACAGAAACTGAACAACACCCCCTTCTCAGGGTAATGACAGAAAGAATCTCTGTTCTCTGGTCCAGATTTAAATTAAGTATGTTCTGAGGTCTCTCCTGACTGAGAATCTAGGATTCTGTGGCCCAAAGCTGAGCTGGGACTCCGGAGGTTGCTTTATGCCAGGATCTTCCTCTGGCCTATAGTTTTCCTCATCTGGATTTTTCCCGAATGCTGAGCTAGAGCCAGCCCAGTTTTCAGGGGTCAGAGGGGATCTTTGTTCCCTAAATGAAGCATTACCAAAGGGACAGAAGGAGCTAAATAAGAAACACCAGCATGAGAAATGGTAAAAGGAAGAGAAAAGGAAAGAGGTTGACAGACAAAAAGTACAGAAGCCCCTTTAGGTCAGGAGAAGGAACTGAAGCAGCAGGGAGTGAGGGGGGCAGCACTTCCATATTCTATGCTGAGCTGAAATGATCCAGACAGACATAGATACTCACACTGTTGGCTCCTGGAGTAAGGGACAGGTTCTCTAGGACTTCTTGACTTGAGAGCGAGAGACCCATGTAACTTTCTAATTCAGTCAAATTTGGGTACAAAACTAAGAGGGAAATAGAAGAGAACAGAAAAACATGATTCACACACACATAACTGTCCCTAGTGCCAATGGCCTTTAAGGCCAACAGGTATATTTATACATTAAGGAAGATTATCTACTATCTCTAAACACACATATGGATATGTATATATGTGTATGTATATATATGGTATATATACATACTACATAGATACATACACATATGCAACTAAATTTATATTAAGTAATGATATATATATGTGTGTATATCTATATATATGTGTATATATGTAGTTATATACCTATATACATATAATTACATTTATGTTAAGGAATAGTGATGTATTTCTATATATCATATAATATTCAATAATTTTAATTTATTATATATTACAACATATAATGTTTTATAATTTAAATTACATAGATATTTATCTATCTCTATCTATAGATGTACTTGGATAGATCTATAGATAGACATAAAATGAACCCAAAGCTGAAAGTGAGGAATCCTAGATTCCAAGCTGGCCTCTGCTAGTTGACTTCTTAAGTGACTTGGGTAAACTATTTTTTCTCTAAGACTCAGTTTCCTCATCTGTGAAATGACTGTGCTAGACTCAAGGGGTTTTAACCTGAAGTCTGTGAACTTTTTATTTCTAATGTTTTGATAGTTGTGTTTCATTTCAATTGACTTCCTTTTGTAATCCAATTTTTAAAAATTTTATACAAAAGAACATTATTCTGAGAAGGCATCTGTAAACTTGCAGACTGCCAAAAGGAGTCCATGATACAAAAATGGTTAAAAACTCCTGATATCTCTGAGATGCTTCCTAGGAAGCATTCCATGTTCCAAGGTCCCTCCCAGCTCTGACATTCCATATTGTAAGATCCCTCTCAGTTCTGACATTATTTTAGACAATATCCCCGGGGTCCCACAAAACTGAGAAGTAGAAGGCCCAAAGCCAAGAAGAGCTATGACCCTAGGAATGAATAAATGAATGAAAAGTACTTACTAAGTGCTTTCATAAGCATTATGTTTTTGTGAACTGACTCTGGTACCAATTTGTCACCATCCTAAAGAGGCCGGAGCTGTCAGAGGTATATGTGGGTATGACTTGGAATCACAAGTCTACCCTATACCTTCCACTAGTCCCCAACTGGCTGTGTATTTACTCTCTCCCAACCCTAGCCTTGTCCTTCCAGAAGCCAGCCGGACATGTTAGCTATCTAAGGCACCCTCCTCCTCCCTCCCAAGAATGCTCCAGCTTTCTGGTTCAGTGCTTCTTAAACTATAGGGTCGTAACCCACAGTTTTAAGAAGTGCTGAAGGGGTCGTGAGTGAAAAAAGTTTAAGGAACCCTGGACTGTAACTTACCAGGTTGTGAGGATAAGGTCTCTCGAGCTGGGAGGGCCAGCATCTTGGGAATCACAGAAGCCTGAGCCTGCAAGAGATCAGAAACATCCATAAGAAACTCAGCTCTCACCCTCCTGGCTCCTTCATGTGAAGTGGTCAAAGCAAGTTCCCAGTTGGGCTTCCTTGAATTCCTGAAAACTTCCTATCTACCTTAGAACCAATGGAGAATGGTAGAGTAAGGAAGACCCTAGGAGACAGCCCTAAAACTGACCTAAGGCCCTTTGGACTCAGTGGCACGTCTCGTTCCAAATCAGTAAAAGGTCACCAACAGGAAAGGCAACCACAGCAGGGAAGGAACTAAAAACCCTATCATATGATGATCAGCTACCAGAGTTGAGAGCGGGACGCATAACTTCAGAACATTTAACAGGGGGCTTGGTGAGCTGTCCTGGAAGGTTTGAAGGATTATAAAAGAGATGAAACGTTTTCTCCTTGGCCTCAGAGGGCAAAACTAGGAGCAGGGACAGTAGGGCAGAAGTTGGAGTGAGGCAGTTTTCAGCCCTATATACAGAACTTCCTAACGATACAAATGTCCAACAATGGAATGAATGAGCAGTTTCAAAAAGAATTCTTCGAGAAGAACCTGAGCTAGCATTTATATACCGCAGCACTTTAAGGCTTGAAAAGTATTTTACATGTGTTATCTCATTTGGTCCTGACAATGATCCATCCAAGGAGATCTTGTTAATATCCCATTTTGCAGATGAGGAAACTGAGGCTGAGAAAGGTTAAGTGACTTGCCCAGGGTCCTACAAATAATTGAAGTGGTTGAAGGCAGAATTCAAACTCAGGGCTTTCTGACTCCTAGCACAACAACATTGCTAGTGCCATCTCACTCCTTCAGAAGCTGAATGACTCATTGCATGAGGACATGGTAAAGAGGATTCCTGTGTCAAACACCCATTCAAGGTGTCTTCCAGCTCTAACATTCTCTGGATTCCATGATCTACTTAGAAGGCATAAAGAGGCAATGATATAATAAAAAGAGTACTCTACTTATTTCCTATGTGAATGTAGGAAAATCAATTCCTTTCTTTAGACTTCAGTTTCCTCACCCTGTAAAATTAAGATCAGAAATAATCTCTATGGTCCTTTCTAGCTCAAACTCCTATGAATCCAAGAGTTTATAAACACTGTCTAATAATAGGGTCTTGGGATCTACTCTTCACCTAATGACATGTGAGGGCGGAAGAAGAGGTTTAATAACTAAGAAGCGTGCCAGGCATGGCGATCCATTCATGGCTGAAATCCCTGGTCATGGGAGGCCAAGCTCCATGGATTACTTGAGCTTGGAGGCTGGAAATTCTAAGGGGTGAGAGCTGAATAAGGAAGGACAAATCAATTCAGGTCAATCAATTGATAAGCATTTATTAAGTACCTACTACGTGCCAGACATCTTGCTAAGAACTGATTGGAAACAGAGCAGGTCAAAGCTTCTAATTCAATAATTGTATGATGCTTTGTAAACCTTAAAGTGCTGTATAAATGCTAACTATTATTACCGAGATTGGGTCCATGAGTGGCCCTTGCACTTCCAGCCTGAGCAAGACAAGAGAGAGCCCGTATCTCAAAATAATAAAAATAACTAAGAAGATCCAATTCACTAAAAGATAGCCATGGCCCGCTTCTTTCTCATTTCCTAACATAACCCCTTTGACTGGAGTTTGACCTTTCTGCCTCCCCTTGCCCCGGCACTGGCTCCACAGACCTCAACTTCCTCCCCACACCTTCCCCTTCTTCATTCCTTCTGGGCTTTGCCCAAGGCAGTTGGCAGGTTTTGTTGCTACTAAAGGACAGTGTCCAATAATCCCAGTAGGAGCCAGACCCCTCCCAGAGCGAGTTGTCATAGGATGTCTAGGGTTAAGGAAACATTACCTCATAGATTTTGTCCACCTTCAGGTCTTCTAGTGATGGGTATAGGACAGACATGATGGTGTCCAATGAGTTACCTAGGGAACAAGAGCCAATACAACATGCTATTGAATAGAGCCAGAGAGAAAAGACAAGACTGTAGGGCATGGGCTATTGGTAAATGTGACCCAAGGCTCTGTATATATTGTGGGAACCTATAGGCAGCTCACTGGATAGAGGCTGGATCTGGAGCCAGGAAGACTCGTGAGTTCCAATCCAGCCTCAGACTCTTACAAACCGCATGGCCCTGGGCCAGTCATTTAACCCCTGCTTGCCTCACTTACCTCCTCTGTAAAACAGGAGCAATAATGACGCCCTCTTCCCAGGGTGGTTGGGAGAGTAAAATGGGTTAATATTTGTTAAGTACTTTGCAATTCATGGAGTGGTATGTAAACAAATGCTAGCTCTTACTAGAGTAATTATATATACTATGTAAATAATGTTAACTCTTATTAGAGTAAAGAATACTGGGAAAAGGGTGTGTGATGCCATTGCTTTCTTTAGGATCTTAAGGGCTGTCATGAGGAAGAGACAGTTGACTTCACAGGGTCATAGATTTGGAGCTGGAAGTGAATTTAGAGTATTCTAGTCCTACCTCCTGATATTACAGATGAGGAAATCGAGGCCCAGAGAGGTGCAGTGATTTGCCCAGGGTCACATGTAGGTGTATTAGATGCACAGGTGTAAATATCAACTCCAGAATTTGATGCTAAGTTGTCTGACTGCAAATCTGGAGATCTTTACCCTGTTCCAAGCTCCTGTGCCAGATTCCTGAGCAGAACAAGGAGCAGTAGGCAGACATGAAAGACTTTATTCATCTTAAGAGGCTGAAACATTTTTTGAACAGTTGTTGAACTTTGTAGAAGGACTTCATATCGGGGTCAGAACCACTAGTTTCTGCACCTACCCATCCATCTCTTGAGATGTGCTGTTTTCTTTTTTATTTATTCATTTATTTGTTTATTTTTATAATTTTGAATTCTAAATTGAGATATATTATTTTCAATAATATTCCCAATAATATCTCATACTTCTGTAGTACATTAGGATTTGTAAAGCACTTTACATTCATATCGTATTTAACCATTACAATAACCCTGGAATGACCAAATTGTGTTGTAATTCCCATTTTAGAGATGAGGAAAGTTAAGTGACTTGCCCAGGGTCACATAGTTGATAAGTATCAGAAACTGAATCTGAACTCAGACTTTCTTGAATTCAGCATTCATTGTTATCTGTTACCTAGAGGCCTAGATATTTATTCTGCAACTTCAGAAAAAGAATTCTTCATTTCTAATCTCCCATCTAAACAACAAATCCAACACACTGCCCTGGGTATTATGTGATAGGGCCACACCAGAGGTAGAATGACCTGCCAAGCACAGTGATATCATGAAACATGACTCCACTGGGGTTTTGGGTGACGGACAAGCTATTATCTTAAAAGGTTACATTTTTATGGAACTTCATAATGCATTCTAAAGGTACCACTAGGCAAAATACCATGGCTATATGACTTTGAGCAAGACACTTAACCCCTATTTGTCTCAGTTCTATATCTGTAAAATGGGGACACATTGAAGAAGGAAATGGTAAACCACTCTGGTATCTTTGCCAAGAAAACCCTATGGACAAAGTCCACGGGTTCACATAAAGTTGAACATGACTAAATGGCTCAACAATAAACAAGACAGAATACCAAGATAGTTTCACTCAGTGATCAATGGGGACAAAGTTTATTTGCATCCTAAAACTAAATATGAGAAAGGAACTTTGAAACAAAGGAACTGAAACAAAACTGAAAATCTCTTCCTGGATGTTGATCCTGGGCAAGTCACTTAACCTCAACGGCATCTCCTCCCCCCAAAAAGGCTGAAAATCTGCACATATTCCTCCAGTTGCTTCTCTAGGTTGCCTATGGAATTTAAGCCCTATTTTGGTTTGGTTTCTTTCAGTTGGTCAACAGACATTGAATAGATAGAATCATAAAAAGTCTGCATTTGGAGTCAGAGGACCTGAATTTGAATCTTCTACCTGCTCCTCATTTCCTTTATGACTTTAAGCAAGATATTTCAGTTCTCTAGGCCTCAGTTTCACCATCTGTAAAACTAGGGGGAAGGGAGAAGTTGGACTGTGACTTCCGAGGTCCCTTCTAGCTCTAAACCTGCCATCTCATGACAGTAGAAGATCATAGCAGATCCAAGACACTTTAGATCCTGGCCTTAGCAGACTTAGAAACAATTTGTCAAAGAGGAAATAAGCCAACATCAGGCAGTGAGAATCTGGCTTTCCCAGGTTGCCTGTCCAATGGCCCTTCCATCACTGCCTTTCTAAGTCTTCTCTTAATACTAGAAGGACCAAGCAGGTCAATGAATACAAAAATGTTATTATAATTTTATTCTAAAATAAAAATGTTCATCCTAAAAACAAGGGACACAGTAGATTAAGCATGTGGTCTACAGGAAGGAAAATCCAAGTTTAAATGTGTCTTCAGACACTGTCTAGCTATGTGACTAAGTCACTTATCCTCACTTTCCCCTTCTGTAAAATGGGGATAACAAAAGCTCTTACCTCACTAAGTTGTTGTGAGATTCAGATGAGGTCATTGTAAAGCATTTAACACAGAGTAAGAGCTATGTAAATGTTATCTACTATTATTATTAAAGGAGATAATGACTGTAAAGTGCTTAGAACAGGGACTGGCATATAGCAAGCACTATAAGTTAGTTACTATAATTCTCATTATTAAATTTGAGATCTGTAAAGTGCTTAGCACAGTACTTAATAAATACATATTTCCTTCCTTTCTTTGCCTTATGGATAAAAAAAAAGTATGTGCCAATTGATTCAGCTTGATCTTTTGAGGTATTCTTAAATTCCAGTCCTTCTACTAATTTTATTGACTATCAGACATTGGCCAGATCTTTCTCTAAGCAGCCAAAAGTGTCACTATCACATGAGACACATGAAACATACCCCCAGACTAGTCAGGGCTTGGAGGTGTGACCACCAGACAAACCAGAGAATCAAAGGGGAAAACAAAACCCAAAGATAAGAGGCTAGACAGGGGCTGCCTTTGATTTTCCAAAGGGCAAACAGGCCAGGGTTATACTTTAAGCTGGTCCCCGCTCTCTGAGTGTCAAAGGTGAGAAGACATGGGCAAGACCAGAAATTATGCTTCATTTTAAACTCTCTGAAAATCCTAGAAGAATAAATTGTGAAGGGATCATTGAGTTCCTTCATTGTCCTGTCCAAAACACTGTTCTATCTGGCTAAGGATATGATGCCCAAGTCAGTTCTCCTTTACCGTGGTTTCCCCCACCTATAATCAATCAATATGACAATACCATATTCTCTGCACTATGGAACCCTGGTCTCAGCGTCTATCAGTGGTGGGAAACCTGTGGCCCACCATGTGTCCCTTGGTAAGTCACTTAACCCTGCTTGACTGAGTTTCTGAAGCTGTAAAATGAGCTGGAGAAGGAAATGGCAAACCATTCCAGTATCTCTGCCAAGAAAACCCCAAACGGTGTCCTGAAGAGTAGGACGTGACTGAAAAATGACAATAACAAAGCCATTTAATAGATGATTGCTGAATTGAATTGGTTGGACTTTCCAGAGTCTACATAATTTGCTTACTGTGTGACCTTAGGCAAGTTACTTGCTCTTTCCAATCAACCGTTTCTACCTTTCTAAAAAGGAAGTATAGGTACTCATACTACCTCTTTTGTACTAGGTTGTGAGCAAAGGGCCTTGTAAACTGTCAAATTACTAGAGCAAAGAGTCTTGTAAACTGTCAAGTACTAGAGGAATATGGGATAGTTAGGTGGCTCGTGGACAGAGTACTGGACCTGGAGTCAGAAAGACCAGAGTTCACATTTTACCTAAGACACTTACTAGTGACCCTGGGCAAGTCACTTTGGTTTCCTGCATAAAACTGAAGAAGGGCATGGCAAATCACTCCATTATCTTTGCCAAGAAAAATCCATGGACACTTGGTCAAGGGGTCATGAAGAGTTGAACATGACTAGATAAGAGCCAATGTTTCATGTCAAGTCACTTAACCTCTCGTTGTCTATAAACAACTCTTTATGAATATATATTACAGAGCAAGTACTGACCTACATTAGTAGAAAGCTTGCTCGTCTGAGAACTCCCTATATACAAAGGTCCAGTTCCTCTCCTCTGTCCTACTACATATACAGAGTCCAGAGGGCTTGGTGCTATTGAGGAAATCCAGAGAATAAGGTGCAACCTCTCAGAGTGGGAAGGGACTTCCAAGGACATCTAGCCCACTCCGGGACTAAACAAGAATCCCCTCTACAATGCCATTTAGAGGCAGATGGGGACCAGAGTCAGGAAAACCTGAGTTTAAATCCAGCCTCAGACACTTACTAACTATGTGACCTTGGGCAAGTCACTTCATAACCTAACCCCCTACTGCTAAGTCTTCTTATGCTACTTCCCTGACGTATATTCTTCTCTGACTCAATGATACTTACTGTTTTCGGAACCAGATCCAGGAATTTTCTCTGATAATTCCTCATTCCTGAAATATTCTCCCTCCTCATCTCTATCTACTGCCTTCCCTGGCTTTCTTTAAGTTCCCCTAAAATCCCATCTTTTACAGGAAGCCTTTGCCAGTCCTTAATTATAATGCCTCCCCTCTTTTGTTTCCTATATATCCTTTCTATAGCTTGTTTGTACATCATTGTCCATTAGACTGTGAGTTTCTTGAGGGTAGAGACTGTCTTTTGCCTCTTTTTTTTAAATCCCCAGAACTTTGCAGGGTGCCTAGCATACAGCAGCCACTTAATAAATGTTTATTGACTGACAACCTTTGTTTGCCTCGCTTTCCTCATCTGTAAAATGAAGATAATAAATAATGGTTCCCAACTCCAATGGCTGTTGTGAGGATCAAATGTCATTGCTGCTGTTTGCCCTTTATTCTTGAGGACAACTGAGACGTCAGGGAGATGATGTCATGACTTGCCAGTGAACTGGATTTAAGTGAGGGAGGGAGGGCTGTGCAAAGTCACCAGCCTCACTTTCTCCTCAGGAGCCATCTGGGGCCAGGGGCCAGATACTTATCAGGGTGACTGGCGGCGATCAAATGATTTACATTTGTAAAGAGCTTAGTGCAGAGCCTGGCAGTCTTAGGTACTTAATAAACACTGCTTTCCATCCTTCCTTCCTAGCCTTTGCAAAAAGATCTCCAGTGTGGAGAAGCCCCCCTCCTCCTCTCTTAGGTGACCCTTTGCCTCTTGAGACAGCTTGAATGTTAAGAAGTTCCCCAATCAAGCCTAAGTTTGTGTCTTTATGCCCGCTGCCCATTGCTTCTGGTTCTGCCCTCTGGATAAGAAGGATATCAATTCTTCCTCATGATGCCTTTCACATACTAGAAGCCAGAATTCTACTTCAATTTACTTCAATCTAACTAATTGGTATTAAGAATTTATTTTGTGCAAGATATGTGCCAGGTGATGGGGATATAAAGAAATGAAAATGAAGTTACTCCCTGCCCTCAACAAGCTTACATTCTACTGAGGTGAGAGAAGGGGAAAGAATATAGCATGTATGAGGATACATAAATGTAAAGTATAAACAAAGTAATGTACAGTAACTTAAAGAGGGAGAAAATATAGGAAGTGGTACTCAAATGATGCTCTGAATGAACCTAAGTGGGTGATATACAGGGAACAGCTAGCAGGCCATTTTGACTAGAACAGAGAATACAAGGAAGGGAGGAAGGAAGGAAAGAAGGAAGAAAAGAAGGAAGGAAGGAGGGAAGGCATCCCCTTGGTTCAATACTTACTGTGTGATCTTGAGCAAAACATTTAACCTCTTTGTGCCTCAGTTTCCCCATTTGCAAAATGACATTCAGATTAAAAAGTCCTTAATACCCTTTCCAGCTCTCAGTGTAAGCTCCTGTGACTAGGGCAGAGTAAAGTGGGACTGTCTGTCCCCTAGCCTTGGACAGTGGCCCTCTTTTGTTGCCAACTAAAACTGTGTTCGATTTTTTTTGGCTGCCTGATGTCATGATGTTGACAGATTGGTTGGCACTTTCCCAGTAAAATCTTCCTTGACACACCCAGGCTTTACTGTTCTCTCTCTCCTATTTTCCTATAGCACAGTCTGAATCTCCTCTTTACCCTCCACAGTCGTTAGCTGTATAGACTGAATCCCAATCCGGTCCTTATCTGTGTAAATCCTATTACCCAGCAATGTAGAAAGTAAGCTCCTTCAGAGTAGGGAGGGATCTGGTTTTGTCTCCTAAGCCCCTATTAAGGGGTCTTGCAAGGTACTTGCCCCAGGCCTAGACTTGCCTCTCTTGTCTTTGCAGTTTTCTAGAGAGAGAGATAGGCCTCAGAGCTACCCTGCCAGCAAGGGGTATGAGCACTATAGCAGTGATGGGGGCTAAGAGAGAGTCCTCATTTCTAAGGGAGATCACCATACAAAGTGGACTTTTGCAGACCCAGGGCAGCCTTTAGGTCTATGCTGAGTGTAGGAGGGCCTTAAAAGATGAGCTCATGGGGCCAGAAGATCAGGAAGGGTGAGGCTAGTCTATCGTAGGAAGGAGATTCAAACACGTTCCCCTTCTCTGTGGAAAGCAAGGACCAGGATCAGATGGTCAGAGTCCAGAGTGAGACTGATTATTCCAGGTACCACCTCCCACATCGCCCAGCTCAGCCCAGTGTAGGTAGGTACAGGCAAGCTGAGATGGCTGAATAAGGTGAAGGGGGAGCCTACCACTTTCCCCTCTTCAGAATTCCCTCTATTATGGGAACCAGAATGCAGACTCTGGCCTCTCCTCCAGAACCTCCAAGCCTTCAAAGTGAAGGAAGTCAGTTAAAAGAGCAGCAGTAAGAGAAGAAAATGTTAGCATCTTTCAGCAAGACCCAAGGACACAGCCAGTCTTAAAGAGGCTGAAATCAAATTTCCAATCCCACCAGGCCCTATGGCACACTCATAAGTGTGGGAGCCTCTTGAAGCTTCATGCCTAACCCTAACCTCTTTGGTAGCCACAGCCCAAGACCACCAAGACTCAGAAGTCCTATTCCCACTACCTAAGGAGAAGTCACAGTGGGCTCAGGAATCTCCCCTCCGTACTGGGCTCCCAGTTCCTGCACTCACTGAATAGAATGTGTATATGTGGAGGAAATACACTAACCACTCACTGTACAACCTTGGACTCAGCATTCCCCATCTCTGGACCTGAGTTTCCTCTTCCAGGGAAGAGGGAGTTAGACTAGCTGGTCCCTTCGGACTCTGACTATTCAAGTGATTAGGCCTCTTCCATCTCTGATATTCAGTTCTGAGATCTAACATTTGTTCTCTGAGGCCTAACACTCTAAGGGCCCTTTGCAGCTTTGGCTTGTGGCCAGTCAATGGAATTCAGGAATTCCTTCTTCAGAGCTCCAGGTACTAGAAATGGAGAACATTCACAGAGTGCTTGCTATGTGTGGATTCAGCAGAAGTAAAGGCATAGCATAAAGATGCAGCTTGTCAGAGATGGGAGGAGCCTTAGAGTGCAGCTAGTTCATCTTAGCCATTTTACCAAGGAGGAAACTGAGGCTTAGAGTTTTGCCCAAAGTCAGCCAGTAAGTTGGTGACTCATGACTGCTAGTCCAGAGCTCTTTCTAAAACACCCTCTAAAAGCACCTGCTAATGCAAGGCATTTCCCAGAGATACCGAGCTACTGGCTCCTCTAAGGTTAAGTAAAACCAAGGAATTTAGTACACAGTAGCTGCTTTGAATACCATTCAGGGGCTGGGAGAGGTGGGAACATTCAGGAAGGTTGGAGCTTGGAGGAAATGTTGGTACGACTGAAAAAAAATTCCTTTAAAGAGTCTCCACAATGTACTCCTGAATTCGAAGCTAGAAGGCCCTCAGATCATCTATTCAAAAGTCTGAAACAGAAAGGACCTTGCTCATAGTAAAATTCACAGCAGAGATTCCCTCAGATTTAAAAGTCACTTGCAGATTGGGTCCTCTAATTCACTTCTCTTCGAATTCTCTTTCTCTCTCATTTCCTATCCCCCCAATTCCATATCCAATTTATTACCATTGTTTTTCCATTTTATCTTCTTGATATTTCTCTTTCAATGCCCCCTTCTTTCCTCTGACACTACCCCTAACCTGGTGCAGACCCTCCTCACCACACACCTGAATTATTGAAGAAGGCTTATAGTTGATCTCCCTTCCACAAGTCTCTCCCTACTCAACTGTCAAAGTGATCTTCCCAAACTGCAGGTCTTACCAGGTCACTAGGTCACCCTGTTACTCAATAGCCTTCAATGACTCCCTATCGTCTCCAAGATCAACTGTAAAATTCTGTTTGGTGTTCAAAGCCTTTCACAACTAGTCCCCTCGCCTCCAACCTTTCCAGACGACTTATACCTTAACACCTCACCTTCCCACATACTCTGAGATCCAGCAACACTGGCTTCCTCGTTATTCTTCTAACCGGAAACTTCATCTCCCTGTTGACTCAGTCTAGATTGTTTTTGTTTCAGTCATGTCTGACTCTCTGTGACCCCATCTGGGTTTTCCTTTTCCATCTCCAGCTCATTTTACAGATGAGAAAACTGAAGTAAGTAGAGTTAAGTGACTTGCCCAGGGTCACAAAGCTAGTAAATGTCTAAGGCCAGAATTGAATTCAGGTCTTCTTGACTCCAGGTCCAGTGCTCTATCCACAGAGCCACCTTGCTGTCTGTCCTTCATCTCCTACTCTGGTTATTTTTACTGGCTAAGGTGTTGGCTATGGAAGGGGGATGGGGATTTCAGAAGAAGCCTAATTAACTGGAGAGTTATAGGAGAAGTTGTAACAAGGCCATGTGTGTCTTCATCATCATCCCTAAAACCACATGAATGGGAAAAAGACAGAGACAGAGAGACATGGGTAGAGAAAAACACAAATAGAAATACAGAATGAGATGGAGCCAGAGATATTCTTAGGTAGGGGACAACTGGTTTCTCAAAATGAAATGAGATTTGAAAAAAAAAAAGGGGGGGGACTCACCAGGGTTTATCATCATCTTGATTAAAACGTTAACAAGAAAAATTCCATTATCAAAACAACCCCCATAGCTACAGATTGTATGAGGGTGGGGAAAGATGACTGGCCAGAGTCAGGAACCCTAGATTCTGGTCCTCATTATGTCACTGATTCTGGGTGACCTTCCTTTTTCTGAACCTCAGTCCTGTCATCTGTAAAATGGGGGGACTGGGCTACATGAGCCTCCAGCTTTGACTTTCGGGGAATCCTTTTTTTTTTTTCCAAATGAAATTCACACAGCGGGGAGAAACGTCACAGGCAAGTGAGCAAGAGGAAACAGGCTGCTTTGGGGCTTTGGAGGGGTGAGGGGTGGAGGCTGTGGATTACAAGCAGCTCCAGCAGAGAGGAAAACCCATTAGAGAAAATCGGAGTCCCGGCAAAGCAGCGCTTGGCCTTTTGGGGCTAATGGCTCCACCCAGCCCTTTGCTTCAAATGGGGCTCCTGGCCCCGACGCCTTCAATGCAAAGTGCCCTTTCCTGGAGCCAGGGAAGCAGAACACACCGAGAAAAAAGGCGGTATCAGTGCCCACTCTCACCACGTTATTAATATTTAATCCCCATGATTCACATTTCATCCTGGCGCTGGGGGCTGGTTAGCTGGAGTTCAGAGCCCCTTTACTGACATTACCTTCAGAATCCTCACCCCCAGGAGGGGAGGACTGAGGCAGGATTGAGTTTACTGTATGGTGGGAGGCAGGGAGAGAAAGAAGAAAAAGAACCAGTGGATCAGAGGAGAATTCGCAGAGAGGACCACAGCGCAGCTCTGTCCTTTGCGGGGATAAGGGGGTGCGCTGTGGGCACCCTAGGGAGACCCGATCAAATAATGCTAGAGAGGGGAGGGGAGAGAGCAGCAGCAAAGAGAGCAAAAAGAAAGGGGAAGGGAGAGTAGAAGGAAATGGGGGGACAGCAAGAGGAATGGGGAAGGGCATGAGTGAAAGGAGAGATAGAGGAAGGAGAACAGGAGATATAAAAAGGAAAAAAGGGGAAGCTGAGCGAAAAGAAGAAGGAGGAGGAGCGAGAGGGAGAACTGGAGAAAAAGAGGGGGAGGGAGAAAGGACAGGGAGATCAGGGAAAAACTAAGAAAGGAAAGAAGGAGAATTGGAGAAGGGAGAAAGAGAAGGGGAGACAAAAGAGGGGAAGAGAAAAAGCAAGGGAAGTCAGATAAGAGGAAAAAAAGGAGGAGGAGGGAGAAAAGAAAAGAAGTGAGAAAACAAGGGGAAGGTTCTTCAGCCATCAAATCACACTTTTAGTCAAAGTTAAGTAGCTTATAGTTGGTGGGTCTTGAAATGACCAGAGTTTTCCTAAGGGAGCTTACCTGAAGACTTGAGACTGGCACTAGTCTACTTCTCTCCTCTCCTGTTCCCAGAAAGGTCTGTCCTCCTCTCAGGAAGTCTCTATGCTTTATTTTTCCAGCTGAAGTTCCTCCTGGATGCTTGCCCACAGTTGGGAGGGGCTGGCCTGGCTCTACCCACAGCTGATTTATGACTTGATCTGGGGAGGGGCCCTTGGATGCCACAGGTAAAGTCTAGTTGTCAAATCACTTTCTGAATGATGTTCCAATTTTAACTCTCAGGGGTGTAATGTGATTAGATCTAATCGTGGTGTACAGGATAGGCAAGGGAGAGATGGGGTTGCTTTGAGTTGTATAGTCTAGGGCAAGACATAGCTTCTGTTTATCAGTTTCCTTCTCTGTAAAATCATAAAATAGAATAAAAGATCTTTAATGTTCTTTCCAGTTCTCGGTATGTGTTCTGTATTTGGTCTTGAGATCTCATCTTTTCCAAGAGCTCAGAATTTAGAATGGATCAAACTGGAATTTGGTCAGTAAAAAGTCCCTCTTTCCCTCTTCATGATGCTGACTTCTGTCTCTCACTCACTCAGAGCATGCTATAGGACTTGATTGGAAATGTCAAAGTTCAAGGACTTGGGCACACCCATTGATGGATGACTAGCTGGCTGACGTAGGGAAGGGACAAACCCATGTTAGATATGAATAGCTGAGCTACCCGTCACATAGATCATTGGCCAATTCAAACACTAAGTCACCATTGTGGTGATGAAATTTATACCTCAGGAACCATGAAGGTCCTATTGAGTGCTGACGTCAGTAATTTTAATTTGACAAGTGTTTGATAAAGTCCTCCTTGGGGGCCCAACACTGTAGGACAGATACGGGAAGGAGAAGCTTGTCTTAGTGGGCATCCTGTCATCTTGTCGAGGAGTTGACAACTTAGACACAAAATAATTACACAAAAATATAAGCCATACATAAGCTAACACAAAATAATTACACAAAAATATAAACCATACATAAGCTAGGTCAAACCCCCTCCATAAAATGAAGAAATTGGATTAGAAGCAGGTCTTTAAGGTCCTCTCCAACTTTGATGCTCCGTAGTTTAGGTTCTAAAGGCCCCTTTAATTCTGCTGTTCTAGGCTGTTCATTCCCTCACCTCTGCTTCTGAGAATACCTAGCTTCCTCCAAAGCTCATGTGAGGCCTTTCATGATCTGCTTGGCTGTTAGTGCCTTTGCTCCCTCCACAAATTATGTTGTACTTATGATCTGTAAAGACACCCACACATCTCTTGTGTATAATATATACATACACATATATAGGTTTATATACATATATGTTTATATAGACATACATGGGAATGTAATATTGTATATATGTTTTAGCATCTGTATATTATATATGTATGTGTGTATTTGTAGAGATAGATAGATAATCTCCCCAATGGAATAAAAGGTCTTAGAAGGTAGGGACTGTTTCATTTTTATTATTTCATCTCCAGGGCTACCACAGTGCCTGGCAGCAGGGGGTATTATAAAAAATGCTTACTGTTTGATTAATGGTTCATTTCTAAATTGTATATCATAGAATCCTGGCTTTATCCCTTAGCTGAGGTCTCCTCTGATAAGCAAAAGTGGAAAATTAAGACAAGTATCTTTATTACTTGAACACGCAGACTGCAATGCAGTAGAAAACATTGAGATGGGAGCCAGGAGACCAGGTTTCTAGTTCTGATTCTACTGTAAACTTTCTGTATGAATTTGGCCAAAGCAACTTTCCCCCTCTGGGCTTCTGTTTCCTTGGTTCTAACATTCAATTAATCTAATAAATAAGCCCTCTATCTTCAGTTATCTCAGCTCAATGCAATCCCCACTGTCCTATGTATCATGTCCCAGATAAACTCTGTGAGAGGAAGGACTTTGTCTCATTTCATCTAAATTTTGTACCTCCCGATTTCCTGGCACAATATTCTGAGGTGAAGTGCTAAATAAATGTTTGTTGAGTGAGTCTGCTTGTGTCAGTGAGAAGATCAAGGTAGATGCAAGGTATTAGGACTAGTTATCCATATTTTGGCTCTCTGCTTTGTGATGACTGTGGGGATGTGACTGTGAGCAGGTGAATATGACTGATGCCAGTTATTGATTTTTAGCTTGAACCTGGCTTTATACTACCCAATCAAGTAATGCTGGTAAATTTTTATTGGGTACCAAGTGTGTGTAAATTCCTATATTGGGTCTTATAGGGAACACGAGAAAGAGGAAATATATTCCTGCTCCTACCTATCCTCAAGTTGAAGAGAACTTATAGTATTAGTAAGGAAATATGACATACTCTATGGAGTCATAAAGCCTTAGTCCAACTGCCTCATGTTTTGGAGGAGAAAATGGACAGAGAAGGGGAAGTGACTTACCTAGAGTGAGTTAGTGACAGAGGTAGACCTAGAAACCAAGTGTCCCCTTTCTAGACCAGGACTTTTCCATTGAAACAGGTTATAATAATTCAAGGCAGTCCCTGCTCCAGTAAATAATGAGGGACACAGGTAGTCAGGGCTGTAGGAACTCAGAGGAGAGAAATTCCTAAGGTCTGGAGTAACTGAGGGAGGCTCGGCATAGTCACTTACCCTGGAGGGGTAGGAGAGAACCTGAGAGTCGACAAGATAAAGCATGAGCCTTCAATGACCATTTCATTGGCTACTCATTGCCTACCAAGTAAAATGCCTTAGCCTGCCATTCAATCTGATTTTATATTTTTATGTATGTATATTTATAAATCTATGTATATGTATATATGTATATTTATGTGTCTAATATATACTTTGCTGTATATTACATTTATGTTACATAATATTTATATTATTTATTTTATATTTATATTATAGTTATAATTATATAAGTATGTTACATTATTTGTATGTTTTTATATAATATGTAGTTATATTTTTTACATATATTATATATCTAATTTTTATTTTGAGTTTATATGCCCCACTTTTCCCCCTCAGACATTCTATACTCTCAACAAATTCTATTTCTTGCCATACCTCAAACATGTCCTATTTCTAAAATGTACCTTTTCTTCTCAGCTCTGTTGCTAATTGACTGATTGATGGTTGACATCCTATGCATCATTCAAGGCCCAGTTTAAATGCCACTTCCTCAAGGAAGCCTTTACCTATACTGTTCCATGATCAGTGTTCAGGTAGTATGTTCACACCCTCTGTGCTTAGTCACAGGGATTTTATTGGGACTTAACCTAAAGATCTGGAGTGAGTCAGAGTCAAAGCCAGAAATAGAACCGGGGAGATCTGATGTCCCACGGTCCCTTGCATCCCACTCAACCTCCAACCAGAGCAAACTCCCAAATGACTGAGTCTAAACTCATCTCCAAAAGAAACAATTGAACTATATCTGATCATATAGTACCTACTGACAATGACCCAGTTTCAGCCAAATTCATCCCCAGGGCAGCATGGTGTAATGGAAAGAACATTGAATCAGGAGGCAAGAAACCTAGGAGTTAATTCTAATGCTGTTGCTAACTCTCTGTGTCACCTGGGGCAAGTTATTTGGCTTCTCAAAATGGGATAGTTAACATATGAAAGAATGTTCCAAATCACTAATGGTAAGAGAAATTCAGACAGCTCTACCTTATGCCCAACAAGTTAACAAAAGGGAATAGGGCAGCTAGCTAGGTGGTGCCATAGTGCACAGAGTGCTGGGCTTGGAGTTAAGAAGACTCATATTCCTGAGTTCAAATCCAGCCTCAGATACTTATTAGTTGCGTGACCTTGGGCAAGTCACTTAACCCTGTTTGCCTCAGTTTCCTCACCTGTAAAATGAGCTGGAGAAGGAAATGACAAACCACACCAGTATCTTTGCCAAGAAAACCCCAAATGGGGTCACAGCTGAATTGATAGAACAACAAGGGGAATAGTCAATATTGCAGAGATTGTGGAAACACAGACACACTAAAGCATTGTTGGTGGAACTGTGAAATGGTGCAACCAGCTTGCAAAGAAATTTGGAATTAGGTAAATAAAATGGCTCAAATGCCCATACTCTTTGACCAAGAGATTCTACTGCCAGGTGGAGATCAATAATAAAATGAAAGACTTAGATGCACCAAAATATTTGTAACATCATCTTTTGCAGAAGCAAATAACTGGAAACAAAGTAGAAGCTCATCATTGGAATATACATTTCTGAGCCAAATGGTGGCTCATGAACGGAATGGGATGCTATTGTACATGTAAAGAAATGATGCACATGATGAATACGAAGAAGCCTAGACTGACATGAATCAATGCAGAGTAAAGACAGCCAGAAAAGCAATATACAAGACAACTACAATGTTGTAAATGGCAAGAACTTTAAACACAAAGCAGTTAAAAGTAAATGTGACAAAATTATAAAAAACAAGCACAAGCCCAGAGAAAAGATATGAGAAGACTTCTATCTGCACTCCTTTAGAAAGGTCCATGGTTGTGGACAAGTGAACATAATGTTCATCTTCTTTTACTGAACTTGTTTTTCTTTCCTTCCTTTTTTTTTCTTTTAAAAAGTTATTTGTCATAGGGGATGGCTCTCTGGGAGAAGGTGGGATACAAGGGAAATCTGGGTGATATAAAAACAAAAGATACCAATAAAAATCTAAATGAGATGATGGAAAGGAGGTCTCTTCCAGTTTGGAACAGAGTCCTTTTCTCTCTCTCCCACATCCCATTCTTGAAATATTCCTCCCTCATCTCTGCCCATTGAAGCAATATATCCTTCCTCCAAGTCCCAGCTCACACACTTCCTCCTCCATGAAGCTTTTCCTGATCCTCTCTCCCCAGTTCCCCTCCTTTCTTCCTCAAATATCTTCTAGCATTTCATCCAGCTCTCCTTTATCCCATCACAATCTACCTTGTATCATATGTAGAGAATTGTACGAGCATAGATTGTGAGTTGGAAGAAGACCCTTAGATTTCATTGAAATGCATTTTACAAAAAAACTAACTTGCACAGAAGATACATAGCTTGCCCTGAGTTTTGGAGTTTTATTTTTTTATTTTTTTTAAATATAAATTTATTTATTTAACTTTTTACATTCATTTTCACAAAATTTTGGGTTCCAAATTTTCTCCCCATTTATCCTCTCACCCCACCCCAATACACCGAGCATTCTAATTTCCCCTATCTCCAATCTGCCCTCTCTTTTATCATCCCTCCCTTCTCTTGTCCCCATCTTCTCTTTTGTCCTGTAGGGCCAGATAACTTTCTATTCCCCATTACCTGTATTTCTTATTTCCTAGTAGCAAGAACAATACTCAACAGTTGTTCCTAAAACTTT
>CM053769.1:342426171-342604755 GCA_028658325.1 Potorous gilbertii | reverse complement strand
TCCAGAATTTGTTGGGAGTTCCTCTTTATAGGTAATTTATGGGCTGTGGGTTCAGAGCTAGTATATATGAATCTTTCTACTCTGCCATCTTGGCTCCTCCCCACCTCTTGGGGTTTTATTTTTAATGTCAGGTCAAGACCCATCACCATTAGTCTATAAGGTCCTTGAGAGCAAGGACAGTGTCATTTTTCATAATCTCTTCTTCTCCAGGGCCTGGCAGAGCCTCACACATAACAAATTTGTTTAAGGTCTCTTCCAGCTCTGAATTCTATGTTCTGAAGTTCCTTTCAGTGCTAACATTCTATGTTCTATGACCCTTTATTTGAAGGCAGAAAGAGGAATTTCTTCCTCTCTCCTTGATTCGCCTTCAATTCAGAATAAGGGCTGGGTCTATGTTCCCCAGAAGACGGAGTCCTTCTAACTCTAAGTTGATTCTCCATTTCCAAGATTCCAGGGGACTTTGAGAAACAAGAATGTATTAGGAGTTCCAGAAAATGGGTTTCATGGCCATTTTAAAATTTAAAAAAAGTGTCAGGATGTCCCTTCTGGCCTGAAGAAGCAGATGTGAACAGGAGATTGGGGGGCTTAGCAGAAGGGATTGGGAGTACAGGTAGGGAATGGCAGCCAGGTGGAGTGAGAACACTTAGATCAGGAACCAAGGAGCCGAGTTAAATCCTGGGCCTGCTCCTCACAATTCCCCTCTTGTATAACCCTGAGCAAATCCCCTCCTCTTTCTGGGCCTCAATTTTCCTGTCTTAAAATGAGAAGGTTGGACTCAAAGCTCTCCAAGGTCTCTTGTCAGGAAGACCTGAGTTCAAATTCAGTCTCAGAAACTTATTGGCTCTGGGACCTTAGACAAGTCACTTAACCTCTATTTGCCTCAGTTTCCTCAGTTGTAAAATGGGGATTATAATAGCTTCTACATCCCAGGGTTGCAGTGAGGATAAAATGAGATGATATTTATTTTTTAAAAGGGAGAGGTGTAAGGCTATTTCAAGGAGTTTTAATTACTTTTTAATAGAGTTTAGCACAATGCCTGGCACATGGTAGGCATGATATATAAATGCTTATTCCCTCTTTCCTTTTCAACTCTCGTATCATTCTGATTCCTAAACAATCAGTGTTGATTCTCACTCAGTTTCATAGGATCATAAATTAGAGTTGGAAAGGATCTTCAATGTCAATCTTTTCATTTTATAGATGGGAAAAACCAAGGCCCCGGGGTAAGGGAAGTGGGTGGACCTGTTCCACCAAAGTTAGAAAGGTTATAGTTAAGTAGCAGAGCTGGTTCTGAATTCAGGCTCCATAATTCAAAGGGCAACAGTCTTTCTATTGCACCATTCTGTGGTCCCATCTTCTGGCTCCAAATCCACTCTTCTTTTCACACCTTACCTACCAGGAGCTCTATGAACTCCTTTGATGCTAACAACAGCATTGTGAGATAGATAAACTACTAATAATATTGCCATTTTTGTTGTTGTTTCAGTCCTGTCTGACTCTTCATAACCCCAGTTTGGGGCTTTCCTGGCAAAAATACTAGAGTAGTTCACCATTTCCTTCTGCAGCTCATTTTACAGATGAGGCAACTGAGGCCACCAGGGTTAAGTGACTTGCTAGTAAGCATCTGAGGCTGGATTTGAACTCATAAAGCCAGGCTCAGTGCCCTTATCACTGGGCCCTTTTGCCATTTTATAGAGTAGGTAACAAAGTGCCTGTGAAGGGAGCAGAAAGTTAGAGGTAGAGCCTGAATTAGGAGGGTTTCACAGACAGGCTGATGCCACTGAATCATCCAGTTCCTGGGGATGTAAATTGGGTCCCTTCCCCCAAGTCCATGGAGGCCCAGTGCTGTGTGGTCCATTTGCAAGCTCGAGGTACTCTCCAATGAATTTAATTTCTGACAAGCCAGCCTCGTGAAGCACAGGTGGCTGCCTCAGCTGCTTCTTTGGAACGCAGCCAGTCGGGGCCTAGGCTGGCTCTGGTTCTGGAGCTGGGCCGGGACAGGAAGGCTCAGGGCACACTCTACTATTCTTAGCTTGCAGACTGTATAGTAAGGAGGAGCCTCAGGGAGTGTCTGGGCAAAGGTCCTCCTGGAGCAATAAAAAAAATGATTGCTTTAATGACTCACAATGGTCCCTCCCAATGTCCGCATACTGGACAAATGGTCAGTCAACTTTCTGCATGAAGAGCGCCAAAGAGATGGAACCCCCCCAGCTCCCTAGGGAGCTCATGCTCCTATTGGACATCTCTAAGTGTTAGGAGATTTCGGACAACTCAGTTGCTCAGAAGGCTGTTCCCTCCTAGTGTCAGGACTAGAGGAGCGTCAGCAGCTTCTCCCACTCCCATCTATCCTTTGCTCCCTCTTCTGCCCTCAGGGATCAAACAGAAAACATTGAAATGTTCTTCCCTGCCCTTGTGTTTCCTTGAGGTGTCAGAAAGAAAATGGAATAATAGAGCTGAAATAGACCTTAGAAATCATCTAGTCTAGGGGTGGAGATCTATTCTTTAAAGTTTGGATTCAAAGGGATGTACTTGAGGACTAGAGGGCCTCTATGGGCCCACCCCTGATCTAGTCTATGGGTTCCTAACCTTCTTTATGTCATGACTCCCTTTAGCAATCTGCTAAAATCCTTGAACTACTCAGAATAATGTTTTCATTTTTCAAATTAATATTTTTAATAATTTATGGATCTTTAGTATTTTATTTTCTCCAATGACATGTAAAAACATTCTTTTTTCAAATTTTGAGTTCCAAATCCTCTCCCTCCCTCTCCAACCCACCCCCATTGAGAAAGCAAACAATTTGACATCTTATATGTGTATAGAATGCAAAACACATTTCCATGTAAGTTGTGTTGTGAAAGAAAAAATAGACAAAAAACCAAGAAAGATAAAGAAAGTAAAGAAAAACTATTTTCAATCTGCATTCAGGCTCTACTGTTTCTTGGAGCTGGACAGCACTTTTCATCCTAAATCCTTCAGAAGTGCCTTGGATCGTTGCATTGCTGAGAATAGCTAAATTAAAGAATCATGTTTTTAAACGCATAAAATAAAATATGTAGGATTATAGAGGAAATAAATGATATTAAAATACAATTATCCAAATATATATTTTTTAAAAGACAAGTTCATGGACCCCAGGTTAACAACCCCTGATGTAGCCTAACACTTTTATTTTACAGATGGACCAAATGAAGGCTCAGAGGCTACATCACAGGCAGAGCTGGGATTAGCGGCTGGGTTGCACAGTGGATAGAGACTTGGACTGAGGCAGAAAGACTCAATGCTTGCTAGTTATGTGACCCTGAGCAAATTCCTTTAACCACGCTCTGCCTCACTTTTCTCATCTGTAAAATGAAGATACTAGCACCTACCTTCCAAGGTTGCAGTAAGGATAAATGAGATATTTGTAAAGTGCTTTGTAAACCTTCAAGTGCTACATCAATTCTACCCATTATTAGTAGCACTCAAGTGTCCTGTTGCCTTCTCCAGGGAGCTTTTCAGTGCTGGCTCCACTGGCTTTTGCCACAGTGCCTAGCTCATATTATGGATTCGGTAAATGCTTGTTGACTGATGAATTTGGTCAAAGTCCAAAATAAATTTACATCTAATTTTTCACATAATGGATCCCAGATTGAGCCAGCACACAGATGCCCCATACATCTCCAGAAGACATTTGCCCACTCACCTCCTCCCTTCAGCAGGGGGGCCCTTGGCTGCTTCTAAGAAAGGTCACAGGGATGTAAGGAGGCTGCTGAGCATGCCTCCACCTCATATTGCCTTGGGCTTGGCAGTAGAACAGCACTCCGGGCCCGAAGGAAGAACTGGCAACGCTCCTGAGTCTGGTATGTTGGCTGTCTCATGCCAACAATAGAGTCACCTCTACTTCCTTATGGCCCCTTCCCAGCTCAGGGAATTTTGTGGGGAGAATCCCCCAAGGAGCAAGTCAGTCCTTCATGGAGGGCCAGTAGGCACGTGCCTAAGACCCCTGTGTGAGACTAAGACAACTAACTGCACTGTTAACAAGAGATATGGTGTAGGGGCAACTAAGTGGTACAGGGAATAATGCACTGGCCCTGGAGTCAGAACCTGAGTTCAAGTCTGACCTCAGACACTTGATACTAACTGTGTGACCTTGGGCAAGCACTTAACCCCCCTTGTCTTGCCTCCTCCCTCCGAAAGGAAACAAACAAACAAACTAGAGCTCTAATGAAAAGATCCAGGAACTGAGCAAGGAGATCCAGGTTCTAGTCCATTTCTGACATGTTCAACCTTGGGCAAATCCTAATCCCTCTATGGGCTACAGTTTTCTTCTCCCTAAAATGAGGAGGTTGAAATAGAACAAGAGGTTCTTAGCCTGAGGTCTGTTAATTTTTTTTTAATATTTTCATATCTGTATTCCAATATCAACTGTTTCCTTTATAATTCTATGTATTTTATTTTATACAATTAAAAACATCATCTTGAGAAGGAGTCCCTAGGTTTCACCATATGCCAAAGGAATCCATTCCACAAAACCCAAAAAATGTTAACCTCTGAACTAAATAATCCATAAGGTACCTCTTAGCGTGAACAGCCTGTTTTCTAAAGTCTCATCCAGCTCTAACATTTTATGTTCTAAGCCCCATTCTCTAGCTAGGAATCCTTCCAAGTCTGATCTTTAGTCTATGATTCTAAAAATAGATAGAAAATCAGGCTAAAGCCAATGTTTAGCCACCAAGGTCATCAGCAGTTACCCAGTTTTTTTCCTCCTTGCATCTAAGAAAAAATAAGACATCAGAAGGCCCTCATCACTTGCCAGTCACCAGGGCCAAAGGGAAGCAACTGTGGGATGGTTGTACTCCACTCAAGCCTCAGGATTTCCTGTTGCTGTCTTTCCCAATAATCCATCACCTGCTGGGATTTCCTGAGGTCTTCATCACCTCTACTGCAATATACCACTAATTAGTCTCCCATCTCAAGTCTCTCCCCAATCCAATCCATCCTCTGCACTGCTGCCAAAATGATTTTTCCTTGAGAACAAGTCTGACCACATCACTCTCCTCAATAAATTCCAGGGTTTCCCTATTGCCTCTAGTATTAAATAAACTCTTCTGGTCTTTGCTAACCTGACACCAATCTATCATTGTAGTCTAATGATATATTATTTCCCCTTCGCACACTTTAAAATCCAGTCATGCCAGGCTGCTTGTTGTTTGAACACATAGCACATCATCTCCCACCTCCCTGCCTTTGCACTAGTTGTTCCCCTTGACTGGAATGTACTCCTTTCTCTCCTGCACCTCACAGAATCCTTTACTTCTTTGAAGGTTCAACTGAACTCCAGCCCTAACTTCTATTCAAAGTCTTTTTCCTGATCCTTCATCTGCTAGTGCCCTACCTCCCCAAAATACCTTGTAATTATTGTATTTATTCAATATTTACTTAAATATATATATGTAGGTGGATAAAATATGCGCCTGAGTTAGGAAGATTAATTTTCTTAAATTCAAACCTGGCCTCAGATACTTACTAGTTGTGAGACCCTGGGCAAGTCACTTAAATCTGTTTGCCTCAGTTTCCTCATTTTCAAAATGAGCTGGAGAAGAAAACAGCAAACCACTTCAATATCTTTGCCAAGAAAATTCCAAATGAGGTCACAAAGAGTCTGAACAACAAAACAGAAACATATGTGTAGCCCACCCAAAAGGATAGGTTTCTTTTTTTAATTTTAATTTTTTTTCATTAAACAAAATTATTTAGAGTAGGATAAAAGTTTCTTAAGGGCAGGTACTTCCATTTTTGTTTTTGTGCCCTTAAAGTCTGCCTGTCACATTATTGGGGCATAAAAAAATGCTTTTTGATTGCTTGATTAAATGCTTTCCTTCTGCAGAGAAGTGCGGATGGGGAGGCAGAGGTGCTGATGGGGGTCTTTGGGCGCAGGGTGATGGAGCTCAGCAATCCACAGTCCCAGATGGAGTCATAGATGTCAGAGATGTTCCATACATCTTCTGAAGGAGGGTTGCCCAATCACCTCCTCTCTTCAGCAGGAGAGCCTTGGCTGCCTCTAAAGAGAAGGAGGTGAGCTTTCTTCCACCCCAGGTTCACTGGGACACAGCAGCACAAACTGTTACAGCACAGCATGCCTCGGGGCCCAGCCAGGGTTGCCTGGGAAGAAGAACTTAGCTTCCTTCATTGGTTTGGAAATACAGAACTACTTTTCTGGAAAGGAGAGGAGAGAGGAGAAGGGAGAGGATCATGGAAGGGAAAAAGAATGGAAGGGCAGGAAAAGGAGAGAGAAGGGAGAAAAGGGGAACAATCAGCCAAGGAATCTAAGTGGGAGCATACGACCTAGGTAAGGAGGAGGAGGGAACAACCACCCCCTAGAATTAGAGAAAGTCTTGGGTTCAAACTCTCACTTAATGATTGTTTATTGTTATCCCTGTTCCCTAGAGTAAGGCACTTAAACTAAGTTGGTTGGGGTTTTTCATTTGTTTGTTTTTACTTTAAAACAAGGAGATTAGATTAGAGGGTCTTTGAGGTCCCTTTATAGCTCTAATTTTAGATAGGGATACCAATCCAATTTGGGAAATGCCAGTTTGGGGCAGAGGAGGTGACTCACACAGTGAAAGGAGTAGTTTCCTGAGTCTTACTGTGTGAGGGATGGGCTCATCTCTCCCTAAATCCTGGGCTTTCTCTCTCTCTGGGCAGGGACGTTTTCCCCTGCACCATCAGGTTGTCTGTGTCGTGCAGGGAGACAGGCCTGTCGTCCACGGTTCTAAGAGTTAATGTTGTGGGAGAAACTATTATTAGCCTCATGAATGTTGAATCTCTTCTTCCACCAGGCTCAGCTGTTTTGTTTACCCTCCCTGGAAGTCATTTGGTAGTTGAACCAAGGCCCCCAAGAAGAGACACCAGGCATCCAGCAGGCCATGCGCTGGCAAGGTTTCATTGGCAGCTGAGCCATCAGTCCTTAGAAGAAAGAGGGGGAGGGAATGGGAGGAAAGAGGCCAGACAGAACTGACTACCAGCCTGCCCCCATTCATCTGGTCCACAGCAGCAGAATGTCGGTGTGATGAGGCCTAAGTCTTAGAGAGAGGAAGCCTAGGGCCTGCTCTGTTGGGACAGTTGTAGATTTGAAAACCTATGCCTGCCCCCTCTTCCATAGGATAAGGGGCTTTAGGATATCATCTTGACAATCCCCTCATTTTACTGAGGAGGAAACCAGGGCAAACCCAAAGAAAGGTAATGACTTGCCAAAGATCACCCAATAGTAACTCAAACAGACCCATCTTTGCACTACTCCCCCCAACCTCTCTGTTTTGTGGGTGTCCTTCACTCTCTATTTACCAAGAGAAGCTCTCGTCCTGCCCTTCCCCAGGCTCCTCAGGAGAAGTCTATCTGCTAAAATGAAACAACAGCTTTTGGCTGAGCCCAGTAGGATGCTCCTGTCTTCAGCTGACTCAGCTCCTCCTCAAGAATATCTGAGATGGTAACTACCCAGATGACTCTATGGCTTCCAAGAACATAACATGACATAGTAGAAAGAACACCAAAAGTCAGGAACCTGAGGTTCAAATACTGGCTCTAGAATTTACTAGCTGTGTGATCCTGGCGAACCTCTCTAGATGCTTTCATCGTCTGTGAAACAGATAACAATAGATGATGAATCTAGAGTTAATGGAGAGAGGGCATGAAATACTTGGTAGAGAATTGGCTTCACAAGCAGGAAGACTCCTGGTCACTTCTTACTTCTGGTATTTCCTGGCTGTATAACCCAGGGTTAGAGGGAGCTTCCCCATTGGTATGACTTACACCCATGAAGCCACAGGTCTAATAAAAAGTCAGTCATGCCGACACCTCATGCAATCATTGCCAGGAAAATACCCTATAAATTTTAAAGGGCTCTGCTTGTCACAGGCACAAAACATTGGCAGCTAACGGGGACCTTTGAAAGGATCCAGTCTAACCTCATTTTCAGGAATGAGGAGAAATTGACGCCTTGAGTGTTCTGCCTAAGGGCACATATTTAGTTAGAAGCTGAGTTAAGATTCCAACTCATCTGACCCATGCCCATATTCACTCCCTTACACCTTTCTCTCTACACCACACAGGGCTAGGATTAATTTTGTCAGCTAACAATGAATGAGACTCTCTTTGTTATTATCTAGTTTGAAAAACATTTACTAAGCACCAGCTACGTACGTTCAGGGTCCATGGTAGGTCAAGGCTGGGCAATGAGGATTCCAGGGTATAGAAAGGGAGGAAGGGAATGAATATTTATGTAGTGGCTATCCCCCCATTCCTACTTTGTGCCGTACATTGCACTAATCACTTTATAAATTATATTTTATTTAAATATTATTTTATTAAATTGTTAATTTAAATTAATTATTAAATTTTGTTTTCTTTAAATTATCAATTTTTTTAAAATTAAATTTTATTTAATTAGTATTTTATTTGATCTCACAATAACCCTACAAGACAAGTTTTGCTATTATTCTCATTTTACAGTTGAAGAAACTGAGACTGACAGAAGTTAAGTGACTTGTCTAGGGTCAAACAACTGGTATGAGGTCAAATTTGAACCCAGATCTCCCTAACTCTAGATCCGATGCTCTAATCATTTGTGCCACCAAGGTGACCTTCTGTAGAAAAGATACAAAGATGAATAATCAATCAACAAAGATTTATTAAATACCACCATGTGCCAGGCAGTATGCTAAACACTGGGGAGTCAAATACAAATAGGAAATAGTCCCAGCTCTCGATATTTATATTTCACCAGGGAAGATAATGTGTATAGAGAAAGAAAGAAAAAAGCAACACACACACTAAACACCAGGTAAACACAAGCATCTGGGAGGCTCAGGAACATTTGCATTGTGGAAGGGTCACTTGAGTAAAGTTTTGAAGGAAATGAGAGATAATCCAGATTGGAGGTAAGGAAGAGTGCATTACAGGCAGGGGAAACAGCTTATACAAAGACTCAGCAATGGGAGATGAGAGACAAAACTGGAGACATGGTCCTTGTCCTCCTAGAGCTTACCATCTAGAAAGAAATATACAGAGAGGATGGAGGTTGGGGGAGGAAGGCTGCAGAAGTGCAGTCATAGAGGAGGGTGGGATGACTGGAAACTGGGCAGACACTGTGGCTTTCATTGGCACATTTATTGCATGAGCTTTTCTTAAGAGCTAGTACCATGAGGTCTTTAGGAAAAGGTGATTTCAAGATTGTAATGAGTGTGATTGTAACCCTTCTGACTGTTAAGTTGACTGTATCACCTTAAGCCAGAAACCCAAGGAACAATTCCAACTCCAAGGCTATGTCCTTCTCTACAGTTTGAACCCACCCTGAGAGCAGGGCAGGGGTGTGAGATGTAAGGAAAGAGACATCCCTCCTTAATATACTAGAGATCCCTAGAGACTGGAATAAGGTTTGGGTGAAGTCAGCTCTCAGGATGGGGAAAGAGAGAGAGAAAGGAGAGGATAACAGAGGATAGAGGAGAGTGAGAGAGGGAGGGAGGAAGGGAGGGAGGGAGAGAGAGACAGAGGGAGAGGAGGAAGAGGGGGGGAGAGAGGGAGAAAGAGAGACGGAGGGAGGGAGAGGAGAGGATAAGAGGGAGAGAGAGAGAGAGAGAGAGAGAGAGAGAGAGAGAGGGAGAGAAAGAGGAAAGGATAAGAGAGGATAGGGGAGAGAGATAGAGAGAGATTATCACATACCTCTCCTCTTGGTCATTGTCTCTCTCTACCTATCTAATTTCTCAAACATCAACTAGAAAAAGTGAAGGAAACAGGAAGTGATGGGAGTCAGAGAAAGAAAGAATGTTTGAATGATTTTAGCTCACAGCTCTCTCCAAGAGGAAATCAAGAGAGCAAGAGAAGGGCATTCCACAGGGAGAAGGGATCTGAATATGCATGGACTTTGAAGCAACCCACCATGCCTGCAAGGCATGGTGACCTTGCAATGTATCTCTCATTGAGGGGAGAAGCTATGCCAAACCCATCTTCTCCAGGACATTTCAAGGTGACTCAACTTCCTCCTGTAGTAGATCTGCTTGTTCTATGGCTTTTAGTAAACTCTTCTTACAGATATTGTGGACATCACCACCCATCAGAAATTCATCCAAGAAGAAGTAGGTCTTCTCAAAGTTGAAGATGATGTCGAGTTCACATACACTCCCAAAATATTTGTCCAGGAGCTCCACATATTGGTGGATCAGTTCCAGCATGATGAATTCATTATCTTGGCTCTCAATGGCACAGCAGAATAGAGGCTGGCATGTCCCTTATGGACAACTTTGAGGTCTCTCCACTTGGGTTTTCTGGACAGGATGACCTGCATAAACTCCTGAACTACCTTTTTCCTCCCCTTGTCTGATACAGCCAGGTGCCATTTCTGCAGCCACAGCTTCCCCTGCCAGGCTGAGCAGCAGCACAAGTCACATCATCTTCTCTGCTCTGTGCCAGTCCCCAGAGATAGGTGCCTACACTTTAGGCTGAGTCCCTTCTCTGTCTCCTGTCGAGACCCCCATGCCCAGGCATGGCCTGCTGCTAAGGGTCTCTGGGCCTCCCCTCCCTCTTGCTGGTCCAGGGGCTTGAGATGGCCTCTCCCTGCAGTCTGTACTGGCAGGGGTGGGGGGAGTGGGGAGGCAAGGTCAGGGTCCCACCAATGCCTACTTTTCTGCCTTGATTTGTCCCCCTTGCAGGCCAGCCCAGTCTGGGACGGACACCTCTGGGTTTGAGGCCTAAACCTTTTTTGTTGAAACTCCTTGTCCTGGAGTGCTGAGGTCTTATTGTTGAGTGTCACACATGCCCCCTACGTCTAAGCAGACGCTAGCCATGTTTTACCCTACTCCTGGACACCTCCCCTAAAGCCCCCTGACTTCCAAGTCAGTGCTTTCTCCACTTTGACATTAATGACATCAATTGTGATAATGGAAAACAGAACAACGCATTGTCCCACAGAAGGACCGAACCTACCATTAACAGGTAGCGTAGTGGCACTTAGTGGCCTCATTCAGAGGATCATAGGTGCAGAGCTGTAAGGGACCAGAGAGGTCACTGAGCACACTGCACACCCCTACACTTTACATTTGAGGAAACTGAGGCTGAGAGTTCCAATGATTTGTCCAGGATTAAACACCTACTAACTTTCTGGGACAGGATTTAAACTTAAGCCCACTGCACCAGGTAAGCTACTGCCTCAGTCTAACTAGGCTTAGACAAAGGTATCAGAAACCTTCTTGTTCTGCCATCTGGATACCCAGGGCTAAGATCTTTGTCACTTCTAGCTTGAGTGTGAAGGGAATACTAGGTGTGTTGTGAGGCCGCTAGGTGTGTTGTGAGGCCGCTAGATGGCACAGTGGCTAGAGCACCAGGCCTGGGTCAAGAAGACTGACTTCAAATCTGGCTTCAGACCGTTACTGGCTTTGTTACCCTGGGCAAGTCTTTTAACCCTGTTTGCTTCAGTTTCCTCGTTTGTAAAATAAGAAGGAAATAGCAAACCACTCCATTTATCTTTGTCAGGAAAATTCCAAATGGGTTCACATGGAATAGGATGTGACTGAACTACAAGAAGCCCATATTTTGGCAGTTTATTCTTTTAAGTGGGCTCTCAATGATCATTTGCATGGGTCCTCTTCCCCTTCCTAATAGGGTTATCTTTATCATTAAATATTCTTGGGATATTTGTCTGCCCCTGACACAGCGCAACTGAGGAGGAATTGCAGACCATTAGGCAGCCTCCTGCCACCTTGTCTGTCCCTAAGGACATCCTCCATCCCACAGCCTTGCAACTCATGCTTTGTTCCACTAGGCCCAGACTGGAAACCTCAGGTGTAGCTGTCATCCTGAGCCTGGGGTTGTCAGCAAACTTTTCATGAATGTGTCTTGTTGCCAACAGTCAGACTGTAACATCCTGAGGACAGGCCCATTTCATATGTATCTTTGTCTTAGCACTGCACAGAAGGCGTGAGTAATGTCTGAGAAGTGGAAGGATGCTGGGAGAAGGGGGCAAGACGGAAGGGATGTCTCATAGGAGAAATGACATTTGTCATAGGGAAGAAACATGTGCTGGAGCACAGGGTTTGGAGGAGACAGGGCCCATTGGAGGATCACTGCTTCCTTCTAAGGGATAGATGAGAAACCTATTAGAACCCCACTTTCCTGTGGTAGCTAATTGTAGCATATACCTCCAACACAATCATACTTACCCTTTCCCCCCAGAACTCCTCTATTCTCAATTCCCAACAAGTAAGCATTTATTAAATATCCCCTACATAGGTGGGGATACAAGTACAAAGAGTGAAATAAATGACTTTTTGTCCATTGTGTTCAGTAGTTTTTCTGACTCTTTGGGGTTTTCTTGGCATAGATACTGGAGTGTTTTGCCATTTTTTTCTCCAGCTCATGTGATAGATGAGGAAACTGAGGCAACCAGGGTTAAATGACTTGCCCAGGGTCACACAGCTAGTAAACATCTGAGGTCAGATTTGAACTCAAGAAGAGTAGGGCCCACCTTGACTCCAGGTCCAGCGCTCTATCTACTGCACCACCTAGCTGCCCATTAATTAATAAGCTCCTATTTCTCCCTTCTGAGTTGGGAGTCTAGTGCTTTAGAGAAGTTATAATTTAACCAAGTACTCAAGTACTATCAACAGTAGAAGCTACTCCTGTGCCATTGGGAAAATTTCCCTGTCCCCACCATGACTTACTCCCTGACCTCCATACCTGTATCATGAGTGACTAAGTGACTGTAGAAGGTACCCAAAGACAATGACCTCTTTGTTCAAGGGTGAGGGTCAGTGAGTATGAGTATGAGCTGCCATCTTTTTTGTTTTGGGTGGGACAAAGGGTCTCTCCTAGGATGGGCCGAAATGGAAAAGTTGTCATCTGCATCTCAGGTCTCATCACATTCATTAGCTTTTGCCCTAACTCACCCCTCTTCCCAACTTCTCCCTCTGTCTAGAGCCCAGTCATTTTGCAAATCTCCAAGTTTCACATCCTTGGGGCCATCTTCAATGATTATGCCATCTTTTTTACCCCACATAGCCTATCGATCGCTAAACCCTGAGGTTTCAGCTTCCACAACATCTCTCATCTACATTCTCTTCTCTGTACTCGCACAACCACCACAACTTATTTCAGGCTTTCATCATCTTTTTCTTGGCTCTTCAAGCCTCTTAAGCCTCTCCCCTCTTCAATCTATCCTCCACTCAGCTGCCAGACTGAGGTCTTCCCATATCTTTATACCACCCAATAAATTCTCTCAAAATTCTGCTCCCTTCATACCAGTCTTATCATGTTCATCTGAAACCATCCTCTTCATTATTTGTTATAGTATAATAGTGTCCCATCACATTCATATGCCTAGGGACGCATTGAAGTCAGCTGGTATGGGTTAGTAAGAGCTGGTAGTTACATTTTCATTGTGAACATCTGTACCTTCAGCATCGGGCAAATACTATAAATCAGGGCCTGATTAATTGTTTTGTTAATTTTCTGAAGTGATGGAGAAAATTTTAATATGCAGATTAAACTTAAAAGTGTGCCACCTCTACATTTCCCCCCAAAGAACCAGTTGTTTTACATTTATCAGCGCACCCCTATATATATCATAACTTATTCAACTGCCCCAATTCATGGGCACCTCTTCATCTTTAGTTTGTTGCCACCACAAAAAGAGCCTATATGTATATTACACACACATATGCATGTGTATATATGTACCTGAATATATACATGTGTACATATACTATACATACATATACATATCCTTTCTCTCTTCCTTTGGTATTTTCAGAGGGTAGAACTGGTTCTAGTATTTCTGGATCAAATGATTAGTTGACACAGTTTAATAACTTTTGGAGCATAGTTCCAAATTGCTTTCTAGAATGCTGGACCCAGTTAACAGTTTCCCATAACTTCCCCGTTCTCTATATATTGTAGAAATGAGACTTTCCTCTATCAGAGAAGCTTGCAGCAATTTCTGTCCCTTCCACCCTACTCCTACCCCCACTATTTACCTCTTTCTTTTCTAATTTCAGCTGCATTGGTTTGGTTTATGGAAAAACATTTTAACTTTTTCTTGATCAAAACTGTCCATTTTACTTTCTGCAATCTTCTCTGTCTCTTGGTGGTTTGTGATCTCTTATCTTATCCATATCTCTGACAGATAATTTTTCCCTTGTTCCTCTGATTGGTTTATGATGTCACCCTTTACATCTAAATCCTACCTATACACACACATTTGGAGTTTATCTTGGTAAATGGTATGAATGTGTATCTATTCCTAGTTTTTTTTTTTTGCGGATTACTTTCTAATTTTCCCAACAGTTTTTTGACTTACTTTAATAACCACTATCTTTGGGCTTATCAATATCATTTACTTCTGTATATTATGTAACTAATCTGTTCTACTGATCAACCTCTCTATTTCTTAACTAGTACAAAATTATTTTCATGATCACTGTTTTATAGTATAGTTAGAGATTTGATATAGCTAGATTCCTTCCTTCCCACTTTTTTCATTATTTCCCTTGAGATTCTTGACCTTTCATTCTTCTAGAAATGAGTCTTATTTTTTCTAGCTCTATAAAGTAACCATTTGATAGTTTTATTGGCATGACACTGAATAATTTAATTTAGATGGCGTTGTCATTTTTATTATATTGTCTCAGCCTGTGCGTGAACAATTAAATATTTCTCCAATTATTTAGGTCTGTTTTCATTTGTGTAAAAAATGATTTGTGGTTGTAGGTCATGTGTGTTTTGGCCATTTGACTCCCAAGTATCTTGTACATTTTCAAGTTATTTAAAATGAATTTCTCTGTCTCTTCCTGCTGAATTTTATTGACAATATAGAGAAATATTGATTTATGTGGGTTTATTTTATATCCTGTAAGTTTTCTTTAGTTGTTGATTGTTTTGACTAATTTGTTTGTTGCCTCTAAACCAACTAAGCCAATGTACCTCTTTGACCACAGTTATTCTCCCCATTTTTTTCTTGTCTTATTGCTATAGCTAGCATTTCTAGCAATATATCAAATGGCATTGTTCATAATGGAGTGCCTTTTTTTGCCCCGATCTTATTTGAAAGTTTATCCCCACCACAGATAATGCTGGTTGTTGGTTTTAGATATCATTTTAAAGTTATATCTATTACTATACTTTCTAATGGATGATTGGCATTGTACTTTGTCAAACGTTTTTCTGCATCTGTTGTTATTATGATTTTTGCTGTTTGTTTTTATGAATGGCGTCAATTTTGCCTATAGTTTTTCTAATATCGAACCAGCCCTGCCTTCCAGGTAAAAATCCAACTTAGTCATAATGTATATTATATTGGTGTGGTCTCCTATATTAATTGCTCATTAGAGATATTGGCATATAATTTTCTTTATCTGTATTAAGACCATATTTGTGTTATAAAAGGAATTTGGTGGGACTCTTTTTTCTACTTTTTCAAGCCAATTTTGTATAAATTAATTGTTCTTTAAATGTTTGATATCATTCATTTGTAAATTTGTAAATCCATCTGGGACCAGGTTTTTTTTCCTTTGGGTGTTTATTTATAGCTTGATTAATTTATTTTTCTAAATTAAGATTATTTAAGTACTCTGTTTACTACTATGCTAATTTGGGCATTTATGTTTTTAAATATTCATCTATTTCCTTTAGATTATCAGTTTTATAAGCATCTAACTGTGTGAAACTTTCTAATAACCTCTTTTATTTCTCTTTATTGATCATGAATTCATCTTTTTTATTTTTGATACAGGTAAGGTAGTTTTTAAGAAAATCAAATTAGTTAATGGTTTATAATTTTTGTTTTTTCTTTAAAAAGTCATTTCCTAGTTTTATTTATTCAATTCATCTTTCATGCTATCAATTTTGTTTATTTCTTCTTTGATTTCAGGATTTCTATTTTGGTATCTAAGTGTGGGATTAATTTGCTGGTTTTATGCTTTTTAAAAACTGCCCAATTCCATAGATCAGTGCCTGACACCATACATAAGAATAAAGTCCAAATGGATACATGATCTAGGTATAAAGATTGATACTATAAACAAATTAGGGGAGCAAGGAAGAGCATATTTGTCAGATTTATAGAGAATGGAGAAATTTTTGACCAAACAAGAGATAGAAAATATCATGAAGTACAAAATGGATAATTTTGATTGCATTAAATTGAAAAGGTTTTGCACAAACAAACCCAACACAACCAAGATTAGGAGGAAAGCAGAAAACTGGGAATTTTTGCAACTAGTGTCTGTGATAAAGGCCTCATTTCTAAAATATATAGAGAACTGAGTTCAATTTACAAGAATACAAGTCATTCCCCATTTGATATGAACAGGCAGTTTTCAGAGGAAGAAATTAAAGATATCTATAGTCATGAAAAAATGCTCTAAATCACTATTGATTAGAGAGATGCAAATCAAACCAACTCTGAGGTACCATATCACACCTATCAGATTGACTAACATGACAAAACAGGAAGATGATAAATGTTGGAGAAGATGTGGGAGAGTTGGAACACTAATTCATTGTTGGTGGAGCTGTGAGCTGATCCAACCATACTGGAGAGCAATTTGGAACTATACCCAAAGGGCTACAAAAATGTGCACACCCTTTGATCCAGCAATACTGCTTCTAGAACTGTATCCCAAAGAGATCATATAAATGAGAAAGGGTCCTACGTGTACAAAAATATTTATAGCAGCTCTCTGTGTGGTGGCCAAAAACTGGAAATCAAGGGGATGCCCATCAATTGGAGAATGACTGAACAAGTTGTGGCATATGAATGTAATGGAATACTATTGTGCTATAAGAAATGATTAACAAGAAGACTTCAGAGAGGCCTGGAAAGACTTATATGAACTGATGTTGAGTGAAAGGAGCAGAACCAGGAGAACTTTGTACACAGCAACAACCATAGTATGCAAGGAATTTTTCTAGTCCTTCATAGCAAAGCAAGGACTTAATAAATTCCCAATGGACATTTGGCAAAATGCCTTCCACATCCAGAGAAAGAATTATGGAGTTTGATCTCAGAGTGAAGTAGACCATTTCCTTTTGTATTATATTTTGTTTTATGATTTCTCCCCTTCATTTTAATTCTTCTATGCAACATGACTAAGGTGAAAATGTATTTCATAGGAACTTATGTGTAGAACCTAAATAAAATGGCATGCCATCTCAGGGAGGGAGTGAGGAGGGTGGAGTGATTGAGGGGGAGGGAGGGGAAAAAAAATCTAAGATATATGGAAGTGATTGTAGAACACTGAAAACAAATAAAATAGTTTTAAAAAATAAAAATTGCCTAATTCATTGATCTACTTTTTTCTCTTTGATTGATGAAAGTGTTTAAAGACAGAAAATTTCCCCTAAGAACTCCTTTAGCTGCATCTCCAAAAATTTGGTATGTTGTATCATTGTTGTCATTTTTAATTAAATTGATTGTTTCTATGATTTGTCCTTTGACCCAATCATTTTTTAGGATTGTTAGTCTCCAATTTTTTAATTGTTTCTTCTGTAGTTTTTTGTTGAATATAAGTATATTGTATTGTAGTTCCTAAAGACATGATTAGTATTTCTTACTTTCTGCATTTGTGAGGTTTTTATACCTTAAAACATGGTCAATTTTTGTAAGAAATGCCATGCACGGTTGAAAACAGTCTGTTACTTTCTGTTCCCATTCAAACAATCTCCAGAGGTCCTAGTATATCTAATTTTTCTAAAAATTCATTTTAGTCCATAGATTTCTTGTTTATTTTGGGGTTAGATTTGTCTAAGCATTGAGGTGGAGTGTGTTTGAGTTTCCCTACTGGTACAGTTTTACTATTTCTCTCTGTAACTCAACTAAGTTTTCCTTTTCAAATTTAGTTGTTATCTTATTTGGTGCATGTAGGTTTAGTATTAATATTAACTCATTGTCTATGAAAACTTGTAGTAGAATATAGTTTCATCATCTTTTAATTAAGACTCTTTTAAAAATTTATTAACTAATTTAATTTGCTGTTGCCTTGTCGAAGACCGTGATGCTACTTTTGATTTTTTTTACTTCAGCTGAAGCATAATAGGTTTTGCTCCAGCCTCTTAATTGAATTCATGTGAATCTTTGTTTCAAGTGTTCTTATCATTATAATATTGGATTCTGCTTTCTAATCCATTCTGTTATTGCATTCCATTTGTGAATGGGTTCATCCCATTCATATTCACAGTTATGGCCATTATTAGTGTTTCCTTCCATCCTATTGCCTCATACTTTTTTTTCACTTTGTTTCCTATGTCCTCTTTATAAAGAAGAGGGTGATGAGAGAGTAGTATGCTCAGTGCCAGGGCACTAGGATCAGTACAATCTGCTTATGCTCTCGAGCCTCTTCTACTTCCTTCGCCCTGAGCCCAATTCCAGGTTCTCATTCTTTCTTCTTTTAAACCCTCCTTAGTTAGAGTTTGTTTTGCTTAGGACTAATCCTTCCCTTAATCCTTCCTCCCTCTTTCTCTTCTCTCCTTTCCTTTGTTTCCCTGTTGAGTGAAATGTTTTTCTGTATCCAACTGTGTGTGTATATTTTTCCTTTCTTTGACCAACAGAGCGGTGAGGTTGAAAGGCCACCTGCTCTCCCTATGCCTTCCTTCTTGTTTGTGTTTGTCATTGTCCCAACGATGTGAGATTTTTTTCCACCATCCTCTCATTTCCCTTCCCACAGTATGCTTCTTTGCCTTTCTATTTCCATTCTTTTCTTTAAAATAAATACTTATTTATTTTCAGTGTTCCACAATCACTACCATACAACCCAGATTTTTTTCCCTCCCTCCCCCTCACCTCCTACTTCCCTCCCCAAGACAGCATATAATTTTATATAGGTTCTACACATATATTTCTATTAAATGCATTTTCACCATAGTCATGTTATAAAGAAGAATTCAAATGAATGGGAGAAATCATATAAAAAACCAAAACATAACACAAAAGAAAACAATCTGCTACAATCTGCGATTGAATTCCATGGTTCTTTCTCAAGATGTGGAAGGCATTTTGCCTTAAAAGATCATTGGGAATTTTTTTAAGTCCATGCATTGCAATGAAGTTCTAAGTCTACCAGCAAAAATCCTCACACCCTGTGGTTGGTGCCGTGTACAAAGTCCTCCTGGTTCTGCTCCTTTCACTCAGCATCAGTTCATATAAGTCTTTCTAGGCCTCTCTGAAGTCTTCTTGTTCATCATTACTTATAGCACAATAGTATTCTATTACATTCATATACTGTAATGTATTCAGCCATTCCCCAATTGATGGGCATCCCCTTGATTTCCAGTTTTTGGCCACCACAAAGAGTGCTGCTATAAATATTTTTGTACATGTAGGAGGACCCTTTCTCATTTTTATGATCTCTTGGGGATACAGTCCTAGAAGCAGTATTGCTGGGTCAAAGGGTATGCACATTTTTGGAGCCCTTTGGGCGTCATTCTTTCAATTTGAGGTTCTCTGTCTATTTAGACTCCTTCTACGACCCACAATGATAATAAGGTTCAGAGGGAACACATGCATCACCTTGTGCGAGAACATAAATACTTTGTACTTATTTGGTTTCTTGTGATTGTTTATTCATGTTTACCTTTTGATGTTTCTGTTGACCACTGTCTGTGTTTCAAAGGTTCTATGCAGCTCTGATCTTCTTATCAGAAATGCTTAGAAAGCATTCATTAAGGGTCTATTTTTCCCCCCTATAAGCTTATACTCAGTTCTGTTGGCTGTTATTCTTATCTTTAAGCCTATATCTTTTTTACTTTTGGAACATCAAATTGCTAGCTTTCTTTTCCTTCATATTGATCACTCCCTAATTCATGTGACCTTAACCATAGCACCTTGGTACTCAGTCTTTTCTAACTACTTACATTATTTTTACTTTGGTACTGAATCCTTGTATTTTGGCTGTAATGTTCCTGGGTGTTTGCATTTTCAAGTTTCTTTGAGGAGATAACCAATGAATTCTTTCTATTTTGATTCTGCCTTTCCCCTGGTTCAAAGAGATCTGAGAAGTTTTTTTTTTTAATTTCTTGAAATGTGATGTCTCAGCTCTTTTCACAGCATGACTGTGATAAATTTTCCAACCATCAATCTGTTTTTGAAGTCATTTATTTTGCTATAAGATAGTTTCATTTTCAGTCTTTTGACTTTGCTTTAAATATTTTATTGTTTCATGAAGTTATTGGCTCCTATTTGGTTCATTCTAATTTCAAGGGAGTTTGGGCAAGGTTTTGTACCTCTTGTGCTGAGCTCTTGGTTCCCTTTCCAATATTCCCCCCATAGCTCTTGGTTCTTTAACATTTGTTTCCCTCTAGCACTGTCATTTCATTTTAAAGAATCACTTAAACATTTAAAAAACAAAAAAACAACTTCTTGCTTCATCTCTTTTGGAAATTCTTGAATTTGCCCACAACCCAAGCTGTTTTTTCTTGGAGGCTTTGTTTTGGAGTCATACATTTCTTCTGGATTTGTGTCAAGTATCCCTGTCATCTTAATCACTCTTTATATGGGGATTCTCTTTTTGTTTGTTTTTCCTTTCAGTTTCCTTCCCAACTTCAGACTTCATGTTAGGGCCAGACTCTGCACACTTCTAGAAAGAATGTCTAGGCTGAGCTTGTGTCCTCTTGGGTCCTGTGACTGCTGTCTTAGGCAATTGAGTATTGAATTATTCTTAGAACTCAGGCTGGGAACCTGCATGCTTTCAATGCTCCCATAGTGACCAGGACAAAGTCTGATGGCTGCCCCTACACCCACTCCAATCTAAGCTCTGAAAGTTCCTGACCTAGGTTTGGATCTGGGCAACAAATTTATGGGTTTGCTTCTGGTTGGAATCTCAGTAGACAATTGCTGAACTCAACCACTATCAGACAGCTGAAAAGTTTTACTGATTCAGTATAACAGAATAATAGGTTCCCCTTTGATCTAAATTCTGGTTATCCCACTACAGGGTTCAATCTGGTCTAGAGACTACAGTTTCGATTCTGTTCTTCTCCATTCTTGGGAGTTAGAGCCACATAGTTGCTGCTTACTTCTGAATTTGCTCCTTGTTCAGTACATAGTCTAGGGCCCATGACTATTTCTTACCTCGGACTTCTACCCTTGAGCAGTTCTCTTATTCAGTCAGCCCTGCATCTGTGACCAGTTAGGCAGTGACAAAGCTGCTAGCTGGCATCTGAACCTGCATCTTTCACAAAGTCAGACACCTCTGTGTGGGTCCAGAACATCTTGCCTTAGTATACAGTGTTGGCTCTCTTTCAGTCTGTTCTGGAATGTTCCATAGAGCAGTTCCTAGCTAGACCCTATCCCCAGCATCTAGATTCCCTATGCCAACCTGGGCTGGAAAAACAACTGATTTGGGGGGAGAGTGGAATTCCAGATCAGGACTTGATCTAGTATGTTTACAGGGTCTTTGTGGAAGAGTTGTAGGGAAAGCTTGACTCTGCTTCCTGCTACTCTGCTATCTTGATTGGTCTTCAAATCTTTGTCAATTCTATCTTCATTATATCTGTCATTCATCCCTTTCTCTCCAGGGGAACTACTAACCTAGTTGAGGCTTTTATCATATTTTCAATAAAATATTATAATAGCCTCCTAGTTTGTCTCCTAGCTTCTGGTTTCTCCTACCCTTTCTCCACAAGTGACCATATAATCTTCCTAAAGTAAGGTCTGATGGTGCTTTCCCCAAGTTGAAGTCTTGGGTTACTGGCTATTGCCTTTAGAATAAAATACAAATTTTTCAACCTGGCATTTAAAACTTTACATAAGTTTCATATTTCAAATTTATGTCAGATTTCTTCCTTTCTTGTGCAGAATTATCCCCAGACTCAGCATTCCCAAATCTATCTTGCACAAGCTGACTCCTTGCCCTCTTTGCCTTTTAGAATTCCTAGATTCTTTTACACTCAGTTCAGAAGCAACCTCTATTTACAAATTGGATGCCTCATTAGAATTCAAACTCATTGAGGAGTTGTTTTTGTTGTACATTTCTTCTTTGTATCCCTAGAGCATAGCACAGTATCTTGCACATAGTAGGCATCTGATAGACACATTTGTTGCAATGAATAAGATTAAAAAAATTTATTTTATTGATTTTGACAATGGATACATTGACTGATTTGAAATACAAAAGAATGAGGTAATAAATAGAAGTCTAGATTTGTTAAGTCTTGGGTTTAAGTGTTATCTATATCACACACTGGCTGGATGTCCTTGGGTAAGTCACTTAATCCATTAATAGTAGGCTAGCCCACAAGCAACTTAAGACTGTGGACTAGCCTACCTTCCATCAGAGGTAGAGCATGCACCCTAACGCCAACACTAATGATTTCTAAAAACACTGAACAAGGTCCTGACTATCAAATCGTGGAATTTGTGACTGTGACTCTTGGAGAAGACAGTGTAGTCTTCCCTGATGGCTCAAAATGTGGAAGCTTTAATGCTGCTAGGAGGAGGACAGGGTAAGGAAAGCAGAGTTGGAAATATCTGTGTGGGTGTCTGGGGAAAACTCTGAGGAGGATGTGATTGGCTCCCCATGGCTTTGACTCTCTGGCTCTTCAGCCAAGATAAGCTGTCCTGGGACATGCTCAGCTGGGACACTGGCTGATTCCACTGGAGGACTTAAAAAGGTGCAACACGTTGACAAGAGGAAACATAAGTATGGCCCCAAATGCAGAGCCCAGCTGTATTGCTGCACCACACCACAGGAGGGCACTCTGGCTCACCTTGCGCAGGTGCACCCCCATCATCATCTTGACATAGGTCAGGATCCCACCACAAAGCACCCAAGAAATAACCTGAAAGCACAAAGGAAGACATACCCCTTCCCTTCAGACAGGATTCTCCATGACAGAAAGAACCCTATGGAGCTGACCTGCCGGTGTAAATGGAGCCCTATTAGCAAGCTATCCCTTCAGCACCAATGGAAGGCTACCTGAGATGACTTCCCTACCCCAAAACCAAATCGATGGTCTGATAGTCTGTTCCAGAAGGAACTGAAGTAGAGGAAGGGAGAAGAGGGGAGGATGGAAGGAGAGAGGAGAGGGACAGGCAGAAGTTACTTACAATGATAGCTTCTCCCCAGTGGGAGTCCTTCAGCAGAGGGCAGGGACTCAGAACAGCCATGGCCATGTTGTAGGCTCCAAAACCAGTGCCCACCACTGTGATGACTCCCAGCCACAAGAGAGACCTGGAGAGAGAAGCAAAAGGTTGATGTGAAGAACTGTCCCTAGCTCAGACTTTTCCATGTCAGAAGGCACCTTTCCTTCCCTCCCATATTCACACCTCCAAAGTAAACTTTTAAGGGAAGACTTTACCTGACTCAAATATGATCAATCACCTGCCAGCAACCATGGAAGAATGTGATAGGTCTGGGGAGCCAGTGGGGCCATTATTTTCTCCGGTATTTAATCTCTTGGGGGAAGTCCCTTCTCCTCTTTTAAAGTAAGTTTCCTTATTTGTAATATGACAGTGTTTGACTAGGGTGTCTTCCAATACTGACATTGTTGGGAGCTGCCCTTTGAACCCAGATAAAACCAGATTCAAGTCCTGCCTCTGACATACTGTCTGACCTTTAGCAAGTTCTCCAACCTCCCAGCATGCTAGACAATCTCCTAAGACTTGAAGGGAAGGTGCCAAACTGTACTCCTAAAGGGAGCCTCCTCATCTGGGAATTTACTACACATACAAGTTACAGGTCCAGCTCCTATCCATATGCAACATTTTATGTTCTAAAGTCCTTCCAAGCTCTACTTTTCTGTGATTTTCATTTGGACTTGTTTTGTGTTAATATTATAAATATTCTTTTCTTGTATGTGAACATTGTCTCAGTCAAGAACCTGTAATGTCCTAGAGGGAAGAGATGGTGCCTTATAACCCCTAACATAGGGTTTTGCACACAAGGGAAATTCAAATCAGGTGGTAGCCACAAGCCCATTGGATAACACAGGACCAGCAAGAGCCTTTGGGGATTCTGACTTTCAAAAGAGTAGCCAACACTCCTCCTGTACTCAAGGTGAGAGGTGACACTCAATTGAGAACCTAGAATCCAAACAAACCCAGCAGCTAAACTCATCCATTCCCTGCCCCGCCCACCCCCACTTCTTCCAACCATCAATTCTGCTCCCACTCAAACAGACTAACAGTCAAAGTGTTTTTAGAAATGTCAGGACTTCTCGGGCTTCAAGGGACGAATGAAGTGATGACTGGGATGAATCCAGCCTTGCCACAGGCTAGACCTTTGAGTCCTAGCCTGGGTCCAGGGACAGAAATTCTCAGTCTGTTCTGGAAAGGACCTTACAACATAGAATATTCAAGACGGAAAGGACGTTAAAATTTAATATGGTCCAGTGGAAAGAGATTCACTGACTTCCAAGTCAGAGGATCCAGGTTTGAATTCTACTTCTTGACAGGCAGTATGTCTTCATATAAGAAACCTTCCTTCTAAAATGGACATTATTCCTCCCTGGGCCCTAGGTTGAGAGATATGTTAGGTTACTGGGCAAGCCTGGATAATCTGCCTAGTAACAGGTTTTTGTTCGCCCCTGTCAAAATGTTATTCCCCTTTGGGTTGTGAAATATCTGATGAATTGTTAACAGTCAATTTTTTGTTTGGTCAATTTGCATGGTAACCACCTGTGCCCCACCTAATGTTAGACCCCCATTGCCAGGTAACCACTTTCTGCTGAGCCCCCACTCCACTTTCCTGATTGGCTACCTCTCCTGGCACCTGTTTTTGTTAGGGTCCTTTGCCTAGCAGTACCCTGACAACCCCTTCTGTTTTGGGGGCTCTTGCCTAGTAGTAGTCCTCTGTTGTGGAAACTGCAAGGCTGTACTGAGTAGCACCGAAATGCTTCAAATGCACTCACCCACCTCAGTTTGGGGCTGTCTCCTCTGGGTCTCTCCATGAGGCAGCTGCCAGCCTGGCTAATAAATGCCACTCTTGAAATTCTCAATTAATTTTGCCTGTGACTTATTAGCTCGGTCCATTTCACTTCCAAATTCAACTCTGGCTTTATCCTCTCAAGAAAACTTTTGTGCCCTTTTAGTCTTCTCCCCATTTGATTGTGAGCTTCTTGAGGGCCAGAAGCTGTCTTTTGTCTTTTTTTTACATCTCTGTCACTTAGCATAGAACTTGTTACTTAATAAATGTTTATTGACGGACTAGTAAGTGTTTTCTTATTCTTAAATTTTTCTTTCATCTTCACTGTTTGGTAACCAGTTGTGTCTGATGCTTTATGACCCCACTTGGGATTTTTTTGGCAGAGATACTGGAGGGGTTACCATTTCCTTCTCCAACTAATCTTACAGATAAGGAAACTGAGGCAGACAGGGTTAGGTGAATTGCCAAGGGTCACACATCTAGTAAAATGTCTGAGTAATTGTCTATATCTGAACTCAGGTCTTCCTGACTCTATCCACAGCACCACCTAACTACTATCTTTATTTATTTATGTATCTATGTTTGTATGCATATCTGTATGTATGTTAAAAGCCCTCCTGGAATATAAACTGGGTAATTTACTTAATCTCCCTGGGCCTCAATTCCCTTATTTGTAAAAATGAGGGTGTTAGGCTAGATCAGGGGTTCTTAGGGATTCTTGAGAGAAGGATCCCTTTGACAGTATGGTGAAGTTTGTGGACCCCTTCTCAGAATATTTTAAATGCATAAGATAAAATGCAAAGGATTACAAAGGAAATCAATTATATTGAGATGTCATCAAAATATTAAATAAAATAACTTCACAGATGACAACTTAATAATCCTCAGACTAGATGGACCCTGAGGTCCCTTCCAGCTATAGATCAATGATTCTATGTTCTCCCTCAAGAAAGGGAATATAAGGAGAAGAGAGGCAGAAGGGAGGGCAGGGAAATAAGCATTTATATAGCCCTTAGTATGCGCTAAGCACTTGGCAAATGTATTACCTCCTTTTCTCCTCACAACAGCCCTGGGAGATAATCTCCATTTTACTGTTGAGAGGTAAATGAAGGTTAAGCAACTTGTCCAGGATCACACAGTTAGTAAGTGTTTGAGGCTGGATTTGAGCTCAGGATTTACTGACTCCAGGCATTACCTAGATGCCCAAGATAATAGCAGAAGTGGGATTAGAACCCTAAGGTCCTTATTTCCTGGTCAAATTTTCTATCCACTCCATCATTCTGCCTCTCAGAGTTGCCTTCCCTTTTCCCTATCCCTACCTCTTGCTTATCTTTTTCTCCCCCATTCCCTCCAATGGGAAGAAACTTCATGGGGCCAAAGTGACTCACATTTCAGGTAAGAACGTAGTCACGAGACAAATCAGGGGGTAGGTTATAGAACTAATCACTGAAGACAGGAAGTAAGCCTTAGAACCATAAGGCAGGCAGGCGTAGGTATGAACAGAAGGGAGGATTCCATTGGTGAGGGAGTTCACAAAAACCACCACGATATAGATGAAGGCTAACTGGGCCCGTGACCAGACAGGGGACCTCTTCTCCTCCGGCAGTGATGAGCAGCTATCTGTACTGTTCTTGCCAGCTGAGGCTTCTTGCATATTGAAGGATCTCAGAATCACTTGGTTGGTTAAGTGATCTTCAGTAGGGAGTTTCCATCGCTTAGAGATCCGTGTCAGGCCAAAAAAGGCAACCAGGCACATGGCCATCATGATAGACAAAACAAGAAAGTAGACCAAGGGGGAGAAATTGGCCGAGATGTGACAATTCTCTGGCTGAGGTGTTCTAGTACTGAGTCCAGGGCTCAGGGTCATGTTGAGTATCCCAGGGATGAAGGATACGTTAGTGATTTTAGGTGGCACAGTGGGTATAGAGCCATTGGTGACTTGGGCACAAGTTTTGGACCCTGATTCCTGGATCAGAGTCACCAGAGCAGGGAGGAGACCACTCAGTGATTCCCCAACAAAAAGGGTGTTCATGTATTTGGCTGGCAGGCGGGCCATGAAAGGCAGGAAAGTGACAGAGGAGGTGCAATCCACCAGGGCCAGGACAAAGGTGAGGACCATGAAAGCTATGCTATGGCGAACACCAGCCACCACTGATACCTTCTCCCACAGGAAAGCGAAGAGGACACAGGCCATGGTGCCCAGGGTCAGCACAGCATAGATGACCGGGACCTCAGAGAGGCAGCCAGGCCGGAACTGGTGGAGCAGGGTAATGAAGATGGGCCCCACGTTGGCTAGCTGGATCATGATCGTGAGGTAGGAGGGTAGGTTCCAACCCTCAGGTAGTTTTGCTACCAGCTGAGGCAACTCTACCCATAGTCCATTGATGGCTATCCAGGAGCCGGAGCCAAAAATGCAGACTAATAGGTGGGTGAGCAGAGACATGGGACACTTATCTCTGAGATCTCCAGTGACTTTTAGGAATGTCTAGGAAGTCTCCTATTGAAGAGAGAAAAATTATATAATTTGCATTTACCCACAAAGCTTTTGTACCTTGTCCTGACATTTTAGCAGTCAGTTTCAAGGAAGAATATTATGATAGATTGTTCCCTCATCATTGGCATAAATCCATTCTACTGTCCTCCCTCTCTCCCCCACAAGGCTTAATGAGAGCAGATGAAGAGGTATGAACAGCATGGAATCATGTGTCAGAGTTGGAACACAGAACAAAGAATGTTCCACCAAGGAGAAAACTGAGGCTTAGAGAAAGGAGGAGGTTGGACCCTTGGTCAGGAGACAGATGCTTAACAATAATGTACAAAAATCAGCTCTACCCCTGAGAGGCTAAGGGAAGTGGAAGGGGTGTGAACAAGTAGAGACAAGAAAGGAGATGTTGGAACAGGAAGCAGGAGTAGGGAGGTTTAAAAATTGTTGAGAGGTGATAGTGGGGAAACATACTTGGGTGTATGTGAGTGAGGATGTTGGGGTGGGAAGGGACAGGGGAGGTTGCTAGCAGTGCAATTTTGCCTAAAGTGGAGGTTTTGTTTGGGGGACTGGCCAGAAAGGACCTAGCTTCCCAAATGTCCAAGGAGAACCAAAAGATATATAAATATAGAGGCAACAAAGGAAAGACAGTGAGAGACAAAGAGCCAGAAGGCCTGAGAGTTAGAGAGGGAGAGAAAGCAAAAGAAACAGAGACAGTAGATGGGAGAGAAAGAGGAGAGTGAATGACTAAGAGATAGAGTGGGAAAAAGAGACAGGAGAAAGAGGAAGAATGAGGCAGGGAGAACTGAGAAACAAAGAAGAGAGAGACACAGAGCTCAATGAAGGGAGAGAGCATAAAAGGAAAGGAAGCAAAAGAAAACTAAGAGTTTGGTGTTGGATGGGAGGGTAGAATGGGCAAAATATCTGGTGAATAGGGAGGCTGATAATATGTAGCTTGGTTTCCAATCACAGGCAGAACTTCTGCCTCCATCTTTCGGGCCGCACCCTTCACACCCAGCTCCACCCACAGGTACCTTCCATAGCCCATAGGCCTCCTTCCAGGGCCAGCCAGAATTGTAAGAGGGAGCCTAGGTTGAGAGGGCCCTGGCCTTGAAGGGGGCCAGGTGACCAAGCAGCTATAGCGTCTATAATAAGTAATAGTTTCCCAGCCCTCATTTGAGTCATAAACTAGAGTAGACTTGAGCAGAAATTAAATTCATTTTTGATTTTTGGTCAGGAATTGCATCATGGATGTGGAAACTCCACTATTACAGATAAACAACTCATTTAGAGAAATTTCTTGGAGACCTGAGGTCCTTGGAGGTCCTTACTGCTTCTAATAGTACTCTTTACAAGTAAAGGATATAAAATCACAGAGAAGGGACTTTAATGATCTTCTGCTCTAATGCCTTTATTTTACAGTCAAGGAAACTGAGAACTGGAGAAGCAATCTAGTAAGTTACAGAGCCAGAATTTGAATCCAAGTCTTCTGATCTGCTCTCCCACTGTACCAAGTCACTCTTCACTCTATTCAATACACTTATGAGTTCGAAAAATTGATCTTCTTGTCCTCCAAAGGGTTGGGACAGCAAGGCTGAACAGATGACAGGCAGGCAGATACCCAGACCTCCCCCTCCACTCCCAGGATGGGAACAAAGGGATGTTATAAATTAGGCACACATCAACAATGAACACAGTCCTAGAATGAGGTTGAGAATGGCTTTAGTTGTCTGATCCCTTCTTATATTAGAACTGTCCGTGTATGTTCTGCCTGTTAGGAGGACTTCTGAAAGAAAGGGACTTTTCCTCAGACTACTCCTTAGTTCTTTCCCTGATTCCACTGGTAGCATTCCTAGAGGAAGTGCTCAGATACAGGGTACCCAAGGATTTCTATGTTTATAAGATTTAGAGCTCAAAGAACCTTAAAGTTCCTTAAGTATATATAAGCCCTCATTTGCCAAGGAAGAAACTGAGGCCCAGTGAGAGAGAGGATCTCTCCTAACATCACCCAGTAATTAGTAGAAGAGCAGGGTTTGAGCCCACGTCTTGTGACTCCAAGATGAGCACTCTATCTTTTGGTGACTGTCCCTCAGATCCACTCCTCCCCTCCCCCCTATAGCTCCCCTAGCTAATTTCTTTTCAGAAAAGGAATGTGGGCTTTATGTTAGTGCCTGATTTTATTTGCAACCCAGTTTGAAAGAGTCAGGTGATTTGATTAAGGCAGAATAAATGAGAGTGGAAAAGTCTGGTCAATATCTCTTCCACTCTCCATGCTAGTCAGGCTGACCCTTCATTGCTTGTCTCCATATTCCCCACTCAAGCAAGTCGTACTTATGCTGTAAAGGCCAGTTTCCTCCAAATAATCTTATTTGTCTGGTTAGTTGTAGTTGAAGTAGCCCAGGCAATCAGGAGACCTGAGTTTAAGTTTTCCTACTTCCCTAACACAGGACACAATGCTACAACTGGCACTAGGAAGATCAGAATTTAAATGTGGCCTCTGACATTTGCTAGCTATGTGACCTTGGGCAAGTCACCTAACCCTGTTTCCTCATCCGTAAAATGAGATGGAGAGGGAAATGGCAAAACCACTCCAGTATCTTTTCCAAGAAAACCCCAAATGAGGTCACAAAGAGTTGGACAGGACTGAAACTACTGAACAATAACTTCCCTATAACATTTCCTGTGTGACCATGGGCAAGTCCCTTCCCTTTTCTGGGCCTCAGTTACTCCAACTGTCAAATTAGAGCACTGATATATAGGTCTCCTTTACAGCTTTAATATTCTATTTTCCAGTGTTCTATCTCATTCATACACTCTTCATCCTTTTCCAGGAACCTTTCATGTGCTGACATTCTATGTTTTAAGGTCCCTTTTGACTCACATTCTGTGAGTTTAAAATTCTTCTTAACCTGTTCCACTCTACCTGCTTTATCTCTCATTACTTCCCTTGAAGACCTTTCATTATAGTCAGATCCCACACACGCCAGGTTCGTTCTGTACTTGGCTATGTCCTTATACTGTTCTCTGCAACTTGTTGTACTGCCATATTTACCTACTCAAACTTTGCCCCTTCAGACCCTGGCTAAGCTGGTTCCATCTCTTGAGGACATCTTTCTGAAATAATTATAGAGTCCTAGAACATAAAGACTGAGAGAACTTTTAGAAACCATCTAGTTCAATTTCCTTATTTGAAAAGAGAGAAAACTAAGACCTAGAAAGGAGAACTTGGGGGTGATTTTTCCCAAGGTCACATAGTGAGTTAGTAGAACTAGAGCTAGACCCTCAGCTGGTCTTATGGGACCTTGCATATATATTTAAATATTAAATTTATATATAATATATATTTTATATCAAATTTATATATTTAAATAATAAATATTTATATATTTACATATTATGCATATACATATATATGTATGTATGTATATTTAACCTCTCTTTGTCCAGTTTCTCTATCTGTAAAATGAAGAGGTTGGATTAGGTGCCATGTAAGGTTCCTTCCAGCTCAAAATCTGTGATCTTTTGAGTCCAAGAGCAAGGATTCTCAAGTCCACAGTTATCACTCCCTTTTCTGAACTATTTTGGTACTTACAGTCTGTACCATGCAATTATTGAAACACATATTGTCTCAAATGGCTTTTAATTGTTTCCTGTATATAAGTCTAGTGAAAAAATTATCCAAATCATGAATAATTAGAGCAATGCAAATTAAAACAACTCTGAGGTACCACCTCATACCTATCAAACTGGCAAAGTTGACAAAAACACCAAATAACAAATACTGGAAGGGATGGGGGAAAATAGGTACATTAATATAATGTGGAGCTATGAACTAATCCCACCATTCTGGGAATTAGTTTGGAATATGCTCAGAGGGCTACAAAACTGTGCTACCTTTTGATCTATAGATAGGATAGGGCTACTAGGTCTTAACTAGGTCTTAGGTTTTAACCCAAGGAGTTAAAAAGGAAAGGACTAGTAAGTGCAAAAATTTTATAGCAGTATTTTTGTGATGGAAAAGAACTGGAAGCTGAGGGGATAGCCATCAATTGGGAAATGACTGAACTAATTATGGTATATTAATGTGATGGAATACTATTGTTCTGTAAGAAACCGTTTCTGGGTAATAACAAAAATAGTTTTGCATGACTTCATATGTGCAATAGGAATTGTATTTTTTGTCTTCTCAATGACTGGAAGAAGAGGTGGTGGGAAGGAAAGAATTTGTAACTGAAAATAAAATTTGCTAGTGTGTACCAGTGACTCTAACCCCTCCACTTCCCTTCAGTTGCCATGTCCTGTTGATCTTACATAACATTTCTTCTAATCCTATATAACATTTCTTCTTTACTTTTCCTTCTCTCCTATAAACACTACCATCACTATGGTGCAGGTCCTTAGTACCTCACATCTGGAATACTGAAAGAGACTGATGATTGGTTTCCCACCCACAAGTCTCTCCCTGCTCCAGTCCCTTCAGCTGTCAAATTGATATTCCTGAAATACTGTTTTAATCTATCATATCACTATTCAATAAACTCCAGTGGCTTCCTATAGCCTTCACAAGCAAATATAAGCTGTTTTGTTTGTCTTTTAAAGTCTTAACTAATCTGGCCCCTTCCTATCTTCCAATCTTCTTCCGGTTTGTCTCCAGATATTCAGCAAACCAGTGATAATGGACCTCCTAGCTGTTCTGGGGTTAAGACTCCACCTGCCCATTCTGCAGTTTCACTGGCTGTCTCACAGCCTGTAATTCTCTCCCTCCTCCTCTTGTCTCACAGCTTTCCAGATTTCCCTCAAGTCCTGTTAAAATCCCACCTTCCATAAATTGCCTTTCCTGACATCCCCATAAGATTAGGGTTAGCCTGGGCGATTATTTCCAATTGATCCTGTCCGTATCTGGTTTGTGCGACTTGTTTGTATATTGTTTTCCCATTAGACAGCAACAGCAGCTAAGGCTGTTTTTTGCCTTAGTATTGGCAGCGACCAGTGTAATGTCTAGCACACATATACTTGTTGACTGGATGACTCCTGAATGTCACTAACTCTGTGTGACCTTTACTCTGCACCTCAGTATTCCTTATCTGTAAAATGAGGGGATTGGACTATAAAAGCCCTTTCAGGTCTAATATAAAGGAAGTTTTTTCAAATGAAGCACTGCTCACTGGAACAGAAGCTAGAAATGTCATTAGGCATGGGTAGGGAAACAGGAAGCAGTCATGGGAGGCTTTGGTAGGGGGTGAAGACTGTAGATTACAAGCTGCTTAGTGGGAGAGGGGACCGCAATAGAGAAAACTGGAGCCAGGGCTAGGCAATAACGTTCATTTGGGATTCAAGGAAAGAGAGGCTAAGCTCCACTCCTTGCTTATAAGGCCAGGGACAGGACAGTATTTTGGCCTTGAGGTTCGCAGAACAAAATACCCCATTCTGCAATCTGGGAAGCAGTATAGAGCCTGAGAAAAAAGTCGTTATCAAGTGCCCACTTTCACTGTGTTATTAATATTTAATCTCCACGAGTCACATTTCATCCTCGTGCTAGGGGCTGCGCAGCGAGAGCTTAGCCCTGTTACCTATAGCACCTCCGGAAGCCTCTCCCCCATCCGCAACCACCTCCACCCGCAGCCGCCCTCGAGGGCAGAATGGGGTGAGCTTGAGGGTGCGGGTAGGGGAAGACAAGATAAAGAACCAAGGGGTCAGATGAGAATCTGCAGAGATAAGGATTAAAGCGCAGCCCCATTCTTGGGAAGCTTGGGCTAGGAACACCTGATCATAGACCGCAAGCAAGAGGAGGGGAATGGAGAACGGGAGGAAAAGAGAGAAGGGAAAGGGGGGAGAGAGAGGCAGAGCAGGAGGAGGGGAGGGGAGGAAAGAGGGGAGGGGAGGAAAGAGGGGGGGGAGGCAGAGCAGGAGGAGGGGAGGGGGAGAGGGGAGGGGGGAGGAGGGGAGGGGGAGAGGGGAGGGGGGAGAAGGGAGAGAATAAAGAGGGAAAGGGGGGAGAGCAAGAGGAAAAGCAAAAAAGGAGGTGAGAAAGGGTAATAAGCATTTCCCTAGGGCCTACCACGTGCTGAGCACTAGGATGAGCAACTTCTACAAATGTTAAATTACATTACAAATATCTCATCTGGTCCTCACAACAACCCTGCAGAGGTAGATGCTATTTACTATTATCATTTTTACAGTTGAGAAAACTGAGGAAGGCAGAGGTGTGAGGAAGGGACTTGACTGGGGTCACACAGTTAGCAAGTGTGATGCAATTTTAGACTCAAGTCTTCCTGACTAGCGCTGGCACAGGGCTCTCTCCAAAGCGTCATTAGGAGGGATGGGGAGGAGAAAGGATGGGGAGAGTGAGGAAAAGAGGGAGAAAAGGAGGAGGGATGGTAAAGGAGAACAGGAGAAAAAGAGGGGAAGGTAGGGGGAAAGAAGAATTGGAGGAGACAAGAAGAGAGGGGCGGGCAGGAGCAGAAGAGAGCGGAGCAAAGGAACAAAGAGACGTGAGAGAAAAGGGAATAGGGAGCTGAGTCCCAGGAAAGGGGCAAGGTGAAGGGGGAGCGCTGGTCAAGAGTAGAAGAAGGGAAGGTTGGCCATCCGTCAGCCCACAAAGTCAGTAATTTTGGTGGTAGATAGTCTTAAGTAATGGTAATTCTTCAGAGGGCAACTTACCTAAAGAGTTGGTACTGGGAACTATTTTTCTCTCCTGTCCGGAGAAGTCTGTCCTTTTCTGAGGAAGGTTTCTCCACAAGATTTTTCCAGTTGAAATTCTTCCTGCCTTTAAGGTAGCAGTTAGGAGCGGCTTGATTGGCTCAAACCATCACTGACCTATGGCTTGCTTTGGGGAGGGGTTACAGGTAAAGGCCAGTCTTACTTTCTGGGACAGGTTCCTTTTAACTCACTCTATCAAAGAACATTTTGTTTGGACCAGGCTAGGTGCTAATTTGGCCAGGTGCCAATGGTTAGAGATACAAAAAGGGGCAAAAGACAGTCCCCACCTTCAAAGAACTTATAATCTAATTGCTCCTCAGAAAAAGGTGAGGGGACAGGGAACAAACCTCCAGCTATTTCAGATAAATGGTGTATGGTCCCAGGTTAAAGGGAAGCTTTTCAAAATTTTTGGAGCAGGCCTGGAAGCCTCTAGAGAAGGGCAGTTTCCAGTTTAGCCAGTTTTTCCCAGTAGCTTTCCTCTGAGCCTTTGTTTATTAGCCTCTATTTAAACTGGGGAATAAGGAGAGTCCTTATAATTTAGCTAGGGGACAGGACCCACAAATGCAGAGTGCAGACAAACAAACAACAGGGTTTCTTCCCATCTCTTATATGAATGTGAGATTCTGTTTCTGTACTGAACTGGTGATAATCCCAAACTCTGGAGTCAGCCTAGGTCCATACTGGCCTGCATTTGGTTCCTCCGTGACACTCCAACTCTCATTTCTTTGCCTGTCATTGACTTACCCTTGCCTGGAATGCCCTATCTCTTCAAAATTCTTTACTAATAGACCTTTCCAGGTTTCTGGGGCCCTGGACTACTCTGAGTTGTAAATACTATTTTAGGCACTCCTTTCTCCCCAAATATAATGTAAATTCTATGGGGCTAGGTGGGAACCCTTTCTAGTTTATCTTACATTTTGAGTCTCCCAGTCCAAGATAAGAGGAGTTGGTTGATCTGGAGAAAAGATAATACCTGTAAATTCAAATCAACTAAATTCAAATGTTCATTGCACCCCTTAATCATTAAGTGAAATCAGCACTTTGGATAAAGGAATGTGAGGAAGGGCATATTGCTGGAAGAGATGAGGAAGGCAGCTCGGGATGGAAGCTAAGAGCTAACTATAGCTTTACAAAATTGAAGTGGTTAATATTATAATACATTCATTATCTGATTTAATCCTCACAGTCATCTAGAGGGTGGGTAACGTAAACATTATACTGATTTTATAGATGAAGACACTGAGATTCAGAGAAGTTAAAATCTATATCCTTGTTTTTGAGGAGGAAAAACAACTTTATTATCTAATTACCTCCATTCTGCAACAAGCTAAACCGAGAACCAGACTAAATGGCTCCCTATTCTTCTAAGCATAGAATAATGAAGTCTGACTCTACCACTTCCATCCAGTTTTTGGTTGAATATGCATAATTGAGAAGCATGCAGCCTTCTTTAGATACACAGAATCTCACAAAAGTTGAACCCAAGTCACGGCTAGGAAATTTCTAGAGCAACTTCCTTATCAGGAAAGGTTATGTCCCATTGGTCTATAAAATGCTGCTGACTGTTTTTTGTTTTAATCAGTTAAGATCCACCTTTTCTCCTCTCCCACATTGAGAATAAAAAAGAATAAAACTTATTACAAATATAACACACATATGTCTTCAATCAACACAAATTTCCACACCCAATTTTTTTCTCATTCTATATTCTGAGTCCACCTCCCAGAAGGTAGTAGCTAGCATGTTTCATCTTTAATCCTCTGGAATTCTGATTCATCCTTATGTTAATAAGAGTATAGCACAATAGTATTCCCTAACTTGTTTATCTATTACTCAATTAATGGATACAGCCTCAGATTCCCAATTCTTTGTCACCTCAAAAAGAGCTATAAATATTTTTGTACATCCTTAGAGTTTGTTTTGCTTAGGACTAATCCCTCCATGAATCAACTCTCCTTTTAATTCTTCTTTTCCCCCTTTCTCTCCCTTCTCCTCTGCTGAGTGAAGTATATTTCTGTACCCAACTCTGTGTATTTGTATTCTTTCTTTTTTTGACCATGAAATTGAGGTTCACTTGTCAGCCTTCCACCCTTAGCCTTTTCTTCCTGTTTCATAAGTGTCTCCATGTGCACTTTAAGTATGGGATAATTTTCCCTAACTTCCCTTTCCTTTTACCTCCCCTCACCCTTGCCAATGTATTTTTTTCTTTTCTTTTTTCTTTCTTCTCTTAACCTCATCAAGACAAAAAAGAACCACTCTCAGGATTTATCTATTTGAATACTCTGTATGATCCCTCATGAAGATAGAGTTAAGATGGCATAGATGAATTATCTCCCTACCAAACCTGAACCTAGGATCACTCCCACTATCAACCACCTTCACTTCTGTGCACATGCTTCTGAATGAACATGAGCAAAATTGTCTAACCATTCTGACAGGATCCACTACAAATTTATGATACACACCCTCAACTGGGCACTCGCTGCTGCTAGGCAATCCTTCTATACCTCTCTTATTAACTCTCTCCTCCTTCATGCTGTTTCACATGAAAAGGTAGTTTTACTCCTTACCAAGGTTAATCTCTCTACTTGCTCAAAGGATATCATTTCATCCTGTCTCCTTCATCCTCACTCTATTACTTATCTTTAATCCTTCCCTATCTACTTGCTTCTTCCCTATGCCAACAAACATTCAGTTCTCCCCCATCCTCAAAAAAATCGTTCCTTGATCCTTCTATCCCTGCTAACTGTTGTCCAATATCTCTTCTGCCCTTTGTGGCCAGACTCCTTGAGAAGACCCTATACAATAGGTGTTCCCACTTTCTCTCCTCTTACTCTTCTTAACCTTTTACAATCCATCTTCTGGTCTTAATCATTCCACCAAAACTGCTGTTTCCCAAGTTACTAATGATCTCTTAGATGCCAAATCCAGTGCTCTCTTCTTGACCCTTATTTTTCTCCACTTCTCTGCAGCCTTTGACGCTGTTGATCACATCTCTTTTCTTTGATACTCTCTTCTCTCTAGGTTTTTGGGACACTGCTCTTTTTGGTTTCTCTCATACTTATCAGACACTTTCTTCTCAGTTGCCTTTGCTGGATTCTCATCTAGTCATGCTCTGTAAATGTAGGTGTCCCAGGGGTCTATTCTGGGCCTGATTCTCTTCTCCTTCCAAACTATGTCATTTGGTGATCTCATTAGCTCCTATAGATTTAATTATCATCCTTGTGGTGATCATTCTCAAATCTATCCTGCCCTAACCTTTCTGCTGTCACACAGTCTTATATTTCCAGCTTTCAGTCATCTCAAATTAGATATTCAGTTGATATCTTAAACTCAGTATGTCCAAAACTGAACTTATTATTTTTCCCTTTCTACCTCCAAACTTCCCTGTTATTGGTGGCTGCCCACTATCCTTCCAGTCACCCAAACTCACAACCTATATATCTTCCTGGAATCCTCTCTATCTCTCACCCCTGTCCATTTCAAAATCACTTGCCTTGCTTAATAAACTCCAGTAGTTCTCTCTTATCTCCGGGATTAAATATGAAATACTTCGTGTGACATTCAAAGCTCTTCATAATCTAGCCCCTTCCTACCTTTTCAATCTTTTTACACTTTACTCCCTGATGTAGACTCTTCAATCCAGTGACACTGGTCTTCTCTAACTGTTCCAAGAACAAAACATTCCATCTCTCAGCTCTCAGCATTTCTCTGGTTATCCCTTATCCCTGAAATACTTTTCTTCCTCATCTTCAGATCCTGGTTTCCCTAGCTTCTTTCAAGTCCCAGCTAAAACCACATCTTCTTCAGGAAGCCTTAATTTTAGTGCTTTCCCCCTCTTAATTATTTCCTATTTATCCTATATATGACTTGTTTGTACATATTTGCTTGCTTATTGTCTCCTCCATTAGATTATGAGTTCCTTGAGAGTAGAGACTGTCTTTTCCCTGTTTTTATATCCCCAGTGCTTAGCATAATACCTGGCATATGGTAAGCATTAATGTATAACGACTGACTGATTTCATCTTTGAATGGAAACTATTTATCATTGTTTGGTCTTTTATCATTTTTCACTCATGTTTACCTTTTTATGTTTCTCTTCACTCCTGTGTTTTAATTTCTAAGTTTTTCTGAAGCTCTGATCCTTTCATCAGGAATGCTTGAAAATCTATTTTGTTAAGGATTCATTTCCCTCTATAGCATTAGATTGTTTCCTGAGTAGATTATTCTTAGAAGTAAACCTCTATCTTTTACCTTCCAAAATATCATATTCCAAGCTCCCCCTTATTTTAACATGGTGGCTGCTGAGCTGTGTGAGACTACTGCTTGCTGTTACTCTTTGAATTTTCTTCATTCTGGCTGCTTTCGGTATTTTTATTTTGATCTGAAAGTGTTGAATTTTGGCTCTGATTTTCCTGGAAGCTTTCATTTTGGATTTTCTTTCAAGAGGTGACCTGTGGGTTCCTTTTCTACCTCTACATCGTCCTCTAGTTCTAAGAGGTTTGCACAATTTCCTTTGAACATTTTTTGAAATACGATGTCTAGACTCCTTTTTGGGTCATGGTGTTCAAATAGTGCAAATGATTTTCAAATGTTTTCTCCTCAACCTCTTTTCCAATGTGGTTGTTTTTGCTATGAAATACCTTATATTTTCTTCTATTTTTTCAGTTATTTTACTTTGTTTTAATATTTCTTGCTGCCATAGGAAGTCATTTGCTTCTATTAAGTCCATTTGAATTTTCATAGAGTTTGTTGCTTAGGCAAGGTTTTTGTACTTCTTGGGCCAAGCGGTTACTTCCCTTTCTAATTCTTTCTTCCATAGCTCTTACTTCTTTTCCAGCTTTTTTCTAAAGTACTCTCATTCCATTTCATAAATTAAAAAATATTTTGACCTCTTAAAAATATTTTGAACTTTATGTTTTCTAGAAATTCTAGTTGAGTTTGTGGTCAAGCTATGTTTTTCTTTGAGGCATTGGTTATAGATGTTTTAGAGTTATTCTTTTATGCAAGCATCTTTCCCACCATAATAGCTCATTATGCTAGGGTTCATTTCCCCCCATCCTTTTAGCCTACTTTCTGACTTTGGACTTGATGTTAAGGCAGGCCTCTGCCACACATCTGAAAGGAAGGTCTAGCCTGGTCTTGTTGCTGTTTTCTTGCAGTGTTGAGTGTTGTGTCATTTCAGAATTTTATTGATAGACTGGGGACCTACAAGCTTTCGGTGCTTCCGAAGTGCCTGTGTTCTCTTTTTTTTGGTTGAATCCAATGGCAAAATCTGCTTGTTATCTCCCTAGTCTGAGTTCTAGACCTGGGTTTGAGTTTGTGTAAGAGTAGACTGCTACTAGACTCAGCCCTAATCAGCCAAATGGAACGTTCTGTTGCTTTAGAGTGGCGGAATTGTAGGTTCCCCTTTGTTCTGGGATTTTTTGCCTTGATTATTCCTTTGCAGGCTGAGCTATATGCCAAAACTGAGAGCCTGTTTTGAGTCACAACACTGCTGCTGTTGGCTTCAGAACATCCTTCTTTCTCTGTATGCACCAATCAGGGCCTTCCTACTTGAGAATGAAACCCCCATATGCAAGTCCCCTCGTTGTTCTACTTTATATCTGTGGCCCAGAACTGGAGAGCAAGCAACAAAGCTGTCACTTGTCACCTGTCCCTGTTGTGGTGCCCTAGTATGGATTTGGTGGAATGATCTAGGGTCTTTTGCCCATGTACACCCTCTCCTTGGGTTCTAGATTGCTCCTGTCAGTTTCTCTCTGCCAAGCTGGCTGGACAAATGACTCACTGTATCTTTTTCTGGATTTCCCCATTAGGATTCAGTCTAGTGCATTTTCTAGATCTGTTTGAAGGAATTTGTAAGGGGGACCCCACCACATTGCTTCTTATCGCTTTACCATACTGGCTCCTTTATCTTAGCTATTTACTCTTAAACCCATCTGAAAGGATCTGTATAAGCCAAATCTGTAGCCTAGGAAGCTACTGCTGTTACTAGTAAGCAATTATCCTTAGCAGCTAGTAAATTTCTTTTCTTTTCTTTTCGTTTTCTCCCTCATTTTATTTGATTTCCAGTCTTACTGACCCTCTGATGGGGACAGTGAATGATTCTCTGTGGATTCTTTAGGAATTCAGACTGAGAAATTTTTCATTATTCCTCAAAGTAGAGGACCAAAGATGTCATTATATTGGAGTCAAGTAAGTTACAGCATGTTGGACTGTGGCTGATTAGATCAATAGGAGCTTGGAATGCTTTACCACAGGTCAGGCATAAGTAGTCCATGTGAAAATTTGGGATGGATTCTCTAAATCTGTACATCTCACATTTCTTTTGAGCTACTGAAATTCTGCTTTGCTCATAGAGCATCTTCTTTGATGCCGACAAGGCATGCTGGGTGACCTTTTGCCAGCGTCTCCCTTCTAATGTAATCAGTTCCAAAGATCTTCAGAGAAACCTTGAGAGTGTCCTTGTATGGCTTCTTCTGACCACCATGAGAGCACCGTCTTGCATGAGTTTTCCATAAAATGGTCTTTTAGGCAAGCATATGTGGCCAGTTCTCTGGAGTTGTTGTTGTTGTGTTTGTTCTTCATTCTCAAAGAGGACCATGACATTATTTTGATGACATGACTTGTAGTTGACTTTGATTTGAGTGAGGGAGGACTGTGCAAGGTCACCAGACTCACTTTTTTCTCCTTGTAGTAGTTGTGCTGTTTGCTTGGCAGTTTAGTTTGAGAAAGGACCTCAGGGTCCAGCACCTTATCTGGTGGTAAGATACTTATCACATGATCTTCACAGTCTTCCTAACACAATTCAAATGGAAGTGATTCAGTTTCCAGGCCCCTGGTATATTGTCCAGGTTTCAAAGGTGTATATATAGCAATGAAGTCAGCACCACAGCTCTGTAGATCTTCAGTTTGGTAGGAAGGCAATTTAATATATCTTCTCTCCCACACTTTTCCTTAGGAGTCTCCAAAACACTGAGCTAGCTCTGACAATGAGTACGTCAATTGTCAATCTCATCGTTTATGTGGACATTCCTGGAAAGTATACTTCCAAGGTAAGTGAATGTATCCACAATATTCAAAACTTCTCCATTTTCTGTAAATGATAGCTACATTATTCCTCAAGGAAAATAGAGAGTAAGAAAATAATATAGTCTAGAATATGATTTCCAGCTGCCTTTGCCTCTCTTTTAGGTACTGGGGTGGGGGGGTATTGGGAGATTAAAACTATTTCTCTAGAAGGTATATTATAATGTCTATGAAAAAGAATTTGGAATTTAATTTGGAAAGAGGAAGTAGAAATATAACCTACCAAATTCCTTGAGCACTAAATAATTATCTGCCCTCAACACACACACACACACACACACACACACACACACACACACATACGCACACACACACGCACACACACACACACCATTTGTATTATGAGAAAAGTCTAATCTTTATAGTGAAACATGTTCTGATATATTTGGATAAGGGCCCATATTGCCATTGTTCACATATTATTTTAAAAGTAATTAACATTAATTTTTTTGTCTCATTTCTAAAACAGCTAAGCATCTTCTGTTTGAGATACAGTACAAATTCTTATCCTCCTATAAGCCAACACAACAAAGATGGGATTCAAATTGAGGTCTTCTGACGTCAAATACAGAGCTCTTTCTATTTTTCTGTGCAGTCAGAGGGAAGGGATCATACTGAGAAATATTTAGATAAAGAAAGAACAAAACCTGACAACAGATTCCATGTGGATAAGAAGGAACAAGGAGAGAAGAATCTAAAATGACCCAATAGCAATCTTAAAAGTCAAATTCAATAATGGAGTCAATCAAAATGAGGAATCTAGAAAGTAGGCTATTTTGGGAATGTGTAAGGACCTTTATTTTCGATAATGACCTTGAATATGCCAACAGACATCCAAGTGCACGTTTCCTGAAAAAAAAAGAATGAGAAGTCAAGGTCAGAAATGCAGATTAGGAGTCATCTACATTCAAGTGATAATTAGAATAGACCCGAATAAACTCCCAAATGAATAATAGATGGCTTTAAGTGGATCTTTCTCCAAATGCATATCCCCATTCACATTAGATCCTAGGTAAAAGTTTAGGTAAATATCCTACTGGTCGCTGCTCCATTTAGCCCTTTCCTTCCTGATATCAGGCACATGAATTGTAGGTTGGTCAAGTTAATGATTTTTTTACTTTACTTTGTTCAATATAAATAAGTGTAATCCTTTAGGTGAAGAGCTTTAGTTTCTCACCTGTAAAATGAAAGGGCCAGGTTGCATGACCTTTCAGTATTGTTTGTTATCTTTAAAACATACAATTTAGATATTCTGCTTGGCCCCAAAGTGCAAAAAGTGAACCAAAAGGAGTTATAGGAAGGAAAAACTTCCTAAAACAATCAGCTATCTGATGTTCTATTACTCAGAAATAGCTAAGATTGGCAGGTTTTGAAGAGATTGAAGCACCCTTTGTTAGTGAAGCTATTTCTGATTCAAGTCAGAGTAGGATTACAGGAACCTTTCTTATAATTTTAGACTTGGCTTAATACCCCCCTCTAGGCACTGTGTGATACAGTGAAAAGACTCTACAGTTAGAGCAAGAAGACCTGGGTTTACCTGGTGCCAAACCATGAATATCCCTGTGCAATTCTGAATTGGGAATTACAACAGACTCTGAACATGGAAGACAGAACCAAAACATTTATTCAGACACCAGAAAGCCATCATATTAACAAATTCATCATATTAACAAAAATATATACACAACATCAACACAGAGAACAACACCATCCCCTAGTCTTTCCCTTGCTAGGTTTCTCCTAAACCAGCTTCATTAAACAAGTCACAAGCAGACTCTCTTAAACAAAATCATAAACAAGCTCTTTCACTCATGTTAGCCAACTGCCTGCTTGCCTGCATCCTTCCTAACTCTGTTCTCATGACTAACTTTGCTTTCAGCTCTGCTCTAGCTCTACCTCTTCCTGTTCCACCCTTCCTGCTCTATCCCTTCCACCTATTCAACATGCTCCTCCCACCACATGCTCCATGTGACTTAGACTTCCATATGACCCAAGGACTATTAATGAATGGGAAATGTCTTTCCATTTAAATTATCATTACAGTTTATTAAGAAATGTGACATCAAAATTGTGAAAGATCCCAGATCTGCCTTCTCATAGGAATCACATGATTTGCAGCTGGAAAGCACTTTTGAGATCATATAGAAGGTACTTATGCTTCTTGAGAGAAAGAACTGTTCAATTTCTGCCTCTGTATTCCTCAACGTCTAGCAGAGTATTTATACATTTTAAGTATTCCATAAATGTTTGTTGATTTGTCTTGACTCTTGTTTAATCTAGTTTTTTCCATTTTGAAGATGAGAAAATTGAGGCCCAGAGAGGGGGAAGTAAGTTGCCGAATCTGACTTCAAGCCCAAGTTTGAAGATCTAAAAGCAGTGTTCTTTCCACTTCGTTACATTGACTCTTCATTAACTCAGCTGAGAAAGTGGGAAAGTACAAGACTGTAGTGGGTCTCTTAACTTCCTGTTCCTAAATTGAATGTTTTGCCCAGAACCTACTTGGGACCAGTTGCCACTCAGCAGAACTCCTACCAGTCACTCTTGTGCCATAATGAGAATTTATGAATTCAGAGTCCTCCAAAACCTTAAGATCAGAGATGAGGGAGCCAAAAAACTTCTGAGTGAGAGTTCTGTAATGATAAGCAAGGAATATTGCCCCCATGTTAAGAAATCTATGATATTGGTTCTTTATCAAATAGATGCACAGGATATATTCAAATAAGATACTAGGACTCCATCTTACATTTCTAAGGATGTCATCAAAGAAAGAAATGTGCAATCAAAAAAGAATATGGATTGGTCACACGCCAAGAACAAAGGATAAGCAAGGGACAATTTGAGCTCTCCATTGATTTCTTCATAATGTCAAGAGAATTCAAGGAAGACCCCAAGTATGTTAGGTGAACACACTCTCTCTTTCTTTTATAATAGCAATAATATTTTTAATTAATTATTTTATTTGTTTTCAGTGTTCTACAATCACTTCCATATATCTTAGATTTTTTTCCCCTCCGTCCCCTAGAACACTCTTAAGGGAGGACATGGACAATAATTTCCCATGATGGAGGTTGAATGTGTTGGAATTTGCACTGTGAGAGGTAATGCCAATATTGATGAGACCACAGATTAACTAGAGGATTATTGAATGCCCCAGCTAAGACCAGCTTACCTGGAAAAGGCTATTGTAATCATTAGCAACCAAACTGGTGTGCTTCAGAGGAGGGTGACTTGGATGGGAAGAGGATTAGAAACCATGTTGTATGAGGACTGAAGATTATAGAGATGATTCTGGGGGGATATGATAGAAGTCAAATATTTGAAAGGTTGTTGTAGAGAAGAATAATCACTTTGTTTCTGGTTCATAGGTTCTAGAGCTGGAAGGACCTTGAATATTTACTTGAAATTCTTCCATTTTACAGATGAGGAAACTTGAAGCCCAAAGTAATGAAGTGTGACCTTCTTCAAGGTCACATGTGGATGAAGTAAAATTTAAGCCCAGGGTGTCTGATTTCAGACTCAGGGGCTACACTACACCAAGTGGCTTAGTTTTGCTTGACCACTGTGGGTAGAACTAGGAGCAATGAATATAAGTCCCTGGGGGTAAATTAGAGACCAAAATCAAGCACAAATTCCTGATTAGTAGATCTTTCCAAAAGAACAGTCCCCATCTACACTAAGATATTAATAGCACTTTTCATGAAGCAAAGAATTAGAAACAAAGTAGATGTGCATTGATTGGAGAATAGCTAAATAAACTGTGGTTCACAATAACAACTGCCCATTACTGTGCCATGAGAAAGATGAATATGAAGAATTCAGAGAAACATGTGAAGACTTAAATGAATTGATGCAAAGTTAAGTTATCAGAACCAGGGAAACAATACACACAATGACTATAACACTTTAATTGGAAAGAATAACCACAACAATGAAAATCCTGAATGTGCTTGTAATTATAATGACGAAGGTTAGCCCCCCAAAAGATTTAAGAAAATGTACCTCCCTCCATTCTTTGAAGAAGTAGAAAACTATGGGTAAGAAGCATTATATAGTGTCAAATTTTGTTGATGTGTTGGTTATTTTTACTGAACTGTTTCTCCTCTCTTCTATTTTCTGTTTCAAGAGATGGATCATCAAAAGGGGAGAAGGGAGGAATATATTTAATAAAGAAATAAATGAAAGAAAAAAGAAAGGAAGAGAAAAATATTTAAAATAAAGAAAATAAAATAAATAAGATATAAAATTCAAAGATATCAATAAGAATTTTTATTGACTTTTAAAAGAAATTTTTAATTTATTTTAATTAATTTAATTTATTAAGAATAAAATTAAAACTTAAAAAAATCAAGCTGTTTAAGAGTAGAGTTGGCTGTTTCAGGAAGTAGTGAGCTCCTCAAAACTGGAAGTCTTTACTTAGAGGCTGGGTGACCACTGGGAAGGGTTATAAAATATATTCATATTTTAGGCATCACTTAAACTCCTTTACCACTCCGAGAACCTGTGATCTCAGTAGACTTGTGGTTAGCAGGGTGTGGGAGTTTACCTAGTGTTAGAATGAACAAAGATCAGTAGATAAGAGAAATGAGATGAAACTATTACATGCAACAAGAAGAAAGGATCACAGGAAAGAGACAATAATTTCCCTTCTCAGGGGCTTGAATCTACAAAGACATTAGTTTATGGACAGCACTGATAGTAGAGGAGAGGAAGGAAGTGATGTACACAGCAAGTTTTTTATTGTTTTATCCCCCATGCCTGGACACTCAGCAGCTGACCATTGGCAGGAGAACAGGCAACAGGCTTTGAGCCAGAGGATCTGCATGGTTTCCTCTCCACCCCAGCCAGCCAAGGTTCCGCTTCCAGTTTTCAACTCAACTCTCTTCCTCCCTGAACATGAGAAACAAACCAAATATTCAGGCTGGGAGCTGGCCTCGAATAAGCTCTGCCCCTCATAATTGCAAAATCAGCAACTGCCAAGGTATCCCTACTAACTGCAGAATTATCAGGCAAAGGGCTATCAATCTGAGCTAGTTTTAATTGGAGATGATGCTGGCTCTGACACTACTTGTATCATTGGGCAATTCACTTAACAATTCACTCTCTGGGCCTCTGTGCAGTGGGGATTATGATCACTGGACCTTTTTTTTTTTTTGCATCTGGTAGAAATGCTGCGTTTGGATGTGAACTTGGTGAGATCAATGCTACGTAGGAACTGAGCTAGATTTTTGGCCCTCAACCCTGAAGCTCTCCAGACTATAGTGGTGTCAGGGAGAATAGGACCTTGAGATGTGGGAGGAAATGTTCTCTGTTCTTGCTATATCTTTGAAGTAAATATCCCTTTGTAAAAAACTAATGGAAGCTAAGTGTTAGTCACTGGCTTTTAAAATTGATTTGGGGGAGAGAGGGAGAGGGAAAACCAACCAATGGAGGCTCAAGCCCTCTATTTTCTCAAGTAAAATAAGAGACATACATCTCTTCCCAACCCTCTCATGGTTACCTTCAGAGACACAGCAGCCTGGTGCTGGGAGAGGGATCAGAACACACATCTTATGTGCAAAATAAATGGTGATAATTGAGGAAGACGAGAACTAGATAAGTGTCAGTAATAACTGCTGTCACAATGGCCAAAGAGTTTGATACTTAATACCATCTACACCTAAAATAGTCTTTAGGACTAATGATTTAGCATATTACATCTCACCTCAGCTTTACATCATTTTTGTCAGAGTCCACGTCTCCAAGCCAAGGCCCTCTTCTGGCTGGTGGCTGACTTCTTTGTAAAAGCTTTCTTTGCTACCAGTCAACTCCAGCATCTTGGATCCAGGACTTCCGGATCTCTTCAACTCCCAAGGTGAACTCACCTCCAAACCTGGATATAGCCACCTAAAGAATGATGTTTGATTGGCTGATTAGGAACTACATTTTGCATGATTTCACATGCATAATTGCTATTGTATTGCTTGCCTTTTCCATGGGTAGGGGAGGGACTACAAGAAGGGAAAGAATTTGGGACTCAAAACTAAAAGAAAAAAGGTTATAAATAAATAATAAATTAAGAAACAAAAACAAGCAAATAAAAAAATGAGGATGATGCTTGATCATCTGATCAGGAAAGGAGATTCAAAGTGGAAAAGACAGTCTGGGACTTGAGTGTACCTGAGTTCAACAAAGTTCACCTAGTTGAGGCCATGCTCCTTGTACAAATGGGGGTAGGATAGGGAGAACTCAGCCCTATTCCTTCCCTCCCCACACATGGAGCCTAGGGACAGAGAGTACTCTTAGTCACATGGCAGAATTAAAAGAAGAGAGCATACCAGTCAGAAGCTGTCTCTCTTTTAAAATGACACAGCAACCTGTCCATTTGCCACTGTGACAGAGTGAGGGAGGACCAGGAAGCCTAGGAGTAGCCTTGTCATGTAGACTAGGATTTTTTTTTTCTTAAAAGGCAAGGAAGCTATCTCCAAGCCCTGACTGGTTCAGAGGGCTAAAGCTTGAGTGTTTGACACAGCTGCCCAGTCACATAAGGACATGAAAAGGCATCTAGTGAAGAGTCAATGCTCCTCAGACATGGCAGGTATCCTACTGTCCTATTACTCACCAGGCCCTGATAGATTTCTACATGGAAACAATATGGGAAGGAAGGACTTGTCATGACTATTGAAACAGTGCTATATCTTTATTAAGTATTGTTTCCATGCTATGGTTAAAAAGCAATCTTCTCTTGATTAAATTTATATCTTGCCACTGGACCCAGATGACTCTTGAGGAGAAAAGTGAGGCTGGTGACTTTGCACAGTTCTTCCTTCCTCACTTAAATCCAATTCACTTACATGTCAAGGTATCACCTCCCTGATGTCATGATCCTCTTTGAGAACAAGGGACAAACAACAGCAGTGGTTTACAAGTGTCTCATTTTATTCTAGCTTAAAACTTGAACTACCAGACCAGCCTGAGTCAGGCCTAGCCTACACACCAAAAGACTCCTTTCAGGTTCTCTGTGTCATACCAAAATGATTAATTTTTGTTTTTAATTTTTCCAGTTTTGGCCCAGAAGCAGCTAGAGAATCCATTATCCTTATAATATGGGGATATGGGCCCACAAAGGCCATCTGCTCAGTCACCATATTCAGGCAGTCCCCAGAAGCTCTGGGTGTGTACTCCCTGGGAAGGCTTCAATAGACCATTTTAGCTCATGAGGAACTTACTATCCAGACATTTTGCCAATTGTCCTGACACCGAGCTTAAGAAGCCCTGTTCTAACCCTGAGGTTAGAACAATTACTCGTTCTAACCTCAGCAAGTAAATTAATATCTATTCCTGGAAAGATGGAAAGAGCATGTCAATTGACTGTCCTGTGAATCAACTCACTATCCCTATGATTCCTTAGATGCTCCCTTCTTGAGCCATAACTCCCACATGGTAGGGAAACTCTTTGAGGACATAGACTAAGTCCCTTTTGATTTTGTATCCCTAACATTAGCATAGAGCTTTTTCATTTTAATCGAAGGATGTCAGTTCAGATCCTGATTTTGCTGCCTTTGTGACCATGATCAAGTCACTTAACTGTTCTGGTAGCCTGAGGTTCCTTCCAACTCTAGAGCTATGATTCTGTGAACTTAAAGTCTAGAGCAAGTGATCTTAACATGGGTCCATAGACAGATTTCAGGAAGTTTATGAATTCAGATGAAAAAAAATTACATCCTGAACTACATTTCAGTAACCTCCAAATGAAATTTAGCATTTCCTTTAATTATGAATGTAGGCAATAAACATTATTCTGGGAAAGGTCCATAGGCTCCTCCACATTTCCAAAGAGATTCATGACATAAAAAAAGGTTAAGAACCTCTGGAAGAGAAGGGATTTTACCCACAGTCAATCAGCAAGTTAATGGCAGAACAGCCCTTCCATGCTTTCCCCTGTGCACCATATTCTTTTGTAAGGTTATGAACTTCCCACAAAAACTGGAACACAATGCTTTACAGCCAAGTCCCTTTTCTTCTTGTCCCAGAATGGTTTTTTGAGAATTGTCATTCTTTCATGGTTCCCAGAAAAACAAACCATTGTGGTGAAGACAGACGGAAACCACACCACTGCAGTTCTGCACACTCCAGAGTTTACATATCCACCTTCCCAATGGAAGCTAACAGCTGCTCTGCTATATAACACAAATGAACAGAAAATGCCATCTGGAGCAGCTGCTCAAAACAAACCCTCTAATGGACAGGTTGTAAAATTTACCCAATGGGAGACATTTTGAGATGGATTGTTTTGTTTGCACAGTGAACACTAGCTCTTCTAGTGCACCTAGTCACTTCCAGGGCAGTAATTATAACACTGTCTCTAGATTTTATTTCATTAGAAAACTTCTTATGTTAAATGGGGAAAAAACAAACAAACAAATAACCAAACCTAAAACCAGATTCCTAGGGCTAGGATGAGTCATTTATTTAAACCCCCTAAACAGTCTTATAATGGCAGATCTCAGATCAGAATTCTTGACTGCTAAGTATTGGGTTCTATCCACTGTGAGAAATTAATTATTTCTCTCATATTTAATAACTAATTATTGAATTAGCACCAAGATTTCTCCCCTTTTCTACTTCCTCATCTGGAAACCAACCAATGTGGGAAATCTGCCTTAAAGATTTACCCAGGCCAAGATCTAAAAAGGCAGTAAAAGAAATTGAAAGTTTGGGCCAATGGATATATTCCTAATTATTGTGTTTATTCATATAGGTCTGGGAAAATGTGGATCCTATCTTTTATCTATCTTAATAAGTGACATGGAAATTAATGTCTCTTCAACCAAGATTTGGTTGACACAAATCATATACCCCAAGATCCTCATTTTTATGTGGCCGACTTCCCAATGTGTTAACCAATCAGACTTGATTGCCACCTTTCTGGAACACCTACTGTTAGAAGGGCATATAAACTGTGAGCCCACCCCCATTAGGGAGGGGTCTGTGATCTAAGAGAGACAGTCAAGTGACCATCCTTTTATTAATAACATATTGGCTTTATTAATAAAATTATGAAATTATCCAGAAACTATATCTCTCAAATTTTTTTAATCATCACTCCACTGTGCCAGACTGTTGATAGCTTTTCATTCTTTCCTTTCTCCCCTCCTACTTCAAAAGGACCACCTCCAACAAAGAGCACTACTTGAAATTCAGGATTGAATCATATTCTTCACTCATCTGACATCTCTTGTGATGGCAATCAAATTAGGATCTTTTGCGGTTTTTGTTTTACTAAAAGTGTCTCTGACAGAATAATGTGATTAAAGATCTTCCCTACCCATTGATGGACCTATCCATTGATGGGCCTACCCATTGAGGGAAGCTGGATAAAGGGAGTTATTTTGCAGGAGGTTCCCAAGTACATTCTGTTTTTTTCTACTGAGGTAATTACTAAATAGTAACTGTTTCTGTTTTACCCAGGAACCCTGAGGATCTCCCCCTCCCAGTTTGATTTTTTTTTTTATTAAAGAGGCCATCCCTTGAGTAACTACTTAAAGAAGCCTATTTGAATGTGTGTATCTCAGTTGGTTGTTGTCCTTCCTTTTTGAAGAGATCCAAAATGACATCACCATGATAAAATCAATTTTCAATATGTTGGGCACAGATAGTTCGTGTGAACATTTAGGGTGACTACTCCAAATTTGTGCATCCTACCTTTCCTTTGCCTCAATTTTGCTTTGCCCATAGAGCAGAGCACCCTTTCTGATCTGGGCACACCATGCTGAGTGGTCCTGTACCAGTGTCTCCCCTGTCGCACAATCAAATCCAAAGTTCTTGAGAGAGACCTTGAGAGTGTCCTTGTATTGCTTCTTTTGACCACCATGTGATTGCCTGCCCCATGCGAGTTCTCCATAAAATATTCTTTTTGGCAAATGTAAATTTTGCATTCAAACAACATGGTCAGCCCATCTGAGTTGCGCTCTCTGAAGCACAGTGTGAATGCCTGGCAGTTTAGTTCAAGTAAGGACTTCAGTGTCTGGTACCTTATCTTGCCAGGTGATCTTCAGAATCTTCCTAAGATAGTTCAAATGGAAATGATTCAGTTTTCTGTCATGGCGCTGGTAGGCTGTCCATGTTTCATAGGCATACAACAATGAGGTCAGCACAATGGTTCTGTAGACCTTCAGTTTGGTCATCAGTCTAATACGTCTTCTCTCCCATACTTTTTTTCAGAGCTTCCCAAACACTGAGCTAGCAAGTTGGTATGCCTGCCAAAAGGAGAGAATGACAGACTCATGACAATGCAATTGCCACTCGCAGGAAAAGGTCATGCCACTATCACCACTGCCTATGCTCCCACCATAACAAACCCTGATGAGATCAAAGAAAAATTTTATGAAGACTTAGAGACCCTTATCATCAATGTGCCAAAAGAGGACAAGTTTATAATTCTGGGTGACTTTAATGCTAGAGTAGACTTGGCAGACTTGGCAGGGAGTCCTAGGGAGGAATGGAGTTGGAAACAGCAGCAATAGTCATTTACTGCTGAAGACTTGTGCATCACATGACCTTCTCATCACCAACATTGTTTTCCATTTACCTAAATGCAAATAAAACTTCACGGATGCACTCTTGCAGCAAATATTGGCATCTAGCAGACTATGTGACTGTGAGGAGAAGAGGTAGACAAGATGTAGGAGTAACGAAGGCAATATGTGGACCGATCATAGACTTATCCTTTCCAAGTTAAATATTCACATTTGTCAAAAGAGCTGCCCACAAGGCAGGGGGGATAAACAGTTTGTTGCTAAATGGAGGGAAAGTTGAGCCAACACAGAGTTCGCAATAGTGGAGCAGAAAAGGAGTGTACAGCACTGCATTTGCTTATCTGGGTCAGAATACTTGCAAAGACCAAGACTGGTTTGATGAAAGTGATAGGGAAATCTAGAAATCTAGATGCTTCTAAATGAAAAATGAGACCTCCACAGGATTTACCACCAGGATAGTTCATCCATCTTTAAGAAAGGCAGCATTTAATTCTATCAAAAGTAAGCAAAAGCAAGCAAAGCAAAGCTTAGAGAGATGCAGGATTCCTGGCTCAGTAAGAAGGCAGATGAAATTCAGTTTTCTGTTGATAGTAACAATTCAAAGCATTTTTATGATTTCCTGAAAGCTATTTATGGACCAAAACCTATGGTACATCACAACGGCTTAGTGCTGATGGAGCCACATTGATTAGTGACAAGGACATGATCCTAGAGAGATGGACTGAACACTTCCATAGTGTCCTCAACAGACCATCATGAATCAATGCTGAAGCCATTGACCGTTTACCTCAGGTTGAAGTCAATCTCTCCTTAGCTGAACTTTCAACTGAAGAAGAGGTTTTGAGTGTCATTAGGCTCCTTTCATGTGGCAAAGCACCTGGTGCTGATTCTGTTCCAGCTAGGTGTATCTCACTCAAAAGAGAAAGTGATAACACCTTAGCCTGACAGGGCCAGGGTCTCACATTGCATCCTGTGCCATCTCCAGCCATCCAGATGAATATCAGGCCACTGGACCCAGATGGCTCAAGAGAAGAAAGTGAGGTTGGTGACCTTACACAGCCCTCTCTTACTCAAATCAAAGTCAACTGCAGGTCATGTCATCATCTTGATGTCATGGTCCTCCTTGAGAATGAAGGACAAATACAACAACCTGAGGCACTGGGTCAGAGAATTATGCCCTCTGGCTCTGAAAAGTATAGAAATACTCTGAGGGTGAGGTTTTACTTTAGGGCCTATTGACTAGAAGTGTTTCTTTGGCCAGACCAGACTCTGGGAACCCACTGCTAAGGAGCCCCCTGACTTTGAAAACCCAGATGTTGCTGCTTCCCTCTCTGGTTTCTATGTATGTATGTTAATGGTCAGGACATATGGAAGCATGTCTATTGATTTTTGATTTCTCTGAAATTTTGACTTTGATTTTCTCTGATACCTATGCTTGATTAAAGTGATTGTTAACCCCTCAAAAGCTGCCTTTCATTTTAGAGAAGCAGATCAAAGAACCTATGATAGCAAGCCCTGCTGTGTAAGTTGGGGTGCTTATTGATAGACCTCTATAATTCCAGGCACCCCACACACCTTGTATGTGACAACAACAATAAATTCACTTTTATCCAGAATACAGAGAGAATAAGACATGAATAGCTGAATATAGGTTGTCATCACTTCTGGACTGTACGCTTGCAATAGACCTCTAATTGGCTTCTTCACTTCTAACCTCTTCCCTCTTCAGTCCATCCTTCAGCTTCTTGCCAAAGTGACATTCCTAAAGCACAGGTCTGACCATGTCACTCCTATATTCCACTTTTTATGACACTATTCTCTTGTGATTCTTCTTTTACCTGATTGTTCTTTCTCAGACTCTTTTTGCTAGTTCTTCATCTGTCACTCCTTCTAACCACAGGTGTCATTCAAGGTTCTACACTGGGCTTTTCTATCTTCTCCCTCAATACCATATTATTTGGTGATCTCATCAGCTCCCACTGGTTCAATGATCACCTCTATGGAGATGGTTCCCAGATCTATATATCTAGCCCTGGTGTCTCTCCTGAACTACTCTCGCACATCACCAACCACCTTTTGGACATCTAAAATTGGACTTCCATAAGCATCTCAAACTCAACACGTTCAAGACAAAACTCATTACTTTTCCCCAAAACCCTCACCTTTTTCAAACTTTCTGATTACTGGCAAGAGCACCAAAATGATCCTATTCACCCAGCCTCACTACCTCAGGGCAATCCTTGATTCCTCCCTCTTCAAATAGCCAATCCTTTGTCTAATCTAATAATTTCTATCTTCACATTTCTTGTATATTCCTCTTCTCTCAATTCAAACTGCCTCTACCCAAGTTTTGGCTCCCATCATTTTTTGCCTGGACTATTGTACAGAGGGCACCATGTGTCACAAGTTCCACATGTGTCAAGGGCCATCTCCCACCTGTAGCATGGGGGTGTCATTGGTATGGCTCAAAGGGAGGAAGAATCCATATCCTTAGTCTCTTCTCCCTCCACTTTTCTCCAAGAGGAACTTTTAATTCCTGCCAGCAGGGTAAGTAGGAAGTTGAGGTCAGAGGCTACCACTTTGCTCTCCTCAGAGAGAGGAGGTACTGGGCTAGAATTATATCTATATCTATCTGTTCCCTTACATACTATTAGTCTCTATAACAATATATACATTTATATAAATATAAATGCATACATATATGCATATATCAGATTAAATCTAACTTTTGACCACTGTGTAATTGTTGGAGGGGAAGACCCTGAGCTCTATATCCAAGGCTTGTCCCCTTTCCCACCAAATACCAGGTTCAGCAATAAAACAAAGAGAATAGAAAGAAATCTATTTATGCAAATCACAGAAGATATATGTAGGAGAATATATGCAAGACAATATAAAGTGAAGATCTTCCATTGGGAGTGAGATAACTCACCTCAGTCAGGAGAGTTCCAAATCTTACCCAAGGGGAAATTCCTGAAAAATCTAGTGTAGCCATCTGGGGACAGGGACATGACAGAAAATGCCAGTTCCTCTCATGTTGGCTTCTTCTCAGCCTAAAGTGGGATTTGCCTCTTCTATCTTGCGACTTGAAGTTGGCCAAGTCAGAAGCCAAATGATTTGAAGCCTGAAGAAGCTTGAAGAGTCTTGGGCTAGAGCTTTCCTCCTCTTGCCAACTGCCCTTCTCACAGGGCAGGCATTCATCCCCACCAATGAAGAGAGAGTCCCCTACCAATGAGTTTTGTGACAGGGGTTATAACAGCCTTCTAAATGGTGTTCTAAGTCTCTCCCCATTCCAACCTTATCACTTTCTCTACTTAACTGCCAAAGTAATTTTTCTTTTTTTCCCTTTAAAATTTCGAATTTTCTCCCTCCCTCACCCCTCCACCCATTGAGAAATATGATACCTAGTATACATACGAAGTCATGCAAAACTAATTTCCATGTTAGCCAAGTTGCCAAAAAAAACAAAAGGCAAGAGAAATAAAATGAAAGAAAATATACTTTAGTCTGCACTGAACCCATTAATTTTTTCTCTGGAGGTGGATAGCATTTTTCATGGTGAGTCCTTTGAAACTGTCATGGATTGTTGTATTGATCAGAGTAATTCTTTCATAGTTGATTACTGATACAATATTGCTTTTACTGTGTACAATATTCTCCTAGTTCTGCTCAAAAAGTGAGTTTTCTAAAGCTTAGGCCTGTTCATCACCCACCCACCGCCCATCCCCCTCGATTACTCCTGCCTCACTTTACTAATTCCAAGATCAACTTTCCATAATCTGGTCCCTTCTTCCTTTACAATCTTCCCACATACTATGACCACACCAGACTACTATCTCTTCATTTCCCATGACACAATCCTGCCTTAGTCTCTTTGTGCTACTTGTGCCCCATGCCTGCAATGCTTTGCTACCTCACTTCTGCCTCTTAGTTTCCTGGCTTTTCACCTTCTATCAGAGACCCTTTCTGTCCCCTTCAATTGCTGGTGCCTTACCCTCTGAGATTATTTTCCATCACTTTGTATGTAACTTGTATATACCTATTAGTTTGCACGTTTTCTCTCCTCCTGAGACATGAGTTCCTTAAAGGGTAGGGACCAGTTTTGCCCTTCTTTGTATCCAGAGTGCTTAGCATGGATGTTGGGTATATAGTAAGCACTTAATAAATGCTTATTTACACGTTGTCAAGTCCAACTCACTGAGTTCCTTTCTACAGCATTCCAAAGTTTTTAAACTTATGTTTGAATAACATATGCAAAAGGGGACATGAATAATTTTGTTAGTAGCTCATTAAGCTTTACATTATTTCTTCAAAAATTAAAAAACACCTGTAACGGAAGTTGTTTCTTATGGAATCTTCTTTCCTGTATCTTGCAATTTTATATTTGTTGTTGGCCAAATTCGCAATAAAATAGAAAACTAAAAAAAAAAACCAACACATGAATGACCAATTTTCAAAGATTTGCAATTTTACAGCTGTAAAGGTCCTTAAGACATTGAATGTTAGAACTGGAAGGAGATTTTGAAAATATCAAAGATAGAAAGGGCTTTAGATATTATGGAAAAGAAAAGTGTTGTTTCTCCTTCATGCAGGAAGAGGATCAATGACATCAGGAGGGTGATGTGTTGATTTGCAAGTGAATTGGATTTAAGTGCGGCCAAGAGAAGGCCAGAAGGTTCACAGTTTACCAAAACTACATAGCTGGTTAGAGGCTGAGCTGGTTATTAGAACTAAAGTCTGACTCCCATGCTTTCTACTAAACCACAATGATTCGATAATAATGTTAAATATCAAAACTCCACTGAACATAATCTAAACATTGATGAGAGTGTTATTAGGAACACTAATTTGGTGTAGGAAACCGATTCCACACTGATACTGAGACAAATTGTTTCTGTAGAATATAATTCCAGTGATTCCAAGATCTTTGCCTGCCTAGAGGAGGGCCTCAATCATAGAGTAGTGCCATAAGTTTTGAGTAACTGTAGAGCTACACCAGGAAGGTAAGGCTCATCATAGACACTGGTTGCTTACTTTAATGATGATCCACTAAAAAAGACCTAGCTACTGATCAACACGATCATCCAAGAAAATTCTAAAGAACTCATGATGAAAAGTGATATGCACCTCCAGAGAGAATTGATGAAATCTGAGTGCTGATTCAAATACAATTTTTTTATACTTGCTTTATTTGAAGGGGGGGAGGGCAACATGATAAATGTTTAAACGTTTTGCATTGTTACCTATATAACTGATATATTGTTTGCTTTCTCAATATGAGCAGGAGAACCTGGAAGAAAGAATTTGGAAATCAAAATTTTAAAGAGATCTTTGAAAATATATATATTTTAAAAATATTTGTTGCTAGACCCTCTAGTCAACTACTGCATCCAGGGTCATACTCTTTTAAGTCAGAACTGTTTAGGTCCAATTATTTCTACTAGCTTTCCCCTATAATTTGACATTACAACTCAATTGTTTTTGTACAGGTTGCACCTTATTGCCGGAAACATTCTCCTCACCTCTCCAAATTACCTAGCATTTACATATTTGTACATACTTTATCTTCACCAGAAGTGTGAAGCTCTTTTGTGGCAGAGACCATTTCATTTAGCCTTTGTAGCCCTACATAAAGTGCATAGAATTTAATGTGCTTAATTTTTGAACTGAATTCCCTGAACTTCTTGTGGGATTGAGTGTTGTGCTTCTATGAATGAGGTAGCAAAATGTATGCTGAGTCAACCCAGACACTTAATACCTGTATGGAATATGGGCAAATAATTTATTTTGGGCCTCAGTTTCCTCAACCATTAAATGGACTAGATGACTTCTATGATCCTTTCACCTCTAAATGCCTGCTCCTATTCTGTTGGGTGAAGTAACACCCGTTCTACAGTGTTTTGTAAGCCTAAATACTTGCATTGGAGTTCAAAGCAATTAATTTTTGAGGGGGAAGGGTGGGAATGATCCTTGTATGAGTCAAATAAAAATGTCTGCAGTGAAAAAAAAAACAACCTTGGGTTTAAGTATGGTTGTGATTACTGCATGGGCTCTGAAGACTGAATCAGGTTTTTCCCTTAGCACTCTATGACTAGTCCACCATTCACAACCTAACACAAACCAACCTGTGGCAATGAAAAATCATATTATCTCCCTCAGAGGATTTTTGTGAATTAGAATTGCATAAACTATAAATCCCCAAAGAACTAGGAGCTATGACTTCACAAATTAATTTGATTTTTTCAATAACCCAGTGAGATAGCAAAGGCTACTGTATTTTACAGATTAAGAAACAGAAGTGGTAAACAGTATTCAATCAGGTCTTCTGACCTCCCATCCAGTATTTTCTACTGTACAACACTGTCCCCATAGATTTTTAATGTTGAACACCTACCTCAAATCAAATCCAGCACTTATTCAGTATCCAACATGCATAAAACCCTATGCTTGGTACTGATTAGAAGTAGAGGAAACATTTATGGGAGAAGTGTTCCATTAATATTTTCTTACTCTTCTCCTTCATTAAATCCTTTAACTATTAAAAATAGACAAAAGATCTAGTGATTTAAGCCTTCTAGTCAACTAGATTTCAGAACACTTTCCTGTAGAATGGAGAAAAAAACCCTTCAGAACAATCAACAGATTACCATCAACACCATCTACGCTACTGAAATTACGGAGTATAACTGCTCTTAAATCAGATATTTGGACATCTTTCTCTTTACCCTTTCCCTCTCTTCAGAGGTCAGAGTTCATAAAGAACCTAGATGAATTGTTTTTGTCTTGGGAAGGAATAGGATAAACTGGATGGAACCAGTGATTATTATTTCATCATTTAATGTAACTGCACACAATGTTTAGTGATAAAGGAGTCCATGACTTCATGGAGTACAGGTAAGTATGAGACAAACTAATATGCAAATTCCCAAAAGGGTACCACCTGAAGAAGAGTATTCACTTCTAATTGGGAAGGGACTACTTCAAAGAGGTGGCCTCTAAGCTGGGCTTGAACGCTAAAAGAGAAGGTAATGAAGGTAAGAAGGTATTCCAAATATGGGTTATATTAGAACGGCGCCATCAGGCAAGGAAACTTCCCACCAATGCCAAAAGGATTGGCTCATAGTATGACCCCATTCCAAAGGCTTTCAGAAAGCCAACTACAGGCCAAGTTGTCACTGGCATTTGTCAGAAGTCAAACAGCCTAAACAACCCACACCATCAACAGGGTAAAATAACAAGTGAAATTTTGGTGGTAGATAGGTCCCAAAGGCAAACCTATTATAACCTCTCCAAAAAACCTCAGTGAAGACATTTCACTGCTGTCATCTCTTATTTAACTTAACTGTGGCTGGAGAGAATTGTAAAACTTCCCTCCCCCGGAGTTTCTGCTATAGCATGGCAAGTTAGAAATGCACCAAATGGCAGGGAGGAGGAGTGTAAAAAAACACCCAATACACGGAGTTGAGAAAAGCCAGCATAAAGCATTTTATTGCAATAATAAAACTTGAAACTCATATGTGGTGGAGGAAGAGTGGGTGGTGGCAGTTTCTCTTACCAAATCACTACACAGGACAGCAAAAGGGGGGAGGGTAGGAGTGGGAGAAGGAAGGTGGCGGTGGAGGGAGGGATATCAGCAGTAGGGAAGCTGAGCATCAAAGACAGGAGATGTTGAAGCTGTGATGACCAGCATCAGTTTTGTTTTTTTGTAGAGAACACGCAACGATTTCCTGTGACAATGACTGGGCTTTCATTGTGTTGAAAATTTCTACAAACAGCACCTTCAATTTAACAATCAATTCAAGTTCTTGGAATTTAGGTAGTTGTGGAGCTTTGATGGCTACTGGAGATTAAAAAAGTCCTCCAAATCCATTAGAAAACCACAAGATGAAAAAAAAAGTCAGGCATCAACAAGTAGGTTTATATTGACCCGAGTTGTCCTGTAGATAAGACACCAAGTGGCGTGTCCAACACTGCATTGAAAATATCTGCTTTCAAAAGGCAGAGGTTAAGAGGGGGGAGGGGAAGGAGGGTTGGGTGGTTGAAGCAGCTTCTCCTTCCCCACCTTCATTTTGGACAGGGTGACTGATATGCTCCAAGGAAATCATTCAACATGGAGAATATGTCAGCCCTCAATAGCTCCTCAATCTGCTATGGCTTTACAGCAGCAGCAAAAAAAAATTTTTTTTAATACATAATAGATAAATTTCATCCAAAAAAAAAATAAAAGGGACAAAGATTTTCTCTGTCCAAATAATTCCTATTCTAAGGTTAACCCATCTGTGTGCTGTTAATGCTTGATCATACACTTAATCTTAAATCTATACCCAAAAGATTTCAATTTAAATCTAGACCCCAAAAACAAAAACAAAAAGATGAATGACTTGACAAGTTGAGGTTTACGGTGTATAGTTTAGAGACAACACATGTACAAGAAGGAAGAGTTGGAAGCAAAGCCAAGTGATAACACATTCAATCGGGGTATATGTCTATACAATGAATGTAGTGGAATATCAGGGAAAAGCTCCATACAAATTCATGTGCATTCTTCTTCTTGAAGCGGAGACTGTGGACTCCTCCATGTGTCCAATCTATTGGGAACAGAAAAGCCAGAGTCCTATCAGTATAAAAATCATCAGTGTAATGATAACGGAATAAGTAACACTCTAAATTCCCTTTCCTAACAATGAGTGGGGAAAGTTAGAAGAACCAACAACCACCGACGCTGGTTAGCTATTCACCGAGAAGGCAGGCAACCAAAGGGCTCAGAGAAGTCAGAGAACCCCGGGATGTCAAAGCTGGAAGGGACCTTCAAGATATCATCTAAGTCTTAACTCCTTTTTATATAAAAGTTCCTGAAAGAGGTCTCACAATCAGTTAATGGTACAGTAGGAATTAGAACTGATTCTCAATCCATAGTTCTTTCTAGCACAAACTCACTAGTATAATGTAATCTGCATTACTTCAGGTTAAAAAATAGTTTATTCAGAAATTACAAACCACTTTCTTCAAAACATTCCTGCACAATAATTGTTTAGCAGGACAAGTTTCTTAGTTTCTTTTCCCCATCTGATAGTTGAGGAAGGTGAAGCTTGAAGGCAACCAGTGATTTGCCATAGTTGGCCAGTTGCTTCTAGGAACCAGGATTCAGTCCTTGTCATGGCCATCTTTCTTCCAACTTCAAGATCAAAAGAGCACCCCTCTCTCCCTACAAGTAGCTCCTGCTAAAGGTAAAGACTTTCCAACACTCACATCCCAAGTAAGACCATATAAATATGAAGGGTCAGAACAGGCAGAAATGTGACAATACTGCAAGCTGGAAAGTCTCTTAAGAGATCATCTTCTTCAACCTCTCCATCTTAGGAATGAGGAAATTGAGGATCAAAGAAAAGAGCTGACTTTTCCAAGATCACTTAGGTAGTAAGTAGTCAAGTGGAATTTAATTTAAACTGTCTACCAGATGAAAACATTACCTCCTTTTCAATGAACTTTGTCTAGAAACAGTTAGATTCAAAGACAAAGCTCCTTCCATCACATCATTCTGTAGACATATGCTTCATGCTTCTAGAGAACGGAGAGGATATATAATATGCTACAAGTTATCTAATATGGCTCAGGAAGGGAAACCCCTTTTTGTTAAGGAATAAACATTAAAAAAACAATTACAATAAGAAGTAAGATCACAATTCCAAAAAAAGCTAAAAGGTCTAATTTTATCCAGGGATGTCTTGCTGGATTAATTTTGCAGATCCTGTTTTGCTCAAGTCATTGGCAAAAATCAGCTGCAAATTAGTTATATAAACTACAAGTTTTATAGGAACTAGAAGTATAGTTTTTAGTACAAAGCTGACTGAATAATCAGGATAAAAACCCCACAATCTTGAAGTCTGTTAAGATATGGGAAAAAAAAGGACATGTTTTATCTCATTTTAGAAGGTGGAAACTGTATACTTTTGTGTATATATAAAAGGCTGTCACTATTCTAGATGCTGAGTTTAACTTTAGGGGTGATACAATACAAAGAACAGCAGATTAGACACTTCAGCCCCAATTCTGCCACAAACTGGTTGTATGACTTTTGGGTAAGTCACTTCAAAAGGGAAAACATTTCACTTACTCAAGAAACAGGGAGCTAGGGGAAGAAACAATTCCTGTCATTCCAATTTTATAAGTTCCACATCAAAGATGAGAGTAGCATTTGGTGGAATGATGCCTGGATGACCAGTGGAACCATAAGCATAGTCTGGAGAGATGGTCATTTTTGCTCTCTGGCCCACACTCATCTATAAAAAAACAAAGAACAAGTGTTATCATTGTGACTCTAGATAAATCAGTTGCCTATTGTGGGCCCCAGTTTATTCCTCTAAATAACAAAGAAGGCAGTCTAACTGCCCTGATGCTCTTTTGTAATCTTAGAAATTCTAATAAACAATGCCTTAATGTGGAAAGTCATGTTTAATGTTTGTGGAATGAATGAGTTCTATAAATGCCTCTAAGATGACTACTTATCTAATACAGACATCAGGACTTTCTGACCTGTAGTTTTCAATGATGAGTCTTATGTGCTTTAGGCTCTTTGTGAGCAAAAATCTGGGTTACATCTTCCAATTTCCAGCGTGAAGTTAAATTAAGCCATGCTATCAATTATTTTTAGGTGACCCAATGCCAGAACTTCCTTGTTTTCAGGATATATAGGGTTTTGTATCTTTTTAGGTTGTTCTTTCTGGATTAATGGGACTATCACTACAGAAAAGAGATTTTGTTACTACTTAAAAAGGTAACATTTAAATATCAGATTTTCTAATCACTTTTGTAATATACAGTTACAAATACAGGGTTTTTGCTGTGCTCAAGACCCAATGACATGTTTTTAGGCAATGAAAGCAGCAAATGCAAACTTGTGGGGAAAAAAACCCCTACCCAGCAGAGAAAACACAGAACTATCATTCAGTAACTGGCTTGTCCCTATTTTGCTTGCTGGTTCAAATGATTTCTCGTTTAGGATACTTCTTTATGCTGAGTTGATCTTTTGATATTTCAGACATGGCTGTCACTAAGGCATGGCATGAAGCTTCTTTTTCCTCTAACCACAACCTTAACTGATCAGTTGTTTGATTCAGGACACCTACTTCCAATGCAATTTTGTATACAGCTCCCCAGTAAGCATCCCATGGCTAATTTGCCTACCCAATGTAGGTGGTATGGATATTAGCTATACACAATTCTCATCCCACTCTTAGTGATTATCTCTATTCAAAGCCCTCTTACCAAATGTGAGGAAAAGCTAGACTGAAACCTTATCTCTATAACTTAGTTACTAATTTATGAGAGCCCTTGCTTTTGACAGAAGCTAAAATCTTACTCTAATCAGGAAAGGAGTAATAGGCATGAAATGTCCAAAGTGGTGAGATTCCTTAGAACCTTGCTAGAGATGTGAAGCTATCTTCTCCAGTTAGCCTTGTAAAGACATTTAGAAGACTAAGAAAAGTATTTATTAACTAAGATAGGTAAAGGAGAAGAAACTTGGAGTTGAAAGTGTGGTTCACAACCATAATAATCAGTCTCGGTTTGTTTCTTCTCTTCTATTTCTCCTGTGGAAGCAGAATCATAACGAATTTTAGAGCTGGAAGGGATCTCAGCAGCAATCTAGTCCACCCGAAATGCAAAAGGACTCCTAACATATTCAACAGTAAGTCTTTCAGCTTCTGCTTACAGCCCTCCGGTGAGGGCTTTCCACTTCCTTCCCATTCCATTTTTGGACAGCACTAATTATGAAGAAGTTTCTACACTAAGTCTAAATTTGTCTCTTGCCACTTGAACCCAATGATCTTGGGTCTGCCCTTTCCTTATAATTATTAGAGACAATATTATAATTGTTCCCAAATTACTGTGAGTTAGAATCCTGGTATCTCTTCAAGCACTGTCACTTCAAGAGATATCCCAAACTAAGGATAAGCTTATAGTAGTAATGAAATAGTATTTTACATACTACACACCCTATGATAGCAACTATAACATATAATGTGATTTCCTCACAACAACCCAGGAAGGTAATTAGTACAACTCTTATTTTCCCTTTAGAACACAAAGGAAAAAGTAAAACTGAAAGAGATCAAGTCACCTGTTCAGTCACATAACTGTGGGCCATGATTAAAAGTCAGGTCTTCTGACTCCAAAGCCAAAGTCTGTTCCGTCATACCCTATCTTTCCATGTCTATATTCTATTGGGAGCTGGGTAGGTAGTGCTGGGGATAGAGTCAGGAAGTCAATTTCAAATCCTATGATTTATATGGCTATGTGACCCTGGGCAAGAATTACATGACCTCTTCCAGCCTCATTTTCCTCACTTTATTATAAAATGAGGGAGTTGGACATTATTCATACAGATGTAAGAGATGATGCAATGAATCAGACCACAAAAGAAAGAGAATCCAGTCATCTCTCTGCCATGAGAAATTAGAGAAGGACTTTATGGAGCATGACTAAAGTCAAATGAATAATTAAAAGAATTAAGGAAGGAAAACTTAAGAAAGTTAATTGTATAAAATTCTCTCTAGATAGGGTAGAAAAAATGCAAATAGTTTAAAGATTCTTGAAAATTAAGCTCATTATACTTTGGCTTATATATAATTTCAGATGTAAATCACAATTCTTTTCCACCATTTCATGCTGCATGACTCTTGGCAAAGGTTTCCTAAAAATCCTAAATAGAGACAATCTAAAACATTGTATTTTGAGATGAATTAGCAACATATTTCAGGAGAAACAGAGCTTTATCTACTTGAAAAATAGAAATAAGATCCATGACAAAAAATTCCCCCAGTCTATGAACTTTTGGCCCATAAAATGAAATTAGACTAGATTAGCTCTGAAGTTCCTTCTAGCTCTAAAATTTTGAGCCGCTGACCAACTCTCTTCCTGGCTAAATTTTCATTTTTCTGGGTAAGTAGATTTTAATTCTTTTACTGAGTAAATCTGAATATTGTCTTATAGACCTTAGGTTACTAAAGTCAGATCAGGACTAACGCACCAAGGAAAGCACACACAAAGATTCCTGAGGCTCATCAAAAGATATATCCTAATTAAGATTGTGAACTTGCTACCATCCAGTGGGGAGACCTAAAACTGACAGGGCAGACACTATAAGAAGGGAAAAGCTTGACCAATGAAAAGACCCAAAGGAAAGGCTTTCCACCGTGGTTACAGTCTTCAGAAGAGTTAAGACACTATATGTTTAGGAACATCAACAACACTAACACACCTGGGCAACTCCTTCTTCCCAGCCTCGAATCACTTCTTGCTTGCCCATCACAAACTTGAAGGGCTTATTTCTGTCACGGGAGGAATCAAACTTTTTTCCATCTTCAAGCATCCCTAAAAAACAAGGCATTTATGTTATTTAGGAAGTATGATCAAGTAATACAAATCAAGTACAATAGATAGGTTACTGTTTATTGGGTTCAAATTCTATTTCTGGTCTTATAAATTTGGGCAACACTATTTCTCTGAATCTAAGTTTTGTCTGCAAAACGGGAATGTAACACATCATCTACTTTACAATGACTATGTTTTGATAATCTGGACCTTCTCCCATGGTTGAGTTCCTCCCAGAAACTCCATTTAGAGGAAGAATTCAGGACACCCAACCTTCATTCCTTACTCAGTCCTGCTTCGGACACTCCAAACTTGCCCCTCTGGCACTATCCTTCACCTTTTCATTTTCCTAAATTGTATTGTTTTCCCTTATTAGAATTAAGCTCCTCAAGGGCAGGGGATTAGCTTTCTTGGATCTCTGACTAGTAAACACCATAAAACTTGTTGATTTGACTTGTTTTATCATGGTCCTGAATACAGAAGAAGCTTTTTCAGAGGACTTTTCCCAGGATATTTCAGATTCATCCCCATGTGAATATCATACATAGTGCCCCATCCTTTAACACAAGAGAATATAAAGAGGAAGGACTGTCCATTCGTTAACGTATCTAGTAACAACTGTCTCCTCACTAGTCACTTGGTCAGAAGCCTCATGATATAAGTTTCAGGGAAATGGCAAAAATGCCTCTTCTGAAGCGACACCTGAACCAGGAGAACAATTAGATTCTCTACCTGCATGCATTTATCACTCAGGAGACTTTTTACTACTATAGAGTTTACTGAACAAGTAATCCTTCCAACTTCCTTTACCATTCCAGGTTATTTCTTCACACAACAATAAAGAAAACCCATTCAGCACTATGGGATAATGCACAAAGCAAAATGTAACCTAGACTTTCATAATACATTCCTAACTCTAACAAGGCAGCTTTTCCCAGATCAAAATTCTTTAACTTGTGATTACTTTAAATTTCCAGAACTTTTTTTGGGAAAAGTAAGAACTAGTCCTGGGCTTTCTACAGAGAAATATCAAAACTTGTTTGGTGCCCTACTTCTCTTACTCTTACACAATTATTCATGGTGGCAAATGAACTTTTCTAGAAGACAGAAAAGATTAAGTGATAAATTCAGCTAGAGAGCATCTTGTAATGGAAAAAATACCAGACTAAGAGTCAGAAAACCTGAGTTCAAATTCACCTGGGGTCCATGACTAACTGAAAGACCTTAAAGTCACTTTCCTTCTCTGTCTCTTATGTTCAGCTGTAAAATGAGAGAGTTCACATTAATCTCTCAGTCCCCAAGAGCTGTGAAACACTATCTAAAGGATTCCAATTATCACTGGGATCTTCTCCCCCTAAGATGATTCCCAGGAACTCTGAAGTTCCTCAGCAATTATCAGAGTATTGTTGCCCTAAAGAAACAGAATTTAATTTCCAATTAGGGAAAACTCTGAGAAAGGAAATTCAAGAATAGAGTTGAGAAGAAACTTAAGCAAAAGAAAAAAAGCAAAACTTGCAACTTCTTGAATTAAAGGAAATAATGGTCAGAGCAATACATTACTGAAAAAATTCCCACTTTCTAAGAGATCATTAAAAAGGGGGCCAATGAGTCCTTCCCTACTCCAATTATCTTTGAATTATTAACATTATACTGCTAATTCCTCTCAGCAAAAAACTGCCATGGTTCTCAGATGACAGTATTTCTGAGAATATTAAAGCAGACACTAATGTGCCTATTAAGTCATATCCTGCAATCAGGTACCTAAAAGGACTTGAGACCACCAAAAAGAATGTGTTGACATGAAGGAAAAATACTACTAGTATTACCAACACAACTATCTACTACTACCATAGAGACCACTATCATGCAATTACTTCTAAAAAGGTGTAGGATGGGAAAGTGTTAAAATCAATCTAATGTTTTATCACTGTAGCCAGAAAGTCTGGACCTTTAACAAAACAGGAGGTGGGGGAAGGGTCAGAAATGAGAATATGGTTGATTCTGCTAATGGAGTACTAGGAGTAATGGAAGGAAAAGATAAATAGCAGCATCCCACAGGGAGTTCTGATCACTAAAGCCTGAGGCATGTGCAAATGTACAGGTAATGGAAGAATAGAAAAGAAAAAAGTAAGTTCATTCAAAATTATGTGCAAATGTACAAGTAATGGAAGAATAGAAAAGAAAAAAAGTAAGTTCACTCAAAGTAATTCATAGCCAGTGACTTCCAACTCAAAAACCAAATTAAATTAGCCCATTAAGTCCCAAGGGTGTCCCATCTATTTACCAAGACTCCCTATCACTTTTAGATAAAGAAACAAATAAAAGAATTCAGACATCTAAGAATAGGGTATAGTATCAAATCTCCAGTCCTCTTGCAAACAATGGATACACTCACCTATCAGGAGGCACCATCTATTAATGGTTCCCAGAGTTGTATACCAAGAATGGGACTTGACACTCTGCCTTTTAGTTCATTTCTGTGTCAACAGAACCCAAATTAGTTGGACATTCTGTATGGAGCATGATTTAGGAAGTTTTGCCTGAATTCTTTGGGTTAAACTCAGGTAAATAAATGGTTAGATACCTAATATTTTAAAAGGTATCAAATAGGGGTCTAATTCACAAATGTGGTCCAAGCACATGAATGAAAAGTACATTATTAGTTTAGTTTTATCCAAAAGCAAACTATTCTACCCACTATGCAAATTCATCACAACTAGCACCTGAATATAAATCTTAAGCCAGTACTCACAAAATAAAACACCCAGTCCTGCAAGGTGTTACAAGGAAAACAGAAGTGCTGTGTCTTGTTCTTGAAAGTCTTACAACCTGAGACATGATAAAACTCAAATAGAAATATATCAGAATAAATAATACATCTTATAACCAATTAAAGCCTAATAAAATACACTGGAAGTACTGTTTAAGAGATATAAGGAAGGGGGTTGGACAAGATCACCTTTAAGGCCTCTTCCAGGCAAGACTTAGTCTATAATTCAAGATTCTAAAATTTTATATCCTAAAGTCACTCTCAGCTCTAACATTTTATGAATTCAAGAACTGAGTATCTAAAACTTTGGTATATTTCTGGGTTTATTAATTTATTTAGTAGATGTTTATTGAGAACCTTGCCTGTAACAAGCAATGTGCACTTGAAGTTGTAGGGGAATTCAAAAAATATGTCTCTTATCTTAAAGGAAGATAAGAAAGAAATACTCAAAGTTACAACTCAAGAATTTAGTAAGGTGGTGAAACCAAGATGGCAAAGTAAAGGCAGGGCCTCATCTGAGCTCTTCCACATTTCTTTCCAAACAACTTTAAATTAACACCTCAAAACTAATTCTGGAGCAGCAGAACCAACAGAAGAATAGGGTGAAACAATTTTCTAGTTCAAGACAACTTAGAAGGTCAAAAGGAAAGGTCTGTCTCACTGCTGAGTGTGTAATACAGTCCAGAACAAGTTGTGCCCTACCAGCAGGCCTTGGGGGGTCACTGAAGCCACAGCAGGACAGCTTCTGCAGTTCTCGGCCCACAGATGGTGAGGGGGCTGGACAACTAGTCAGAAGAAGACTACGGGGACCCTGTGCTGGCCCTGAGTGCTGAACTCTGCAGCATTGCCTATACACAGTTCTAGGTCAGAGTCCAAGCATTAGGGGGTACAGCTGCAGGGAAGCAGAGATCATACCTCTCCTTAGAGCATACCACATTGGAAAAACTTAAAATTTACACAACCCCCAGAAATAACTCTGAAAACAGCAACATAAAAAACCCAAAACTTGGGACTGTGTCCCCCTCCACCCCAGGAGGAGAGCCCAACTTTAACATAAAGTTAAAGAAATAGGCTGGAAAAATGAGCAAATAACAAAAAAGAACCTGATCAGAGAAAGTTGCTTTGGTGATGGGGAAGATCAAAACACAAACTCAGAAGGCAACGAAGTCAAAATAGCTACATGGAAAGCCTCCCCCCCCCAAAAAGTGAATTGCTCTCAATCCCTCCCCCCAGTTACTGGAAGAGCTCAAAAAGAATTTCAAAAATCAAATAAGTAGAGGAAAAATTGGGAAAAGAAATGAGAGTGATGCAAGATAAAAAAAAGCATCAACACCTTGGTAAAGGAAGCATCAAAAATACTAAGGAAAATAATACCTTAAAAAACAATGGAACGGATCAAAAAGAGGCACAAAAATCCACTGAAGAGCTCCTTAAAAAACAGAATTAGCCAAATGGAAAAAAAGTACATAAATTCACTGAAGAAAAGAACACTTAAACAGTAGAACTGGTGAAAATGAAAATGAGGTACAAAAACAATGGAGAAAATAATTTCTTAAAAATTAGAATTAGGTAAGTGAAAGTTAATGACTCCATAAGTCATCAAGAAACAATAAAACTAAAGCAAAAGAATGAAAAATAAATGAAAATGTGAAACACCCTCACTGGAAAAGAGACTGAGGAGAGATTATTTAAGACTCATTGGACTACTTGAAAGCCATAATCAAGAAGTAAGTATTAAGACAAAATTTCACAAGGTGGTATGAAAATGCAAAATGAGTGCCTCTACATTCATAGAAGAGAGATCAGTGGATGACAGCGATTAAGGAGGTTTTTGTGAGGGGAAAAGAAACTAAGTTAACTCTAAAATAAAAGGAAGGATTTAGATTGGTGCAAAGAGAAAGAGGCATTTCATGCACATAAAAGTATTTAAGTCATTGTTAATAGGCAAGTCTAAGGGAGTGGGAAATTTACAAAGAGAAAAGGTTTAAAAAGTATGCAAGACCAAATTTGATCAAATATATGCAGCAAAACCTTTTTACAGATTTTTGCAAATCCTTAAGTCCTCAATGGATTCCAAATATTTGTTGACCGAAATGGAAGGAAATATAATAGGGGCTTCCAGCAATTGTTATCAAGCTACAAGTAAGGAATCCTTGTTCTACGGTACCTTTTAATAGCCTAACCAGATGTAAGTTAATTCCATATATCACTAGAGAAACCATATACATGCTATGCATGTATATGCAGGGGAACAGCAAATGAAGCATTTACCAGTCACTGTTCTAATAACCACTACACCACCAATAACCACTACAAAGGAAATTTTACCTATTCTTTGCTGAAACCACAGTGAGAAAATTTACTAGTTGAATTACATGAAATTTTACTTGGTAAATATACTCATTTTGTGCTTTTAAAAAGACAACATAGAATCTTTAATGGACCCCCGGGCCATTTACTCCAAAGCCTACCTGAATCATGAATACTGTTTATATTTCCAAGTGATCATCCCTTGCTAATTTCTCTCCTTGAGGATCTCATGTAATCCTTAGCTCTCTTTTTGAAGACCTTCAGTAACTCATTACTTACTTGGATAGTTTTAACTATTGAAGACATTGATCACTCCTTCAACCATTTATTTGTGGCAGTTGTTAGAATGCTTTCCATCCTGGACGCCATATTCTGGACGTGTGAATATTCTTCATAAAATATGGCACCCAAACACGATGTTCTAGATGTAGCTATACAAGTGCAGAATTATTAATTATATGCCTTACTGCTCTACACATTTTAAGTTTCTCTTTTTGACTACATTGCAAGCAACCCGACATCAAGAACTACTCCTTATACTTTCATATCCTTTTATGGAGAACTTAGTAAAATCTTTAATATGTTGAAGATATTAAGTAAATATATTGTTAGATTTTATCAAAAGAACTTCATTTAAAAAAAAATTGATTGAGTAGCACCACCCTCCCTTATATGATTAGTAGAATTCTGGGAACACTGAAGTTCGCTCCTGTAACACATAACCTAATGCTCAGTGTGGAGCTTCTATTTCTAAATCACAGAAAATTTAAAGAGAAAAATAGGATTTTAGATCAAAGGTGGAAATAAATCTAGGAAAACAACAAAGGTCACAAACAGCACTGTTAAAAAGAGGCTCTGTATCACCACTAAGCAGCTGACAGAAAGCTGTTCTTGTTCTCTCCCAACTTTGCTTCAGCTGTTCTTTAGGGTGTCTAGATTGGGAAGACATTTTACTCATGTCCCTGGGGAACAAATGGGAAGAGACTTGAATATCTTTCTCTAAAACTGTAACCCCTTCTTCCCTATCACTTAGCTATGTATCATGAGATAATGGGAAAGAGAAGAAACCAAAAGGAAGTGGGCTAAGCCAGGATTTCATTTGAGGAAATGGTTACAATAGTGCTAGTGTTGCTCTGTTCAAACCCTAAAAAGATCTGCTCAGTAGATAGGACTAAGAAAAAAAAAGGTGTTCCAAGGTGTTACTTAGAAAAGTAGTTTTCACTGGTATCATTAAATTTCATTTTCATACATGGAGAAATTTCTTCAAATTCCAACATAATCTCATTCATTTAAAAACCAATGTCTTTTGTTTTTCTATTACATTAGATTCCAGATATACTTTCTCTATATAATAAGTGATCATTTCTTGCAAAAATTTTTTTTTAGGAAAAGCTCACTTGCTTTTAAGGCACAAAGATCATTCATACCGCCCCTCCCCTGCCCCCAAAAAACTGGTTAACAATTTCCATATAATTGCTGTAGTATATATCATACTTAAAATAACGAGATGATTCATGACATGGGCTCAGTTGCTGATTTATCTTTTCAACAAATTGTCCATATAAAAGTGAGGAACTTTCTTCAGAGATCAAAACATGAAAATAGCCTCAACATGCTTACAACATGTTTGGAGGGCCTAGGAGTCGGAGGGCCTAGGCTGAAATTCTGGCTCTGTCACTCATTAGGTATGTGACCCTCAGCAAGTCACAGCTTTTTTGGGATTCAGTTTCTCTTATTTGTAAAATGAATAAGTTGGTTTAAATCTGTAAACTTTTTTACAGCTCTAAACTTATGGTCCCTTGACATCCTTCTGAGTTCCAGTTTGGCTGCAGGCACTTTATTAGCTGTATGACCCTGGGCAAATCACTTAACCCTGTGTGCCTTAGTTTACTCATCTGTAAACTGAGCTGGAGAAGGCAATAGCAAACCACTCCAGTATTTTTGCCAAGAAAACCCCAAACGGGCTCACAAAGTGTCAAACACAACTGAACAACAAGTGTTCATGTATTATTCATTATTCCTATCAAAAATATAGCTATGTAACTTTTGGTGTTTTAACTCTTAACACATTTCCCCTTCTAACAAAGATTATTATCAGCATACTGTACTGCTAATGGAAAAAAAAAACCCTGCATATTTACAGGAAGGATTTGGAAAAAGACAACCTTGTCCTTAGCTTAAAGATCTGATAGCAAACATTATCTCAACAGCATTTGGCTCTGCTTCTAGGGCTGCAGACAGTATATACTTGCCAGGTCTTTGCCACAGTTGGCTGTCTACACCAGAGGCCTATGATAGAACATGCAAATTTGCCTAAAGCTCCCGGCATAGCACACCACCCCTAATTACTAGCACTAGAGAAGCAGGATGATCTAAAACATTTGCCCTCTGAATGAACCATTCTCCAATTTCTCAAGCATTAAAATCATTCCCCAACTTGAAAAACACACAAAGAAGCCAAATATAAGGAGGTAACTCTTAAAAATGAACTGGAAGACAAACACCATACCTTTGATAAGATCACTTATTTTGAGAGGTATGCACAGAGTACAGGTCATCTACTGCAACACAGAGATGTTCTAAGTCCCTCATTTATGATAGTTTCTGTAGGTACTAAAGCAATTATGACATATGGCAGCCCTTTAAGGGACAGATATTCTTAATGCAAGGTATTATTAACCTACTTTGTACCCTTAGAAGAGGCATCTAAACTTGCAGTGGATATCTGAATCCAAGACTTGTACATTTAAACTGCAGTTAAATTTCAGTTATTTTAGGAGTTCTTTCTAATATCTAAGCTCTTTACTGCTTCTCCCTCCTTATGTATTTCTTTCACTTTGTGGCTTAAAAGTACCCTTACTAGGAACTAAACAAAGAAAGAAAAAAGGTCAATAGTAGTTAATTTTGCTACTGTTTTCTGGTCTTCTCCCAATCCCTACTAATATATTAATCTTTCAGGTAGCATGAAAGAGACCCAGGATTCTTGAAGGCCACATCAGTAGATCACAATCTCTTGACTGTTACATGTGCCACCTGGCTGCCGGTCACCCAAGAACAAACTTAGCTAAATTTACAAAGGCTCACCATCAGATTTGCTACATTATATATAATTTTTCAGCCCAGTAACATTTGTGAAGGTCATCTATGATAGTAGAAGTGGACTATGGATATAGCCACATAAAAACTTGGAAATATTTCAGTGGTTGCTCTGGTAAAAGTTTACATGGGAGAAAATTGCAGCTGATGGCTAAAAGATATGGATTAAAAAATATATATATGTATATATATATCTATGATAATCCTATCTATTTCTATGGAAAATGAAATAGAACTTTCCCCAAAATAGTCACCTCTTCAAGGTGTGAACCGCTACAGATCAACTTAGCACATTATGTAACATTTTAACATCATTTTCCATTCCAGACAAATGTTTGCCTTAACATAGAAAAGGATATATAGCAAGGTAACCATTTATTACTTTATTCTATATCAGTCAGATGCACAGCAAATAGAAATGTTTTGTATGATCAAAACCAATATATATTTCAATGGGTAGACATGTTTAATAATCTCCTTATGATAACATCAAAGCCAAAACAGAATTATCTTTTTTTTTTTTAAAGTCTAGACCTATGATTTTATCTGTGAAGGGAACTATTGTGATGATGTTGCAAACTGACAACTGTTCTGCAATTTATGGTCTTAAGAGAGTTGCTGGGGGCGCTGGAACTTGACTTGTCCACGATTACACAACCAGTATAACTGAAAGGCAATACCTGAACTCAAGTCTCAGTGGTTCCAGGACTGGACTTATATCCATTTTGCCATAGTGATTCTCTCCCTCACAGCCAAGGAAAAGACTGGTTTCTTACTCAGATTAAACAACCAGGTTGGTATATGGTAAAGCATCTACCTCTAAGTCATGAAAAGCCACATTGGTATGGAAACCACTAAAAAACTCTCTTCATTCCAGTATAAGAACAATACTATAACCTACTGAACTCTTAAATAAAACAAATCTAAGAATCTCTGCTCTAACAAAACTCTTATCTTCTCACTGAAAGTAATTAAAATATCAGCTAGAAATCTGCTACCTCATGGAAGAATGATACAGAAGACTAGTAATAGCAACATTGTGATTTAAGAATGCAACTATAAGTAGACTGGCAAAGTAGTACTAGGATAGATGCCTCGGTTAATAGTTACTATTTGGTGTTCAACAGACAAGATCTAAATAAAACTGTGCCAACCAAAGGTATACCTGAGGATCTGGGGTATAGAAGGTTGGAGGAACCCTCCCCCCTTGAACTTTATGTATAATAAAGATCATTCCAAAATACTGGCATGGATGCAAGGGCTGTCTAGGCCCCAACAAATTTTTGTCAGAGTTCATAGAATATTAACCATTCCTTTTGCCACTCCCACCTCCCACCCCCAAAGCCAAGATAACATGTAACAAAATATATGGCAAAACTTCTCCCAATCCCCACTAATATAGTAATCTTTCAGGTAGCATGAAAGAGACCCAGGATTAGATTAACCAGATTCTAGCTCCATTTCTGGTACTGCCACTCTGGTCAAGTCACAATTTCTCTTAGAGGGAGAAAAATCAGGAATCCAGAATTCTGGTTCCAGCTAGAACACTACCTCACTACATGAGCCCATCACCTCATCTCTATGGACCTTGGTAAGACTTCATCAATTATGTTAAGTGCTCATGCTTGGACTCTGAAGAAGCAAAGGAGCAGAAAAATAAAGACGTCGTATATGCGAAAGGCAGGCAAAGAAAGACAGCTGCACTTTCAAGCAATGACAGTGTTACTAACAACCACCTCATATTCCACTTAAAGCCACTTAAGGCCACAGCACCAAGGGAGGCAGAAATGTCAAAGGATCATAGATCTAGAGCTGAAAGGGTCTCAGTGGCCCATCTAGTCCCATTCCCTTCTACAGAGGAAGAAACTGAGGCCTAAGGAAGTTAAGTGACTGCATTCCAGGTAGAAATTGAACCTAGGTCTTCCATACTCATAGTCAGTGCTCTTCATGAAGTTAGAAGAATTGACACCGCATAATGAACAGAAGATGCCTGATTTAAGAAATGATAAAAAATTTCCATCATCTCCACACTGCTTTTATAATGGCAGACAAGTTTTTTGTGAACAAAAAACACAGTATGTCAGAACATGTTCAACTGTAAGGATCAGAGACTCTTTTAAATAGTGCAGATGGGAAGATAACCTATTTAGGGCTCAAGGAACTTAGTACATTATAGTTCCACCTCCTTTTAAACAAAGTTGTAAATAATAAGCATTATTATGTGTTTACCATGTGCCTGGCACTGTGCTATTCAGGGATGCTACATAATGTGCTTGGTTAAGAAGTGGTTTTAACTCTGCCTCAGGGTACTTCAAAAAGAGGCTGAAGCAGCTTGAAACTATATTCAACATTTCACCCATTCTGTATTTTCCTTGAGGGGCATATAGATTCCCTGCCAGACATGCACAAGAACTTCATAGAAATTTCTTGTTCCAAGAAGGGTGTAAGAACATTTATAATCTCCATATTCCACCATAATTTCTGTACTACCAATGAATAACACAAAACTTTCCTGTCACACAGCAGTTTCCCCTACACTGCCCTTCCACCCCCATCCTCAAGCTTAAAAAGACACAAGTCTTAAACAGGTTATTCCTGTGAGGCTGGTGGTAAATAACCATTGGAACAATGCCTGTTGAGAAAGCAAGAACAGCCTATTCTAGTGTGCATGTGGCAGAGATGGCTTATGACTGCTGTGTTTTTGTATAGCTTATCAAAAATGGAATAAAAAGAAAGCTTTTGTATCAGTGTACATACACACATCAGGGTCTTACAGCTGAGCAGTTCTGGTTTTTGTTCTGTGGATGTGGGGGCGAGTACAACCCAGGAGGAAAATACAGCTTCAAAGAAAAGACGCAGTAGGAATCTGATGATATTCTAAGTCTTATAACAATCTGTTCTCTTATGAAAATGCTACATACATGTAGTGCCATTTTAAATAGGGCACTTAGTGAAATTTGGTTATACCCATATTTAGGTTCCTGTTATCCTGACAGCACATCTTCCACTATATTCCTATTGACCTATACGTCTAATGGATAGGACTTGGGACACAAGTCAATGGGTAAAAATGTCGGGTATTATTAGTGTTGTAGTGTAAAGATTATTAAACTGAAGTCAGAAGATGTAGGTTCTAGTCATTTTGCCACTAATTTTCTGTGCAATCTTAAATAAAACACTTAACCTCTCTAGGACCCACTTTTCTCATGAAAAAAAAAAGTTTGGCAAATGAGCTCTAATATTCCTTTCACTCCCCAAATCTGGTGATTCTGAAATGGTTTCTTGGGAGTTAAAAAATTTTAATTAAGCACTGTGTATAAGATCAGTAAAAGTCTGGAACACAAAGAACAAAACTTCCCTCACTGAGAATTTTTGAAATACTTTCCTTTCAGATAGTCTTGTTAGGCTCTATTTTTTTCTTCTTCCTCTAAATAGCCCACTTCCAGGTAAAGAAAAACAGAAAAAGGAAACATTTCTTCATTCTTGTATCACAAGTCATTCCTTCCCTGCCCCCAAACAAATGGATCTGTTCAAAAGCCTGGACAGGAGGTGGAAGAGCTTCCTCTGTAAGAATTACTGTTATTGCCAACTATTTCCTGATAAGATGGGGGAGGATGCCCAATTATTCATATCTAAGTAACTGTAGCTACACCCATCCTGCTCTCCCTCTCAATCTGAGGAACTGATACATTAGTATTCTCTTTCTGTCTCAAAAAATCAACTATGAGCAAAGTAGTAAGATTTTCTCACCAGCCAGTTTAACTGCTCCATATGGTGAAATCAACATTTTAAAAATCTCTTAATACAAATTATTTGGACATAGTGGTTTGAACACTAGTTGATGAATTTCAGGTAGTACTGATAGGAAGCAAAAGTATAGGGACCAAGGGAGAGACCATCCCACCAGGATTCAGTCAAATGAGATTAGACAACCATTAGTGATCTTCGGATCTGACAGATGAAGTCTCCACCTACAGGGGCTGGGTGCCAAGTGGCTGTAATTCAAACTCAGTGGTACAGTAAAATTTTGATTTGGAAACAGCAAAACAGAAACAAGGAGAAAGAGCAAATCCCATCTCACTTCCTCTGGAGGAAGCTAATCCATGACTAAAGAGGTTTGGATGGGAAAACACTTTAAGGGCCCCAAGGAAAAAGACCCACCCATCACCGGAAAAGAACTCAAGCACTAAAAGACTTGGAAAGAGGCAGCTTGAGGCCCACTGATTGAGAGAACACTCCCCACCATCCCTATTTCTTCTGAAAGGGAGAATGGGGGGAGTGGGGGAAGACAGTTACCAGTTATTCAGGAGCAGAAGGTAGCAAGGGAAATGAGAGTTGCAAAACAATTTGAAAAATGGTCATTTTGCTATTTTTGAGATAGGAAAGAACATTCTGAATCCCCACAAAAAATAAAGTACCTCTCTATTAAAATTTCCCCATTCAAGTTTTATTTTTTGCTGGAAAACCTTGAAATTCCGTGGAGACTAAATGAGCACTCCAGCACAGGAAGATACAAGCAGGCATTAAGACCTGGCGCTTGGCTGGTGTAAAGGACACACCACTGACCCATTTAGATCGTACACCCCATTTTATGATAGGAAGAGCCAAACCAGGCCAGGATCGCCATATATGGGTCAGCACCAGGGATGGAAAGCTAACAACGTTTCCACCGAGACGAGAGAACTTAATTTTCCCCCCCAAGTCCTGAAACCTTTCAGATATACAAATGTTAATTGTTAACGGGTGGGTGGGCGGTGGTAGTGACAGAAAGCACTTCCCCCTCCCGCCTCCTTCCCTTCTGGGGGCCACGTACAGGTGGAGACAAGATCTAAGGAAATATGCGGAGAAGAAAAAAACCGAACAGATCTCGACCTGCAAGAAGTCAGAGACGGTGCCAGAACCCCCTCCGCACGCTCCACTCCGGGGACCCCCGGACGCCCCTCGCCCACAAAGCCTCGTTCCACCCCCGCACGCAGACCTCGTGTTCCCGCCCCTCCCCCGAGGCCCATTCATCCGCCGGCCGCCCCCCGGTCCCCTCCGCCCCCGCATGCAGCCCCCGTCGCCCTCCCCAGACCCTCCCCCTCCCCCGCAGGCGCCGGGGGAGAGGGCCCGCACTCACCCGTGTAGTGCACCACGCAGGTCTGGCCGCGCTTGGGGAAGGTGCGCCCTGAGGAGACAGAGGGACAGACGCGGTGAGCGCGGGGCAGGCGGGGTGGGGGGGAGGACCGGCCCCGGCCCGGGCTACTCACCGTCTCCGGGGGAGATGGTTTCCACCTGCACTCCCATCCCGGCCGGCCTTGAGCGGGTCGGGGGTCGCTGCTCCGCGGGGCGCGGGCACGAGGCGACGCGAGGAGGGAGCCTGGTGCGTCTAAGGGCGGACGCGGCCTCACGCGTGACTCCCGGCGGGCAGAGGGACAGACTGGCTCGCGCACCGGCCCAGGCGGCTTTTCACCACTACCCCCCCGGCCCCGCTCTGCGCCCGCCTCGGCGCTCCAGCGCGCATGCGCGCCCCCGCCCTGCACGCCGCCACGCCGCCGCACCCTTCCCCCCTCCCCCCCTCTTCCTCCGCCCTGAAGGCCCTCCCACGAGATGGGGTAGGGTGGGAGGAACAGATGGAGGGAGAGAGCCGGGGCGCGTGCGCACTCTCAGATCGCCGAGGGCCTCACGCAGACACCGGCGCGATCGCACGTCTGCACGCCGAGTTCTCCGTCTGCGCGCCGCGCCCCGCTGCGGAGACGGAGGGAAATGACCTATGGGTGACACACGTTGCCCACTCCTGACCGTCTCCCATGAGGTCCGCCATCTTGAATCTCCTCTTAACGTGCCCTTCTTTTGCTCCATGAGCTGTACTGCTGTGTTTTCTCGTCAAGATGGGATAGTTATTTTTTAGAACCTCCAGAGTACTTTAACCCTGTTTCTTTTTTCTTAAACTTTCCAAGTCATTCTCAACTTTACCCATAATACTACTTATTATTAAGTAGGGCAGATCCAAAAGTGCATTTCGTTGTATGAGTGCCCCTTCTTCCTAAGGCAGACCACGCTCTGTACGCGCCTTACAGAATCCCAGGGTCACGTGGTGCCCTCAATCATCCAATCCTACAGGACTCCCCACCACCACGTGCCTAACGCGTGCTCATTCAGTGATGGGAAGGGGGGAGGGGTCCTTCCTGAGGCTGCCTGTTCCATTTTTGGACACTTCTTTTGTTTAGAAAGTCCTGTCCTGGGGTCAAAATCTACCTCTTTGTAACTTCCACCATTGCTCCTAGTTTTTTTCTGTCTTGGACCAACAAAACAATTCTAATCCCTCTGCCACACAACAGTCTTTCAATTAATGGGTCTGGTCCTTCTGTTTATATTCTAGTCCCTCTTCTCCAGGTTAAATTTTTGCAGCCAAAATCAATTCATCACCTATGGAAAGCCTTCTGGTAATGAGCTTCTCCCACTTTGCTTAACTGGTTTTACCTGGCATAAGTTGGTCACTTCCCTTTCCTTGTAACCTTTCCACTAGGATAGACCATACCATAGCTTGTGTCCCACTAGCCTTCCATAGAATTTAGAACTTGAAAGTGAATTAGAAATCATTGAGTACAATTCTTTCACTTTGCAAAAGAGAAGGAAAGAGACTTCCCTGATTCCACAGATTATAAGTAGCAGAGCCAGTAAATGCTTAATATGTCTTTTGAGTCCAAATCCAGTGTTCTTTCCAGTATAAGTCATTTCCACGTCAAATGGAGCACTGAAGACTTAAGTGGAGGAATTATTATCAAACATAATGATGGTAATTCATGACAGAAGGTTGGTCACTGAGGAAAGAACCAAAAATTGGCATAGGCTGTTAGCATGGTATCTGGCATATAGTAAGTGCTTATTAAATATTTATCTATCTAAGACATGAAGGGATTGCTATCTACGTGTTAATGTTGTGGAAACCCCACACCAATTAAATCAAGAATCTTTTGAAGTAATGAAGACTTTGTTGGGAACCTCTGCCTCTGTGGCTTCATGGGGGTAGGGATGTGACCCTGGGTTCTCAGAGGCTCTGCCAGTGGAGCATAATCTGTGGCAAGTCCTAATTCAGGTTCTGGGTGTGGTTCTATCCAAAGATCAGAAAGCTTCATAGAGGGCATTCTGGGATTCTGCCATGCACAGGCGAGAATTGTGGGGTTTTGAGAAGAGTATTAGGTTTGGAATCAACAGGGCTTGCACTGAGACCTAATTTCTGACATTTCCTAGCTACATGACTGTGAGTAAGTCATTTTTAACCTTAATTTCAGAATAATGTAAGTTTCTTAAGGGCAGGAACCATTTTCTAAGTTTTTATATCTTTAGTTCTTAATGTTGTATTCTAGGACTACTTTGGCACTCAAATGAGGGAGGGAAAAAAATACTAAGTGCCTACTACATGCTAGACACTGTGCTATGTACTTTATAGGTACTATCCACATTTGAGCCTTATGACAACTCCATGAGGTAGGATATGAGGTATATACTATATTGTTGTAGTTCTTCAGTTTTGTCTGACACTTTATGACTCCATTTTGGGTTTTTTGTTTTTTTTTTTTTGAGGCCAAAACACTTAACTGTTTGCCTGTTTCCTCATCTGTAAAATGAGCGGGAGAAGGAAATGACAAACCACTCCAATGTTTTGGGTCCCATAACTAGTAATTGTCTGAGGCTGGGTTTGAACTTGAGACTTGAACTGCAGGTCTGGTACTCTATCCACTGTGCCATCTAGCAAGGGTGGATGATATTCCTCATGTTACAATTGGGGAAACTGAGGCAAACAGGTTCCATGACTTGCTTGGTCACAAGTCCAGAGTGGAACTTGAATCTTCTTGACTCCAGGTACAACGTTCTAGCTACTGCGCCACCTAGCGGCCCCAACTATAAATTATTGTCTTTCCTGTTCAAACTACTAAAGGCATCAGTCATCTTTTTACCTTGATGTGGTAGCCTAAAGGGAATATTCTAGGTTCTTAAACTTGGAAATGACTGCTTACGTGGTGAATGAAAACTGTTTTAGGAATCTTAGTCTGGGAGCAGCCTTTCCTAACCTAGAGCTAGCTGCTTAGTAAATAAATAACCACTGTTTTTAAAGTTCCTTCCTCTGCTGTGGCCAAGAATGCTAAACACTTATTTATTGTATTCAGAGATCACTTTTCTCCCTCCTCCCTCATAGCTCTGGGAATATTAATGCTTCACATTTGTGTGAAGTTTACATTTTCACATCCATTATCTTATTTGATCTAGACAACCACTCTTTGAAGTATTATCTGCCACATTTAAAAATTAGGACAGTGGAGCCCAGAAAGGGATAGTGACTTCAGCAAAGTAAATAGCTAATAAGTAGCAGAGATGGAATGCAAACCCTAGCCTCTAATCCCCAGGCACCACATTGCTTCTTAATGAGTCTATTAAGTGAATTAGAACTAGAAGAACCCTTTCTTATCTAAACTTGGCATCTCCCTACTTCACCCAGCAGAGTGACCTTCACACAGGAGTCACTTAATAAATATAAATTGAACTGAAATGGTCTGCCTGAGGTTCTATGTGACCTGGAGAGTTGGGGGCCTCTAAGATCCAGATGAACATAAAAAATCTTTCACCTTAAGAATCAACTATTAGCAAATGAAGTCCTACCTTCAGTTTAATGGTGTAATTGAAGTAGTAGAAGCTGTGATTTAAAATTCAAATATATAGAAAATGACAACATCTGCAGAAAATTTAGAGGACTGTTATTAGATAAAAGGTGTTTTCCACAATGATTAAAAAATTTAAATATTCCACAAAGGTTTCCTATATTCACCAGTGAAGTGTGACATGCATCTACTTTAGGAAGTAATGATGATGAAAAGAGGCAGTCAGGTGTAATAGGAAGAACATTTGCATTTTTCCTAACTTCCCTATTAGGGCAGCCAGGTGGTGCAGTGGGTAGAGCACCAGTGCAGGAGTCAGGAGGACCTGAGTTCAGATCTCACCTCAGACACTTGACACGCACTAGCTGTGTGACCTTAGGCAAGTCACTTAACCCCAACTGCCTCCTCCTGGGTCATCTCCAGTTATCCTGATGAATATCTGGTCACTGGATTTAGATGACTCTGGAGGAGAAATGAGGCTGGTGACTTGCACAACCTTCCTTCAGTCAAAACAAAGTCAAGTGCAAGTCATGTCATCATTTCTCTGATGGCATGGTCTTCTTCGACAGTGAAGGATGAACCCACAACTTCCCTGTTACTGTAGAGGACACCACCATCCTCCCAGTCAGCCAAACTTATAACGTAGGTGTTGTCCTCAACACCTCACTCATACCCCGTATCCAGTCTGTTTCTGTGGTCTGTCAGTTTTATCTGTGTAACATCTCTCACAACAGTGTTCTTTCCTTTGATGCTACCACCATGCTAGTGTAGGCCCTTATCATCACACATTTGGAGTATTGCAATAGCTTTCTGGTTCAGTGATCTTCCTAAACACAGGTCTGACCATGTCATTGAGTTACGTAATAAAGTCCAGTGACTCCAAATCACCTCCAAGAACAAATATAAAATCCTCTTTTTTGGCATTCAAAGCCCTTCATAACCTCATGCCAGATTGCTCTTCCTCCCCCGCCCCCGCCCCTGGCACCCCACTGAGTTCTCACATCTTACATCCTGCCTGCTTGCCTTCCTCCTTATGCCCCTCCTCATACTAGACACTAGCCTTCTTAATGTTCTCTGGGCATTTTCATAGGCTGTCCCCAAGCTTGGAATGCTCTTCCTCCTCATCTCTTCCTTCTGGCTTCCCTGGCTTCCTTCAAATCTCAGCTAACATCTCATCTTCTATAAGGAAGCCTTTCCTGACATTTCCAGTGCCTTTCCTCTGTTGAGAATCTCCAAATTATTCTGTATATAGTGTTTGTACATGCCTGTATGTGTGTTTGTACATACTTTTTTTTTACATGTTGTCTACCTCATTAAATGCAAGCTCCTTGAAAGCATCTTTTACCTTTCTTTGAATCCCTGGCACTTAGCACAGTTTGTGATAGGCACTTCATAAATATTTATTGACTTGGTAAAAAGTTAAAGTACAGGGAGCTAAGATGGTGGAGTGAGCAGTGGATCACTGTCCCTCTCTCTTTCTCATTCCTGAACATTCATAAAACAGTGCCCCAACAGATCGTGGAACAATGTAGCCAGCAGGGAGATGAGATGGAGCAGTCTTTTGATCCAGGAGATTAGAGGATTGGCAAATAAGGTCTATATTACTAAGGTAAAAGGGAAGCACAATCAAGGACAAGAAGCATCCCAGGAAGGCCATGGCACTTTCCACCTCAACAAACTAGAGGGAGATCCTGAGCCCCAGAGAAGTGGAACAGGTAAACTGCTTACATCAGGACCTCCCATATTTCTTGGCACAGTCAGGGAAACCCTCAGACTCCAGCTTAGAGAACCAACACCTATGCTAATACAGCCCCAGGTATACAGGCTTCTTCATCAGTGGACTTCACCATGTTTCACTTCAGCCCCAGGTGGGCAGTTATCTTCCAGCAACTGGACCTTCCCGTGTTTCCAGCCCCAGGTGGGCAGGCATCCTCCATCAGCAACAATCCAATCAGTGCCTCAACACAGCCCCAGGCAGGTAGGCAGATGTCTTCCAGCACAGACCACTGCGTGTTTCAGGACAGCCCCAGGGAAACACAGAAAAACACCACTTGGCCTTAGCATATGCCAGACATCACCATTAAGCCCCCAGCTCAGCACCAGGTAAGCTGCCAGACCCCAACAGACTCCAGCAGCGTCACCTGAGGCCTCAGGGCTCAAACTAGTGACCAGATCTCAGCACAAGAAACTTGGAACAGTGCCCCTTGTGCTCCAGCAGGAGAACTCAACTTTAAAAGCCATAAAATAGGCCAAAAGAATGAGCAAGAAACAAAAATGAGCACTGACCATAGACTGTTTCTATGGAGAAAAGGAAGATCAAAACACAAACTCAGAAAAGGACAACATTGTCAATATACCCACATTGGTAACCTCAAAGAGAAATATGAACTGGTCTCAAGCCCAAAAAGCCTTCTTGGAAGAACTCAAGAAGGGTTTTAAAAGTAAATAAAAGAGTTTGAAGAAAAATTGAGAAAAATAAGTAACATGCAAGAGAAAGTCAACACTTTGGAAAAGGAAGGACAAAAATTGAATGAAGAAAACAATTCCTTAAAAAATACAACTGGTCAAATTGGAGAAAACATCCACTGAAGAAAACAACGCCTTAAAAAGTATAATTGTCTAAATGGAAAAGGAGGTACAAAAGCTAACTGAAGAAAACAATTCATTAAAAATTAAAATTGGGCAAGTGGAATCTAATGACTCCATGAGACATCAAGAATCAGTCAAACCAAATGAAAAGAATGAAAAAAATAGAAGAAAATATAAATACCCCATTTGAAAAATAACTGATCTGGAAAATAGATCCAAGAGGGATAATTTAAGAATTATTAGTCTGCCTGAAAGTCATGATCAAAAAAAGAGCATGCACTGCATCTTTCAAGATATTATCAATGAAGATTGCCCTGACAGCCTAGAACCAGAGGGCAAAATAGTCATTGAAAGAATCCATTGATCACCTTCTGGAAGATACCCCAAAATGAGAACTCCAAGGAATATCGTAGCCAAATTCCAGAATTACTATGTCAGGGAGAAAATACTGCAAGCAGCCAGACTTAGTAGCTTCTACATTAAAGAATTGCAGGGCCAGGAATAGATATCCCAGAAGGCAAAAGAACTTGAATTACAACCAAGAATCAACTACCAAGAAAAACTGCGTATAATCTTTCAGAGGAAAAGATGGGACATTCAATGATATAGGAAACTTTCAATAATTCCTGATTAAAAAAACGGAACTGAACAGAAAATTTGATCTTCAAATACAAGACTTAAGAGATGCATAAAAAAGGTAAAAAGAAAAGAAAAAAAAGACGTTGTTCATTAAAGCTAAACTGTTTCTGTCCCTTCATGGGAAGATGATACTTGTAATTCTTGAAAACTGTATCTTTATTATGGCATTTTTAGAAGTGATATACATAGACAGAGGGTGTAGGAATAAGTTGAATTTGATATTTATATCAAATAATTAAGGGTGGGAAAAAAGGGATTGTACTGGGAGAAGAGGAAATTGGGAAGGCAGAATAGGGTAAATAACATCACAGGAAGAGGTGCAAAGACCTGTCACAATAAAGGGAAAGAAGGGAAGGGGGAGCAAGCATTGTTTGAACCTTACTCTCATCGGATTTGACTCAAAGAAGGAATAACATACACCCTCAGTTGGTTATAAAAATCTGTCACTCTATAGGGAAGTAGGAGGAGAAAGGGGAAAGAAAAGGGAGGGGGTGGATAGAAGACAGGGAAGAAGGAAGGGAAGAATTAGTAAAGGAAAGGGAAAAAAAGGGAAGGGAGATTATGGGATGTGGTAGTCAGAAGCAAAACACTAGTAAGAAGGGAAAAGGTGAAAGGAGGGAGAAAAGTATAAATGGGGGAAATTGGATGGAGAGAAAGACCATAATCATAACTGTCTTTCAGTAATCATAACTGAATGTGCATGGAATGAACTCTCCCATAAAACAGAAGTGGATAGCAGAGGGGATTAAAAACCAAAATCCTATTATATGTTGCTTATAAGAAACACATTTGAAACAGAGAGATACACACAGAGTAAAGCTAAAAGGTTGGAGCAAAATATATTATGTGTCAATTGAAGTAAAAAAAAAAAAAGCAGGGGTAGCAATCCTGATCTCAGACAAAGTAAAAGTAAAAATAAAGCTAATTAAAAGAGATGAAGGAAACTACATCTTGCTAAAAGGCATCATAGAAAATGAAGTAATAGTGATACTAAACATATAGGTACTAAGTGGTATAGCATCCAAGTTTTTAGAGGAGAAGTTAAGTGAGTTACAGGAAGAAATAGTTAGCAAAACTATACTAGTGGGGAACCTCAATCTCTCCCTCTCAGAACTAGATAATTATAACCACAAAATAAACAAGAAGAAGTTAAGGAGGTGAATAAAGTCTTAGAAAAGTTAGATATGATAGACCTCTGGAGAAAACTGAATGGGGATAGAAATGAGTGTGTCTTTTTCTTATCAATACATAGCACCTACACAAAAAATGACTATGTACTAAGGCATAAAAATCTCACAATCCAATGCAGAAAGGCAGAAATATTAACTACATCCTTTTCAGATCGTGGTGCAATAAAAATTACATGTAATAAAAGGTCATGAAAAGATAGACTAAAAATTAATTGGAAACTAAATAGTCTAATCCTAAAGAATGAATGAGTCAAACAATAAATCATAAAAACAATCAATAGCCTCATCCAAGAGAATGACAGTAATGAGACAACATACCAAAACTTGTAGCTAAAGTAGTTCTTAGGGGAATTTTTAGATTGCTAAATGCTTACATGAATAAAACAGAGAAGGAAGAGATCAGTAAATTGCTCATGTAAATAAAAAAGCTAGAAAAAGAGCAAATTAAAAATCCCCAATTAAATACCAAATTAGAAATTCTGAAGATCAAAGGAGAGATTAACAAAATTGAAATTAAGAAAGCTATTGAACTAATAAATAAAATTAAGATCTGGTTTTGTGAAAAAGAAACCCAATAAAATAGATAAATCTTTTGTTAATTTGATTAAAAAAAGAAAGAAAACCAAATAACCAGTATCAGACATGAAGAATGTGAATTCATCATCAGTAAAGAGGGAATTAAAACAATAATCAGGAGCTATTTTGCCCAACTATAAGCCAATCAATTTGTGAAATGGATGAATATTTTCAAAAATATAAATTGCCGAGATTAAAAAGAGGAAATACTTCTCAGAAAAAGAAATTGAACAAACCATCAATGCACTCCCTAAGGAAAAATCTCCAGGGCCAGATGGATTTACAAGTGAATTCTAACTACATTTAAAGAACAATTAATTCCAATGCTATGTAAACTATTTGGAAAAATAGGCAAAGAAGGAGCCCTACCAAATTCTTTTTACGATGCAAATATGATGGTGATACCTAAACCATGAAGAGTCAAAACAGAGAAAGAAACTTACAGACCAATTTCCCTAATGAATATAGATACAAAAAAGTTGAAATAAAATATTAGCAAAGAGATTACAGTAAGTTCTCACAAGGATACTACATTATGACCCAGTGGGATTTATACCAGGAATGCAGGGCTGGTTCAATATTAGGAAAACTAATAACTGACCATATCAATAACAAAATTAACAGAAATCCTGTGATTATCTCAATAGATGGAGAAAACGCTTTTGATAAAATATAACACCCATTCCTATAAAAAAACACGAGAAAGCAGAGGAATCAATGGAGTTTTCCTTAAAATGATAAATAATATCAAATGATAAGTAGCATCTATCTAAAACCATCAGCAAGCATTATATGTAATGGGGATAAAGATTAATAAATCCATTATCACCACTGTCATTCAGTATTGTACTAGAAATATTAGCTTTAGTTATAAGGGAAGATCAAGAAATTTAAGGAATTAGAATAGGGAATGAAGAAACAAACCTATAACTATTTGCAGATAATATGATGGTATATATAGAGAATCCTAGAGAATCAACTAAAAATTACTTGAAATAATTAACAACTTTAGCAATATAGCAGGACATAAAATAAACCCACAGAAATCATTGACATTTCTATATATTACCAACAAAGTACAGTAGCAAGAGATAGAAACAGAAATTCTGTTTCAAGTAACTATAGACAATACAAAGTATTCAGAAGTCTATCCGCCAAGACAAACCCAGAAACTATATGAACACAATTACAAAACACTTTTCATACAAATAAAGTCAGATATAAATAATTGGAATAATAACTGTTCATGAGTAGGCCAAGCTACTATAATAAAAATGACAATTCTACCTAAATTAAGTTACTTATTTGGTGCTATGCCAATCAAACTACCAAAAATTATTTTATATAGGTAGAAAAAATAATAACAAAATTCATCTGGAAGGACTAAAGGTTCAGAATATCAGGGGATTAATGAAAAGAAATGCAAGGGAAGGTGGCCTAGCTATACTAGCTCTAAAACTGTATTATAAAGCAGCAATCATCAAAACTACTTGGTGCTGGCTAAGAAATGGAATGGTGGATCAGTGGAATAGGTTCGGTACACAAGAAACAGTAGTCAATGACTGTAGTAATCTGCTGTTTGATTAAACCCCAAGACTTCACCTTCTGTGATAAGAACTCACTATTTGACAAAAACTGCTGGGAAAACTATAAAATAGTATTGCAGAAACTAGGCATAAACCAACGTCTTACACCATATACCAACAAGATAAAGTCAAAAAGGCATAAAGAGTGAAACTGTAAGCTAATTAGGAGAGTAAGGAATAGTTTACCTGTCAGGTCTATGGAGAAGGGAAGAATTTATGACCAAACAAGAACGAGAGAACATTGTGAAATGCAAAATGAATAATTTGCAAAATGAATAATTTTGATTACATTAAATTAAAAAGCTTTTGCACAAACAAAGCTAATGCAACCAAGATTACAAGGGAAGCAGAAAACTGAGAAATAATTTTTACAGCCAGTGTCTCTGATAAAGGCCTCATTTCTAAAATATAGAGAACTGAGTCAAATTTATAAGAATACAAGTCATTTCCCAATTGATAAGTGGTTAAAGAATATGAACAAGCGGTTTTTAGATGAAGATATTAAAGCTATCTATAGTCATATGAAAAAATGCTCTGAGCCATTATTGATTAGAGAAATGCCAATTAAATCAACTCTGAGGTATCACATTGCACCTATCAGTTTGGCTAATATGACGGAACAGTAAAATGATAAATGTTGGAGAAGGTGTGGGAAAATTGGAACACTAATTAATCGTTGGTGGAGTTATGAACTGATCCAAATCATTCTGGAGAATAATTTGGAATTATGTCCAAAGAGCTATAAAACTGAACATAACCTTTGATCTAGTAATGCCACTACTAGGTCATAAAAAAAGGAAAGGGACCCACATGTACAAAAATATTTAAAGAAACTCCTTTTGTGGTGACAAAGAATTGGAAATTGAGGGGATATCCATCAATTGGGGAATGGCTGAACAAGTTGTGGTATAATAAATGTAATGGAATACTGTTGTTCCATGAGAAATGGTGAGTAGGTGAACTTCAAAAAAAAACCCTGGAAAGACTTAAGTGAACTGATGTTGAGTGAAGTGAGCAGAAGCAGGAGAACATTGTATACAGTAACAGCAACATTGTTGGATGATCAACTTCATTAGACTTACTTCTGAGCAATGTGATCCTGATGAATATCTGGTTGATGGATCCAGATGACTCAGGAGGAGAAAGCGAGGCTGGTGACCTGCACAGCCCTCCCTCACTCAAAACAAAGTCAAGTGCAAGTCATGTCATCATTTTTCTGATGTCATGGTCTTCTTCGAAAGTGAAGGACGAACACAACTTGTGAGTAGACTGAGCTGCCTGATTGGGGACCCAGCTATCTGGGTAACTCAGCTCATCCTCTCCCTTCAGTCTCCCTCTCCTCTTCCTTTGGGGTCTATTAGCTAGATGTCCTTCCTTCCTTCCTTCCTTCCTTCCTTCCTTCCTTCCTTCCTTCCTTCCTTCCTTCTTTCCTTCCTTCCTTCCTACCTTGTCATTCCCAAAATCTTAAATCTAATGCACTCTGAACCCCATAGATTGGACAACAATAGGTGCCTGCCCAAACTCCACTAAATGGCTGGCTTACAGTGATTATCAATAGTAACAGTTTCTCTTTCCCTTCTACTTTGATTTACTTTTTTTTTTCTTTGCTCATTAACAGGGTCATCCCCTGACTACTTCTTAAAGAGGCCTATTCACTCAATGGCCATTACCTCCCTCTAAGTGAGTACCTGAAAAGACCTAGCCTAAAAAGTCCAAGGTCTCCCACTGCATCCTGGGCCATCTCCAGTCATCCTGATGAATATCTGGTCACTGGACCCAGGTGGCTCAGGAGGAGAAAGTGAGGCTGATGATCTTGCACAGCCCTCCCTCCCTCAAAACAATCAAGTGCATGTCATCATTTCTCTGATGTCATGGTCCTCACTGAAAACGAAGGATGAACATACAGCAGCAACAATCTGAGCAATGTAGTGATCTAAGACAATTCCAAAAGACTCATGATGGAAATGCTATCTACATCCAAACTGAATACAGATTGAAACATACTATTTTCTTTTTTTTTTTTTTGTTAGTCTTTGGCTTTTTCTTTCTCGTGGTTTTTCCCTTTTGTTCTGACTTTTCTTTCACAATATAACTAATGTAGAAATATGTTTAATATGATCATACATGTATATCCTATATCAGATTACATACCATGTTAGGTAGTGGGGAAAGGAGGGAGGGGGGAAATTTAGAACTTAAAATCTTATAAAAATGAATGTTGAAAACTAAAAATAAATAACTTTTTAATAAAGTTAAAGTAGTCAAAGACAGTAAAGTCTACATTTCTCATTTGGATTAATACTTTGAATTTTTATGAGGAAAAAATGTGCAATAGCCCATGATAGTTGGGAAAGAATTGAGATGGGTTGGGGAGAGCAGTCTTTACCAAGTCCCTAATATGACACCAGTCCTAGAAAGTGGATCCATGTGTACTTCAGACAAAAGACTTAACATACTGTATTTTGATAGGCATAACTCTCTAGTAGAAACTGAAAACAAATTCTTTCTATTTTATTTTGGTGGTCAATGGATAGGAACTCACAATCCTGAAAATATGGCCTGGTTCCCAGTCCCAAAAGGCAGACAATATCCTGTGCTTCTGATCACTTTCTCAGCGAATGGCAACAGTTTCAGAGAATGGGTCCTGGTGTGACTGTAAATGCCAGATCAGAATGTGCTTTCCAAGATGTTTTTGTCATCTCAGGCCTTCTGGTCACTCATGCCAGTAAACTAAAACTCATTCTCAGTCCACTCACACAATTTATGAAAATAACAACTCTGAAAACAAATGCAATGCATAGTTTTCAATGTATAGGCAAATTCCTTTTCTCTGGACCTCAATTTTATCATCTGGAAAATCAAAGGGTCAAACCACGGTCTTATCAAATAGCAAGCTCAGTGACTGCATTTAGCAAAACAAGGTAGCTAAAACTGGCTGTCCCAGTTCTGCCCCTGATTACTATATGACCTTGGGAAAGTTACTTCACATCTTGAAGCTTCAGTGTTCTCATTTGTAAAATAAAGGAATCAGGGTTAAATAATCTTTAAGTTACATCCTAGCTACTAATTCTATGTGTGACTTATGAACTAATGATCTAAGGAAGCCAAGAATCTCAGTCTTGCTTTATATACATCCCCTCTTTCAAAGCTATAAACATGATATAGTGGAAAGGTTACTGACAGGAGTCAAGATCTCAGCTTCTCCATTTCCTGTTTGCCCTTGGGCCTCAAGTTTCCTTATATATAAAATAAAGAATGTTGGACTAGGTCAGACCTACGATTTAGAAAAATCACTTTGGCATCTGAGTGGAAGGTGGATTGGAAGGGAGAGAGATGAGGCTGGGAGATGAAGCTGAGAGCTAATTCGGTAACGCAGGTGAGAGTGATTGAACTGAGGTGGTGACTATGTGAGCTGACAGCAGGAGACATGTGGGAGAGAGATGAAAGTTGAAATGATAAGATCTGGCAACAGATCTGCCGTGTGGGGTAAATGAGGAGTCAAGGATGAAAATAAGGCTTTAAGTCTGGTTCTCTGGGAGGCTGATAATAAGAATATTCAGAAGACTTTGGTAAGGTCTGTTTCAGTTACAAATCTGTGATCCTCTAACTTGTTTCTTCCAGTGTTTGCATAGGTCCAATGTTTTCATCCATTCAATTAAAATTAGATATTGTCTGATTCCCTTGTCCTGATTGGCCAAGTCATTTGTCCACTATTGGTCAGGCTGCTATGCTTGATCCTCATGGAGTCATTCCTTGGTCCCATGAGTAGCTTTTGTGTGGATCTGTACTACTTGGAAGCTATATTAAAAACCCTGAATCATGATTGGCTCTTGGGTCACCTCAGCCAGGGCCACTGGTTCCAAATAATGCTTAGGCATCTCCTGGCTGCTCAATGCTTCAATTATATTAATTTTGCTATGCATTCCAGAATTTAGGATTTCTTGGACTTGAGGGTGACTGTGTGGCTGATTGGCACATGTTCCTGCCCAGCATTTTTCCCTTAGTGAGCCACTTGATTTGACCAGTAAGTAGTGAGTGTGGGTGGTTTGTTCTTTGGTTCTGTTCTGACAGTGAAGGGGAATCAGCAGGCAAATGAAATGAATCAACAGTATGACTAGGCAGGCAAAAAAGCACTAACGGAGACTTTAGGCTGCATTCACTGTCATCTGTTGTTTGGTGAAAGGCAAGTAACAATCCTTCATGCTATAATCTGCCCTGAACACACTGAAATCTGGACTGTATCGTGTTCAGTTCTTGGTGCCTTGTGTTAGGAGGGACACTGACAAGCTGGAATGTGGTTGGAAGAGGATCAATGACTTTGTGAACCTATCTCATGAGTATTTGGTTCTCATAGGAGATTTAATGAAGAAAGGTATCAACCCATGACTGGTATCAAAACATATTTATTCTCCACCCTTTACAAAGTCATTGTTTTGCAATTCAGAAATTAAGGTACAAAATTAACAATGTTACAGTTTAACCCAACATTAACTGAAATAAGATTTAGGATTAGCTAAACTTTCATTCAGACCAAATTACGTAGTCCACAGATTACAATTTGAGGAAGTCACATGCTGTGCTAAACAGCACCAAATGAGACAAAAATATTAATCTTGCAGTGTTTGGGAGGCCTCTTTATAACTTGGAAAGATGCACAGAGAACTCCCCAAAACAATATGAACTATTCCTTTGCCATGGGCATGTCTGGCACAGGAAAGCAGCCTGTGTTTAAAAGTGATACTTGCAGATTTATAAAAGCATGTTGTATTTGGCATGTACTGGAGAACCTGTAAGAAGCACAGGCAAGCTAGATGGGGTTTTTGGTCACAACTCATAAGTGTTCCAAGATGCATACAATACTGGCATGGCAGCTCCCATCAGAAGAGATGGAACATGCTTGTGGTAAACCAGGTCATGTTTCTCATTCATTCAGCTTGGGTGTTATTTCCTTCAAGTTGTCTTCTCTGAGCCCTTCAGCTGAATCCTTTCTTCCTCAAAGCAGAGAATTCTTTCTCATAGTACTATCTTGTTCACTTTCTATATTATATTATATCTGTGTACTTGTCTTGAAAGGCAATGTGGCTCATTGGCTTAGAATACAGGATTTTGAATTTTTAGAACTTTTTTTTTTTTTAACTTTGTTACTACCTGTGTATTTTTAGACTTCGGTACTTTGGGTTTTTAAACTTTACTGTTACTATCTGTGTAAACTTCAGTGCTACAGTCTCCTTGTCCGTAAATTAAGTGGATAGTGATATTAGATTTAATGATCTCTAGGTTTCCTTTTAGCTCTAACATTCTGGAATTTATTTCTCCCCCATCCTAGAGAGGGAAGAACAATTATCCTAAAAAAATTTCAAATTACTCCTCAACTAAACATCTAGGGGTAGAGACAAGATGACCAGTTGGAAGTTAACAGATCTTTGTCTTATTTTAGATATGTCATTTATTGGCTGTGTGCCTTTGATCAAGTCCCTTCTGTTCTCTGGATTTGTTGCCCTTTCTGCAAAATGAAGGATCTAAATTAGGTGGTCTCTCATCCCTTCTAGCTCTGACAGATGTTGGGGATACAGACCCAGGTATCTAGTAGACTAGTAAGTTATGCATGTGCATGTTGATGAATAGGGGAAGATCTAGAAAATAAAGTTTTAGAGTTATAGAACTGTGGGGTTGGAATGAGATGATAAAATACATGCAGTTCTCAATTATTCACAAGATTGAAGGAGAAAAGTGGTATGAATAATCCAAAAGCTAGAAGGAATCTTGGTCATAAGATCTATAGTGGAAAAGAGCTGTAGAGACTGCCTAATTGAAACCTTCTTTTTTATAGATGAGCAAGCTGGGACATAGAGAGGTTGAATAAAATTAATAGCCAGCATTCATAAAGCAATTTAAAGTTTGCAAAGAGCTTTATAAAGATTGTCACTTTATCCTCACAACAGCTCTGAGGGGTAGGTGCTATTATTGCCCCCATTTTACAGTTGAGGAAACTGAGGTAAACAGTTTAATGACTTGCCCAGGGTCACACAGTTAATAATGTCTGAGGTCACATTTGAACTCAGGTCTTCTTGGTTTCAGGGCCTGCACTATGGTGCCGCCTAGCTGCCCAAGGTCAAAGAAGTAGGCAATAGAAAATACGAGATTTAATCAGTCTCCTGAGTCTGAATCCAGCATTCTTTCTATGTAGAAAGAACATAATCAAAAATTAGAGGAGTGGGAAACCCAGGAAAAAAGATATACTAGAAGAACCATTTGCCAGGAAACTTAAGAGAAGGTTGTGTCTTTCAAATAATCTGGGAATGGAAATGTTTTGAATCCTGCAACCAAGAACCTCAACTATGATACACATTTTAACTTCCCAATTTCCACAGCTTTGCTCATGTCATCTGTTCTCTGCCCCACCTAATTCCTAGCAATTCAGCCTCTCCAAGGAAGTTTTCTCCATAGCTGGAAGCAATAGTGGTACATTCTGTTACTCGTATAAAACCATTATATTGTGTATTTGTCTACTTAGTAAATACTCACAGAAATACTCATAGAATGTTAGAGCTGGAAGGGCCCTTGGAATGTAAGAAATTTAACAATGTAAGGAAAAAGTGCTAAAACTGGAAGAGACCTTAGAACACAGAATGATAGATCTGGAAGGGATTTATGTGGACTCCACTTTCCTTCTCTGTGAAATGAGGGGGTTGGATTAGATGATTATTAAGATCCTTCCAGTTTTAAATTCCATAATCCTTTGCCTTTAGAATATAGCATGTGAGAGCTAGAAGGACTCTTGTAATTTAAATTCATTTCATGTATTTTTTAATGGAGCTGGAAATCTAGAAAGTAGAACATAGACATATCAGAACTGGAAAAGGTCCTAGAACAGAAAACAAAGAAGGGTAGAGTTTAGACATCATTTAGTCTAATCCCTTTATTTTACAGATTTTATCCCCCCCTTAGTACACTGTAAATTAGGTAATAGCAGGGACCATGTGTTATTCATCTTTATATATCTGACAGTTCCCAGCATAGGGGCTTATGCAGATTAAGTGCTCCATAAATATTTGTTAAATGACTGAATTTGATTTTGGATGATATTATGATTTTTAGGGACACAAATTTATTTTGCAAATACCTGGCAAGGTATAAACATGGAGGATCTAGATGGTCAGGAATATCAGGAATATGCCAGTGGGCAGGAGTGTACTCTTTAGTGGCAAGTAAGAGCCAAACAAGGATGAAAGGTTACACAAAGATAACCTCTAAAATTATAATTAAGGACTGATCCTTTTAAGCTAAATCCTTCTAAGATAAATAAAAGTGATCTCCCAAAGTCTCAAGAAGGCACTGCACTAGGCATTATGATGGTTTAGCCACTGGCTAGTTGTGTCACCCTGGGTAAATTATTGCTCTTTTCAGGGCCTCAGCCCTTAATTTAGATGAAATCATCTCTAACATCTCTTTTAGTATTAGTACTGTATATTCGAATGTTCCTCCTCAAATGAGTTTGAGCTAGTGTAGATGACTTTTGAGGTCCCTTCCAGATTTTATTATTTTATTAAATGTTTGCAGAAAAGAAACCAGGAATTAAATAGTTAAAATACAGAACAGGAAAAAAGCAGTTTGGAAGTTGAGAGATTTGGGGGCACAAGGACCAGAGAGAGCAATAGCTATTCACAGTGATCCTCAGGCTATAGAAAACTAGAACCAGAAAGAACCTTACTTATTTCAGGTTTAGAGAGAGAGAGACAGCTAGGTTGGTGGCAAAGCAAGATGGAACTAGCAGATGGAATTAGTCTTTTGAGAGGATGTGATTAGAGGGAAATGTGCGTCTGGGAGGAGCTGGACTCTGTAGCCATAAGCAGTGCTATCATTTGTCTTTGAAAGCCCTCACTCTGCACTCTAACACAGCCAGTTCAATGTGATATGTTGAAAAGAGGGTAAGAAAAGGGCCAGAGAAGTCTTCCCAAAGCCAAAGCCACTAAGAAAAGTCCTTTAAATAATGAAATTCATCTGGAGGAACATAAGGTCAAGAATCTCAAGGGAAATAATGAAAAAAAAAAGTGGGAAAGAAGGGAGCCTAGCAGAACCAGATCTTAAACTATACTACAGAGCAGTTATTGTCAAAACTATTTGGTACTGTCCAAGAAATAGAGAAGTCAATCTATGGAACAGATTAGAAGCAAATGAAGCTAGGAGCAGTGTTTGATAAACCCAAAGATACCAACTACTGGGCTAAAAACTTACTGTTCAACAAAAACTGCTAGAAAATTGGAAAGCGACATGGCAGAAACTATGTCTAGATCAACTTGTCATATTTTATACTAAGGTAAACCTAAAAGGATACATGACCCAGACAACACAGGATAACATTCTAAACAGATTTGAAAAGCAAGGAATTAATTACTTTTCAGTATCTTTCATATCTATGGATACAGGAAGAATTCAGGACCAAATGAGGGATAGAGAGAAATACAGATGATAATATAGAATTTAAAAGGTTTGCACAAATAGAACCAATGCACCTAAAATTATAAGGGAAGTATGTGACTGGGGAAAACAATCTTTGTGGCAAGTTTGTCTGATAATCGTCTCTTATAAGATTGGGCCTAGTGGTCATGAGGTCATCATGATGGTCTCCCATTAAGAGAGACTATAACCTTATAGAACATAATCATGGGAAAATACTGACAACAATTTTTTGGAGGTTAGCACACTTGTGTGTCCCAAATAATATTTTGTAGAGGACCAGCCTGTTTTTTTCTCCTTGATAACAAACCCCCAAATATTTTGCCCTGACCCCTGGTATACATACTGACCAGCTCCAAGGGGGGTACCCAAAATCAGAGTGTAAGAACCCCACTCCCAGAAGAGCACTTTGGAGGACCCTCCCCTCCAGCAGGAGCATACCTTCACACTGCAGCATTCTCTGCTGTATGGACCTATGTCTCCATGAGCCCCAGTGCAGCATCACCCTCATGGGAGATATTTTCTATGTTAGTATGTACGCCTTTGAAAGACTTAAAAACTGTGACAACACAACGATCAACTAGAGCTCCAAGGGACTGATAATAAAGTTTGCTACCCACCTCCTAATACAGAGGTGATGGACTCAGTGCATATATATGTGTGTGTGTGTGTGTGTGTGTGTGTGTGTGTGTGTGTGTGTGTGTGTAGTTTGTGTATGTGTGTATGAAAAGGTCCTGTAGTTCTTTGGGTAATGGGGATAGAAGTGACCATTAAATTCAAGGAGCTCACTGTTTGCAATGCCCCTAGAATTTTGTCACAGTGTTGTAATTGGATAGAGAGATAGCTAAGGAAATAGCTTGTTCAGTTGTTTCAGTTAGGTCTGACACTTCATGACCCTATTTGGGATTTTCTTGGCAAAGATCCCAGAGTGGTTTGCCATTTTCTTCTCCAGCTCATTTTACAGATGAGGAAAGTGAGGCAAACAGGGTGAAGTAACTTGCCTAGTGTCACATAACCAATGTGTCTAAGGCCAGATTTGAACTCATGAATATGAGTCTTCCTGACTCCAGGCCCAGAAACTCTATCTGCTATGTCACCTAGCTGCCCCGTTTTACAGATGAGGATCTCTATTAACAGATCTCTATTTTGCAGATGAAGAAACTGAGGCAAACAGAAGTTAAGTAGAAGGAGTACAAGGCTTAAAGACAGAGGACACCAAGATTTTAATCACAGCTTTGTAACTGTGTAACTGGGCAAATCCTGTTACCCCTCTGAACCTCAGCTTACTTTGATGTCCCCAATTTTTAAGTACTAAATAAAAGTGAATATTTTTAGAAGAGAGTGGGCTTGTAGAACTAGTCTTCTCAAAGAGTAAGCATTCAGGAAAGCTTTGGTTGTCATGGGCCTACTGGAAACAGGGCTAAAACCATGCCTGTACTCCGCCGTCTGCAACCTGTTTCATGTCAACATATTCCAAAGCCCCTGATGAGCTGAAGATTCAAGGAGAAACAATGCTGTGTCCTGGAAAGCACATCCAGTCAGACTTAGGTGCTAGTTCTGCCTGTGTGGCTTTGGATAAACTAGTCGTTCTCTCTGGGCCTCAGTTCCTTCCTCCATACATAAAAGGTTTGGATTGGATGATCTCTAAGGCTCTTTCCAGGACTGATAGCTTATGTTGCTGAGGTCAGGTTTTCAAGCAGGAAGGACGCAAGGAGATATCCTGGAATTCCTTTGAGTGTATTCTTCCCCTCTGGGTCTGGCACGTATCCTCAAATGACTGACACAGCTTGATGACTGACTAAACAGGAACCTTCTCTGGAAGAGTAAGGAAAAGGCCCCACCAGATGTTTGTTGTTCCTCTAGCTGCAGCACCATCTTCATGGTCATGAGAAGTGGAACTTGGGCTCCTTCTGGAACTAGCTCCTGGGATTACAACTGCTGGCATAATGGGTCCCTGTAGAAAGAAGAGTTTCCAGGGAGAGGTTACAAGCAAATGTCATTTCAAACAGCCATCAAAGCTGGTATTGTGGGGTTAACTACAAAGCTCCTTCCTTCCTAGAACTGGACTGCTCTCTGGCCCCAGGACTGTGGTCCTTTTAAACTCAGACTTCTAGCTGTCATAGTATATCTCTCGTCTCCATTTTCTGTCCTGTTATAATTCAGAACCCCTGCATATTCCTGCACCAAAGCTGCCAAGCATTGCTGAAGAAAAATGTCAAAATTGTCTTGAATATACTATAAATTTGTATTATCTAACTTCACCTAGACCCTCACTTTTCCATGGCAAACCTTTTACCTTAAGATTCTTTTATGGATTCTTTCTCATATCCCTCAGAGTGGTTATTTCAAGGCTTCTTTCTCTTCAAGACTCCAAGCCCATTCTCCCTGCCACTAGCTGCCCACAGCAAATGATTTGGCCTCCTGCTTTACTTAGAAAATTGAGGTTATCCCACATTATCAACCCCATCCAAACCCTTCCATTCTTCTAATCTTCCATGTCCTCACTAATCCTGTCTCAATGGAAAAGATACACTCCTTGCTAAAGCTAAAACTATACTCTTGATATATACTATAAAGTTACACATTCGATCCCATTCTGCTTTGAAATCTTGCTCTATCAATCACTTTCACCCTATGTCATCCATCTTTAGTATTTCCCTCTTTGCTAGCCTTCCCCTTCTCAAGCTATAAACATGCTTGGGTCTCCTTTTTGTGGTTGTCATTCAGTTGTCTGACTCTTCATGACACCATTTGGGGTTTTCTTGGCAAAGATATTGGAGTGGTTTGCCATTTTCTTCTCCAGCTCATTTGACAGATGAAGAAACTGAGACAAACAGGGTGAAGTGACTTGCCCAGGTTCAAACAGTCAGTGAGTGTCTAAGACTAGATTGAACTCATGAAGATGAGTCTTCCTGACTCTAGGCCTGGAGCTATGCACTATGGCACCACCTAGCTGGGTCTCCTCTAGCCTTAAGCAATGCCTTTATCTTGTCACTGTTTTAATTCATGACCTCCTCCCCCTCACCATTCACTCCACAACCCTCTGGAATTTGGCTTTTATCCCTTCACTGTGTCGAAACTGTTCTTTCCTTATCATCCAGTTTAATGGGTACTTTTTTCCTCTTTTCAACCTTCCTTGACTATCAACAAACACATAAATCCTTGATCTGTGGGCAACCATTGTCACTGTGGGATGCACCATCCTTCTTGATATAAATTGGCCCGCTAGTCATTTCTCAAACTCAACAATCCATCTCCCATGTCTATTCCTTTGCACAGACTTGGGAATACTACATGCCTAGAATGTGCTCCCTCTTTCAAGAATCCCTAGCTTCCTTCAAGCTTCAGTTTAGGTCCCACCTCCTACTCAAGCCCTAAAATTAATCTCCTTGTTGTTAAATGCGCTCTCCCTTTTCATACTATCTGGTATTTACCCATCTATATACGCATTCCCAGTAGAACGTAAGCTCCTTGAGAGTTTTTTCTTTTTTTGTTTGTATTCCTATAACCTATCTTCTTATCTCTTACTTTCTTTTCTTGGTCTCTTTTCTGGCTCCTCACTTTCCTCCTGACTGTTAAAGGTGAGCATCTCCCAAGACTCTTCTCTTTTCTCTCTACACTGTTCTCCTTGGTGATTTTATCCACTTCCACAACTGTAACTATAACCTTTATGCACATGACTTCCAAATCTATAACTCCTCCCTAAAGCTCCAATCTGACCTTGGCACACAGGATAGAACTCTGAGCCTGGGGTCAGGAAGATATTAATTCAAATACAGCCTTAGATACTTACTAGCTGTGTGACCCTGGGCAAGTCACTTAACATGTGTTTGCCTCAGTTTCCTCAACTGTAAAATGGGGATAAAAATAACAAATATGCCCCAGGGTTGTTGTGAGGATCTAATGAGATACTATTTGCAAAGTGCTTACTTAGCACAATGCTTGGCACGCAGCAAGTGCTTAATACATTCTTCTTTGCTTTCTTCCTTCAGTTGGGTAGCTCCTGCCTGAATGTTCCATTGGCATCCAAGAATGGAAACTCAATGGGACCAAATCTGAACACATCATCTCCATCTCCCAAACTTGCCCTCCCTCAAAGGGACCCCACTCATCCTTAAAATCATTCAAAATTCTAACCTTGAAGTCATCTTGACCCCTCCTGTTCTCTTACTAATTCTTAATATCCCCTCTCATCCTGTTTTCCTTTCCTCTAGTCTTAGAAAGGTGGCAGCCCTTGGATCCAAATAGATGCCAAAATCTCTTGTTTTTCTCTCCCTACCAAATATTTTGAATCAAGTACTCCTTTCATTTTGTACTGAAATAATCCATTACCCCCTTTTGGCTCCTATAACTGCCTCCAACTGGTCTTCCTACTTTCAGTCTCTTCCCATTCCATATTGACCTCCAATAAGTTGCCCAAGTGGTTTTCTGCTCCTTCTACTATAAGCCTGTCACAGCTCTATTCAGAAATCTTCAAGGGCTCCCCCTATAGCCTCCTAAATGAAGAAGAAACTCTTTAATCCTAGTATTCAAGACCCTTTACAATTTGACTTCAGCTAACCTTTTCAACCCAGCCCCAGTACTCCTTTTCATGTATTCTGAATTCCTTATTTTAGTTCTGTCTTATTCCATCTCTGTACCTTTGCTTACATCATATTCCATGCCTGGAATGAATTTTTCCTATCTTAATCTCCATGTTTTTTTGCACTGCTCAACTTGGATGCCAGTGCGATGAAAGCTTTCTCTGACATCCTTATTTTCTCTCTCCACTGAGAAGGAAGCATTCTCTTCCTCATTCACTTCCTCATAGTGTATCTGGATCTTCAACAGTACTTACTCTCCCTCTCTCTTGTGTCATTACCATTTGTATACTCATCTTTCCCTGGGTGATAAGCTCCTTCAGGAGATCTTCGAGAAGACAAGATCATAGAAGTCAAGGCAAAAGAGTCCATGTTATATACATGTTATGCTGGGCATAAACGACAATGAAGAAATGTTTGTTGATTGAATGAATGGAGGGGTAAGTTGGCTACTGTCTTGATGCCTTGTGGAAAACTTCCTCCTAAATGCTTTCTTTGAAGAAGAGGCCCACCTACCCTGGGAAGCCTTCTGGGATTTCTCCAGGTCATATCGCTCTCTTTCTTTCTTCTCCAGACTATTATGTCAATATTATCCAACCCAACTGAATTAGTTGTCCTCTAGAATGGCAACTATGTGTTGCATGTGTGGTGAGACAGCATGGTGCAGAACAAAGAGCCCTCCAGCTTTGGAGCTAGGAGACTCACATTTAAGACCTGACTCTACTACTTACTAGCTATATGACCCTGGACAGGTTATTTCTGGTTCTAGAACTCAGTTTTCCCATCTCTATTAGTCTGTTCTCTGTCTCCTTGACAAGTTTTGAAGACTATAAAGTACTCTAGAAATAGAAGCTATTGTATATTGTGATTTTTATCTCCCTTTTTCCATGCTCCTAGTCCAGAGACATTCTCTTTCTACTATTCCAGGCTGTCTAGGTGAGAACAGACCCTTCCTTTTGTTTTATAGAGAGCCTTGGGGACTCACTTTGCTGCCTCCATCTTTGCTCTGATCTCTTTCCTCTTCTCCTCATCAATGGGGTAGAAACAGAAGATAGTCAGGCCAATGATCAACACGGTGATAGGAACAGGGGCCATGAGCACACGGAGAGTCAGTGTGACCATAGGGTTTGGCTCACAGCTTCCAGCTTGATAACCTGCAAAGCTAAACACACAGTGAAGAGTTATGATATTATGCCCAAAGATATCCTTGTGGATCAACTTCCATGCTGTCTGCTGCATGACAACAATTCAAGGTGATGAGAGTCAGAACTCATATTAATTCTTCCATCAAAACAGGACTGAGGTTTTATAGTAATATTCCCAATATCCCAGCATTTTCCTAAAGCCCTTCTCATCTCCATGCCACTTCTGGCTACATTTTTTTTGGTGACCTCTCCTTCCTTTATTTTCTCATTTAAGGATAAAAACATACAGTGTAGCTTGTGTCAGGCCTTGGAACCTTTAGGACTGGCCTGGGCCTTACTTTCCCCAAGGAACATCCTTGGGTCCTGAAATTGCCTCAGGGATACTCTAACCCCTAATAACCCCTAGTGACAGGCCCAGACCTTTCATATCCACAATAATAACCTTCTAGGGCCATCACTATTAAAGCCTAGATCTCTCATTTCTTCTAGGAACACCCTAGAGCTTTCATCCATTATAGGGAAAGCCTTGAAACCTCACACTCAAAAGTCACAAGTGTAAGTTCCTTACACTTACTGAGGTCTTAGCGCTCCCAGGACCTGTCAAGTAAATGTAGTCATCTACCTAGGTGAGGAGCAGGATGCCAAAGCAGCTGCTTCACAGAGAGAACCAAAAATGCCCGTATTAACCAACCACAAACCAGAAAAGTAAAGCAAGCCCTACTGTAAACTCATGGTAGAGATGCCCAGTGCCAGACCACCTCCAAACTTGTTGACAAAGATGTAGAAAGAGTAGAAGAATGCTTCCAGGTTCTGGCAGCTGGGGTTCTTTAGCTGAAAATCATCCATGGCATCTGGGAGCATGGACCTATAAAAGGGAAGGCAAAGGCTAGAAATAGTGGAGATGAATTGCTTGCTGGGTAGGGTGACTTACTAGCAGGTCATTTCCCTTCTCTGGGTCTCAGTTTCATCTGCTTCAAAATGAGATTAGAAAAGATGAGTTCTAAGGCCCTTTTAGCTCTAAGTGCTACGATACCTGCCCAACTGATCCTACATTTTTGACCTAGGCAGTGCCAAGGAAGTCTGGCAAGTCAGACAGTGTTGCCCTGCCCCCTGCCCTTGAAGACAGTGTGCTTTCATGGAAAGCATGGAAGTCTATGATGCCGACATACATTGTTGATATGCCCTCATATTCCACCTTCCCGAGTCTCTGTTTCCCAACTTGTAAACTATTACTTAGAATCATGTAGTGTTGGCAGTGGACAGGACCCCAGAAATCACCTCCTTTAACCAACCCCTTCCTCTTACAGATGAGAAAACTATGCCTCAGAGGAGGATCACAAAGTGGTTCAGTGGCAAAGTCAGAATCCAAAGCCAGATATCCTGATTCCCAGGTCAGGGCCTACTCTGCCTTATTAGGAGTTAAGCAGCAGCCTTAATTTAGGAAGTGAGTGGTGCTAGAGTGATGAAGGTCTCTTAATAGCAATAAGTGTTTCCATGGTAATAGTCTCTTCTTAGACATCTTCCCTCTTTCCAGCCCCCACGTGTACTTCCCTTGCCTTAAGATGTCAGAACTGGCTGACTTAGTACTAGTAGAGATAGCCCTTAGCCATGACTCCCAGAGGTCAATGATTAGGGAATCCTTCCTGATACATCTGATTCCTACACTATACAACAAGGTATTTTTGTATTGCTAAAGCTGAGACTATGTGATCCGAGGCAAGTCACTAGACATCCTTGGGCCTCAGTTTCCTCCTCTTAAAGATGAGGGAGTCAGTCTAGACCAGTGGTTAATATTTTCCCCTTTGGTAATCTGGTGAGGTCTGCAGACCCCTTCTTAGAAGGTTTTAAATGCATAAAATAAAATATATAGGATGACAAATATCAATTATGTTAAATACAGTTATCAAAATATTTTTCAAAACCAAGTTCATGGACTCCAGATCGAGAATCCCTGGTCCGGATGATCGCTAAGGTCTCTTCAAGTTCAACGTCTAATGCTCCAGGGTCTTTCCCAGCTCTGGTCTTCTGTTTTATACTTTTTGAGCCCTTTTCACCTCTCATGTTTTTTGACCCCAGGACAATTTCAATTCAATTTCAGTGAATCCTTCCTCAGTGCAGCCCTGATCCTGACTCTGCAGTACAAGAGGCCCCTTTCCTCCTGCCACCCCACTCCCATCTCTGTTTGGGGTCTGGGAACAGTCTTGGCAGGAGCCCATACTCACCATGGCAACAAGAAGAGCACGGCTGTGCTGCAGCCCACCAGGAGCATGGTGAGAGCAAAGGTGAGGAAGCTGTGTGTTACTTGGACGAGAATAATGGAGGCCGGGATGATGAGCTGGAGATCAAAGCCAGTAGAGTAGGGGACAGTGAGATGGAAGGCGGCAAAGGAGGAGTTCAAAGGGAGAGCACTACTGACAATGGGGAGAAGGGAGGGGAGAACCGTGTTCTTTCCTCTTCTCTGCCACCCGGTTTGGTTCCAAGCAGACTCCCTGGCAGGCAGTATGGAACAATGGGAAGGGCAGGTGTCTAGAGGCAGAGGTTCTGAGTTGGAATCTCAGCTCTGTTGCTTACTTCCTAGCTGACTTCTTTTGGCTTCAATCTCTTCCTCTGTAAAATATGGAGGTTGAACTATGTGACCTTTGGACTCCGAATCTACTATCCTATGCTGTCTAAGGTAATCAGAAGACTTGGGTTTGAATCCAGGTCCTGACACATTATTTGTTCTCTGAGCTTCAGTATCTTCTTTTGTAAAACACAGATAATACCGTATGTTTTAGCTGCTCCTCAGGGCTTTTATGGGGAGCAGGATTTTTGCAAATCCTAAAGTACTACTGGGACTGTTAGATGGCACAGATTGAGGGAAGACCTGAGTTCAAATCCAGATTCAGATACTAGCTGTGTGAACCCTGGCTATGTAAGTCATTTAATCTATGCCTCTCTCCATTTCCTCATCTGTAAAATGGTAATAACAAAAATACCTTCATGCCAGAGTTGTTGGGAAGATAAAATTAGACAGTATAAAGCATTCAGTAAACCTTAAAGTGCTTAGCCGTTATATGCTAGCCATTGGTAGAGAAATGTGAGTCATTGTAGCTCCCGATGCTAAACCTTATTTCCTAAACCAAGGGTTCTTCCTGTGACTGAAAGGGAAGCCAGAAGGTTCTTCTTGCTCTGTCACTTAGTTGTTGTGTGACCTTGGGCAAGGTGACGAATCTGGACTAGATAATCCCTAAAGCTTCCTCTCTTGCTGTTTCTCTATACCTGTGAAACTGAAAAGCGGCAGTTCTCCCTATAGGAAGTGTTCATGAAGTAGTAAGATTCCAGGAATGGAGGAGCCAAAGGACCAGGTCACAGAAAGCCAGCTGAGTTTTGGTTCCTTTTCCATAATCTGCATTCCCCTCCTCCCCCTTAGCTCTCCCTCCACCTCTCTGCAGGGTGTATCGAGTCTTGGCCAGAAGTATCACAGGAGAAGGTCAGCAGGCAAGGCCGCAGTGGAATTAAGAAAATTAGCCAGGAAAGTCCAGCAGACTTACTGGAAACCCAACAAAAACTGCACTTTTCTTCCCAAACTTCACCAGGAACCATTGCCAGAATGGAATTGAGAGGGAGGCTGCCACCTGAGGGAGGAAGCAGAATGGGCAGGCATTAGTACTGGCCCTTAGGAACAGAACAGAAGGTCAGAGCTGGAGGGGACCGCAGAAAACAGGTCATCAGAGATCAGGTCACACAAAGCTGGGATGAGAACTCATGTCTCTTGGCTGTCAGTGCAGCCCTTGTGAAGTGCTAGGATCATTTCAACTAGTGCCTTATTTGCCCAGAGGAGAAAAAAGGGATCAGAGAGCAGCTCAGGCGTTAGCTGCCAGAAGAAGGAAAACAAGAGAGGAAGAAAAAGTTGCTTCAAATAATAATGTTTCAAAGAAGGAGAAGAAGCAGATGGAAGAGGAGATAAAGGAGGAGAAGGAAATGGATGATAGATGATAGTGGGTACACCACAGCTGCTGATCCAGGTTAGTACTAGTTAGATGTGGGAAGAGAAATAGAAAAGAACCATGTCACAAAAACACAGAGGAGAGAGGCTGTTCCTTTATTCTTTGTGGGTTTACAGCTATAGGATATTTGAGATCTATGCAGCTATTTTACAATGTTAACATTTAAAATGTTAGGTTTGTATTAAACATTGAAACATTTCAGTTAATAGTTAAAAAAGAAAAGGCTACAACATGATTAATGTGAAAATATGTTTAATATGAATGTATATGTAGAGTCTATATCAGATTGCACACTGTCTTGGGAAGGGGGGAGAGGAGGGAAGGGAAGAAAATTTAAAACTCAAAATCTTATGGAAGTGAATACTGAAAACTAATTAAAAAGAAAAAGAAAGGGAGGGGAGGACAAGAGTAAGGAGAGGGAGGACAGAAGGAACAAAGAGAAGATAAAGTGGAGACAGGACCTAAATAATCCCTGGTCTATGTGGTAAAAGGTACCAGGGCTATACTAGGCTGTCCCCTTGAAACTGAAACTACTCTGAAAAACAAAAACTTGAAGTTCCTTCCAGGCCCAGCTCAAATCCCATTTCTTTCAGGATGTCTTCTCTGACTAATCCTGCTCTCCCACAGACAATACAGTAATACAGATTTGGTTACAGTAAGCACAGAAGAGACATACACAGTTCTCAGAGGTTAGATGACGGAGGGATTATTTCCAGGAGATAGAAGACTGGGTGTGATGAAAATGGAAAAAGTTTCATGGAGAAGGCAGCATGAGAGCTGGGTCTTCAAAGATGGGCAGAAAGTGAAAAGAAATGTTTTTTTTTTTAATGATTAGTAACAATATTAATAACTCACATTTCTGTAGCACTTTAAGGTTTACAAAACACTATTCTGACAACACGCTTGTAGGGTAGGTTCTGTATCACCTATGTTTCATAATTGATGAAATTGAGGCCCAGAAAGAAACGGCTAATCCAGGTTCATGTATAACTAGTGTTGAAGCAAAGATCAGAACCCAGGTCTCCCAAGGTCAGATCCAGTGTCCTTTCTTTGCCCCCTGTTATGCAAATCTTGTACTTTTTAGAAGTATATACATTAAACACATTACTTTCAAAGATATTCTACTTGACCATATCTTCCTTTGAAGTTCTCTCTGTTCTCAGAATTTAAAAGAATGCCTCAGTGATACTCTTTCTTTTTTTTTCAGGCATCACTCTCACCATTCCCCATCCCCCTCCAAAAAAAACCCCAACAACCCCAAAAACCAAAAGCAACCAAACAAACCTCTCTTACAACTTTGTATGGGTGACATGCAAAATTAAGAAGTATATGTCTTTCTACTGTTCCTATTCAGTAATTTCCAGAGATCTATAATTTCTAAAATTCTATTAAGGTACTTAACTTTTATCTTGTTTTCTTTTTTTGTTAGATGTAACTAAATTTCATAATTTCATTGATGGCCCTGTTATAGTTTTGCTGGCTATTTCTCCCTGCAGTTTAATTAGCTTTTTACCCAAGGCCTTAGATGCTATGATATTTAGTGCTGATATATTAAGTGTTGATATTATGTATTTGTATATGGTGCCTTTAGGCATTATGGAATTTCTCTGTTTTAACCACGTATATTTTTACTGTCTTGTCTGAGATCATAATTGCTATTCCTGCTTTTTTTTTCCCCTGGCACATATTTACTTTTGCTCCAGCTCTTCTTTAATCCTGTGTGAATGTTTCAAGTGTTTTTTGCATAAAAAACATATTGTTGGATTTTTCTTCCTGACCTTATTCTACCTACTTCCATTTTTTGGGTGAAATCATCCCATTTATGTTTATGGCTATGATTGTTAATTATATATTTCTCTTCATCACATCGCCTAATTGTTTTCCCTCTCTTTGCCTCCTTACTCCTCATTACAAAGACAGTGTTGAAAGAGAAGGCATATGATCAACACTAATGATCTGTAACTGAAGAGATCCGCTGCCTTACTTGCACCTTTCTTTTCTTCCTCTTAGCCAGCCTCTGCTAACTAATTCTTTCCCTTCTTTTCTTTCATATAACTAATTCTTTCCCTTCTTTTCTTTCATATATATATATATATGTATGTCCCCTATTTATGGTCAGAACACCAGTGTTTAAGTTTCTTTTGCATGTGGCTATTTCTTCTTTGACTCTATCCTCTCCCATAAGTTACATTCCCATGTCCACATCTCCCGGTCTGCTTATTTCTCTCTGTTGCATTAACTGTCCTTTGTCTGACTTAGATAAATATAAGTTCATGTGATGCCCACTTTCCCCAACCCCTTCTTCCATGTTTGTATATTGTTCTTAAGAATCCTAATTATAAAAAAAAGAGAAAGTTCTATTTCTGTTTACCTCATTTCTTCTGTTGTATGTTCCCTTCTCCCTCCCTTTTCTCCTCTCTCTTAAGACTATCAAAACAGAACACAATCACCTCCAGACCATCTGTTTTATGTAACTCCCAGTGAAGATACTGGGGTTCTAAAAGGACACTTGTCTTGATATGTTCTATTAGAATATAAGCATTTCATCACCATTTACCTCCTTTCAATTACTCAAATACATTTACTTTTCTAGGTTTCTCTTTACTGTATTTGCATTTCAAAATATCTACTCAGCTCTGGTCTTTTCATCAGGAATGCTTAAAAGTTTTCTACTCTACTAAAACTTTTCTCCTCCACTTTTATAATTATATTCAGTCTTGTGTCAGACTCCACCCCATTCTATACCCTTAGATGGGATGAAAAGGCCCTGTTAGATCCTGATCTCAATTACCTGGGCTACTAGCTTCTTCTGTCTTTCCCAGTATGCCTGTTCACAGAATATTGGCAAGTTTCAGGATCATCTGTGTTCAGAGTACAGAGGTTTTCAGAACCCTCTAGAACATCTTGCATAAGATATTATATACTTCCAGCTTTTCAGAGAGTCACAGTCAGAGGTCTGTGGGTTTCTGATCCCCTTGGCATTTCTCTGTTCAAGCATTCCAGGCTTCCTGTCCTCTGGTACAAAGAACTGCAGACTTTAAGGCTCTCTGGGATATTTGGTTAGAGTGGGTTTCCGCACCCACCCCTTCTTCAGCCACATCATAATCAGAGTTCTGCCTGCCTTTGTCCCTGATCCAGTTACAGTGATGCAGGATTCAGAGGCACCTTATGCTTCTGCAGGTAGTCATTTTAGGCTTCTTGCCTCCTGAGTAGAGTGCTACAGGCTTCAGATAGAAGAGCTATCTTACTATTAGATTTGTATTTCTCACACTTTGCACACAGTAAGCACTTAATAAATGCTTCCTCATTCATTCAAGTGCCCCTGGAATGTGTCTGGTCAGTGTGCTTGTAAGTTTCTTTTTGGATTTCTTGATCATTTTTCAGTCTCGTTCTATTTTTACATTTTTGCTGGAGATATGAGAGAGTCAAGATGGCTATATGACCTTTCCCATAGCCATATGAACTTGAATTGTCCGGTATACCTTCAAAGACTACACTGCTTCTCTAACGTGCCAAAAGTGTTTTGACAACTTTAAAGTGAAATATAAATGTCAGTTGTTATTACATTCCAGAGAGCTCCCAGGAACGACTGAAAGTAGGTCTTTTGAGAGCATGTGAATTTCCTTCTCAGCCCAGACCTGTCTGGAAATCCCTAGCAGATTGGAAATCCAGGAAATGGGGGATTAGGCCCACCCAGCTTCTCCCCAAATGACAAAAATTTGTACCAGTAGGATGAGCACCAAATACTGGAAGCTCCCAGCAAGACCAGCGGCATGGGTGCAAAAGAAGGCGAAGATCCCCTGGGCCATCTGTGGGAAAGAAAGGAGAATGTCTTCAGGCAGATCCAATTACTTCCAGGGCTAGAGGACCTAATGGAGGAAGCTAATTGCATAGGGTTGGCTGGGTCTCCTTCTCAAAGGATTTCACGGAGCCTCTGACAAGGATCTTAGAAACTGAAGTAGCAATATCATGTAGGCATACAAAGGCAAAAAGGGCATAGTATTTGGACTTGGCATCAATGCCCATCTCTGACATTTATAGCTGCTTAACCATCAGCAAATCATCCCACCTCTCTGAACTTCAGTTTCCCCAACTATAAATCAGAGAAGAAAATATACTACCTGGCAAGACTGTTTTGAGGAAAGTACTTCATTAACCTTAAATTGTTATGTAAATATTAGTTTTTATCAATATCTAGTTCAGTCCCTTGTTTCATAGAAGAAGTGATGTGTTAGTGGTGGCAAAGTGAATTACTGTCTTAACTAGGAGTAGATCTCAGGTCTCCTGGGCTTCTCTCACCACAGTACCATGAAATCCAGCTGTGGCCTGGATGGGGTGGGAAGGGCAGACAGTAAAGCAGAATTTGGATGTAGGGTTCATTTCTAGTCCTCTCCACTCTAGGTAGGATTTATAGATGTTAGACTCTAAAGACAATCTAGTCCAATTTTGAGTCCCAGAGACATATCAGTGATTTGATTTAAGGTTACAAAGGTAGTAACTGGAAAAGCTGGGATTTGAACTTCTTTAGAATCCAAACCCAGTGCTATTTCATGATACTAAGCTATCTTTTCAATTACTCCCTACTCCTGGTTCCGTTAGAGTCAACCCTTCCTAATCCCTAGAACTCCCTGGAAGGCCACTGTTCAGTCTCAGTAGACCCTGTCCTTTTACCTGGAATGCCATGGAGACAAAGAGGAATCCACTTAGGAGGAGAGTATAGGGCCTATGACTCATGACGGTGAACAGACTGCAAATAAATGGGAGTCTGGACTGGTCCAAGGTGCTGAGTGGCCCTGCAATGGAAAGAGTCAGATAAGGGGGGCTTACTCTGCCATGGGCTGGCCTTTTTACTCACAGGCACAGGCTGGTCCCCTGGAACGAGGGACTGTTAGCCTTTCTGACTAAGTTTACCTGTGAGTTCTTTGTTCCCAAATTTTTTTTCCTAAGCTCTTTTTCTGGACCTTTCCTTTGCTTGATCACACTCTCTCTTCTATCATTTGTTTGTATATGAGTTGCGATTCACCATTAGATTGTAGACTCTTTGAAGTTAGGGACTATGTAATTTTTAATTTTCATATCCTCAGTATTTAGCACTTGGTGGGCACTTCTTTTATTGAACTGTAGAATCTCCATGGGCTTCTCAACTAAAGTTCTAAAAAAGTGACAGATGGTAGGGAAAGGAGAAGGCAGAATTACCCAGCTAAGCGGCATGGAACCCACAAGTCTGGGAGGGTGGTCAGAGGAGGGGGAGAAGATAGGGGAAAATAGCAAATAAAAGGGAAAGGAGCAGGAACCTATGAGTGAGAAATGAGGTGAAGTTAGAATTTAACAGAGAAGGGAAGAAATCTTTAGAAAGAAGACCTAGGGATTGGCAATCCTGGAATACCCGGGCCTAGAGAGCCATTCGGCTGGAGGTAGGGCTCCTCCACCATTCCTACAACCTTTAATCTGCATTTTTTCTTTAGTCTGATTTCATATGACCTTGTATCCTTCTGTTGTTGCTTAGTCATGTACAATTCTTCATGACCCCATATGGGGTTTTCTTGGCAGAGTTCATGGAGTGATTTGCCATTTCCTTCTCCAACTCATTTTACAGATGAGGCAAACAGGGTTAAGCAACTCACCCAGGGTCACAAAGTTACTAAGTGTCTGAGGTCATATTTGTACTGAGGAAATGGAGTCTTCCTGACTCCAGGCCTGGCACTCTGTCCACTGTACCACCTAGCTGCCCCTTACTTCTGTATCTGTTGATGCCTCTAGTTGACTCCAGGCTCCTAGATGGCAGGGGCTTTGTTCCTTTACTATCTTTTCTCACTAAAAATCAGCACAGGGCCCTGCACACACCTGCCATAGATAGTTGGCTGTTACCATTTGTTCTCAAAGAGGACCACTGTTGGAACCAAGTTTCAGTGTGCCCAGCTGTGGCTGATCAGACCAGCATGAACTTGGAATGCTCTACCACAGGTCAGGCACAAATGATCTGCATAAACATTGGGGGTGGATTCTCTAAATCTGTGTATGTCACATTTCTTTTGAGATACTGCAATTCTGCTTTGCTTATAGAGCACAGTGCCTTCTTTTATGCAGGCATTGCCATCCTGGGCAGCCTTTTGCAACATCTCTTATGTCATGTAACCAATTTTAATGCCATTTGATAAAAGTTTGTTGAAATGCATTAAATTCCATCAAGTGGGCAGTTCCTGCACAAGACCTTATCAGATAACCATTAGGGGTTCAGCAAGAAAACCCTACAGAAAACCATGAATTCAGAGGCATAGTGACAGGGGGTTCTGGGCAAGATTTCATCCTACCTCTCAACACTCCCCTTCACTGACCTACATGGTTCTTCAAAATGCTTCCAGTCTTCTGCTGATTCATAGTTCTAGCCCCAGTTCCTGATTTGGGACTTTGTTCCAGGGCCAGACTTTTCCCACTTTCTGTACCTGTTTGGTTCTGGCTTCAGTTACCTGGGGCTCCCTGATGCATCTGCGCTCTGAATGCCAGCAGGTTTCAGGAACCCCTGGCTCAACTGTGTTCAAAGAAGCATTTTGACTCTCTGGGTCCACTGGAGCATCTCATGTATGGATTTCTATCCCTTTGGTTAAAGGTTTTGATTCCTGTTAGAATGCAAACTTCCCTAGACAGTTCTTAGTTACCTATCAGTGTAAGTGAATTAAAATTCTTTCTTGGGCATGCTTTTTTTGAAGGAGAGACAACTTACAGTGTGAGGAGCCTGGAGGATATGGAGCTTGGAGAGAAGGAGATTTACCAAGGTCGGGAAGGCAGAGAAGCAAGGGGCAAATCTTGTGACTTTGCCTGGATTGTCAGGCCAGGTTAGTGATCTGGAGAGACCTTGAGGTCCCCTGGTGTTCCAAAGCCTATGTCCTATGGCATAAAGCAGTCAAGTGAGATATGGGGGGGAAAGAACCCTGGACTGGGGTTCAGGAAACTTAGGTTCTCATAAAATCATAGGAAGGTCAGAAATAGAAGGGACCTTAGTGGTCATCTAGTCCAGCTTCCTCATTTTGCCAAGGAGGAGAAGAGGATATGACTTGTGTAGGGTCATACAACTGGGGTCCCGCTCTTTCTAGCTGGACCCAGCCAGATGTCACCAATGATCTCACCATGCTGCTCCTTCACCCCAAGGACAAGGATTGCACAGGACAAGCAGTAGAGGGACCCAATGACCATGGCTGCTGTCAGATACGCCATTTGCTACAGAATAAAGAGAGACATCTCTCAGTTTGCATTCCTCACTGCTCTTGCAGGCACCAGGGTTTATCCTTAACTCACATTTTTACTCATACTGTCCCCGCCACCTGGAATGCTTTCCACCATCTCCGCTGTCATCTTTATAATCCTATCTATCCTGCAAGGCTCTTCATATGCCACTGCTTCAAATATAAACTTCCCTGATCACCAAGCCCCACCATTTCTCCCTTCTCAGCAGTCCACCTATCTAATCTTTCAATGGACAGATTCAATCTGACCTCTGTTAAAAAGCTTTCCCTGAGAAGCCCAGGAAGGGCAGGGTACCTAAAATCTGAAATCTAAAGACTTGAGTCCTGTTCATGACAATGTGAAAGTCACTCTTCTATATATGAAATGGGAATACTTGTACTAGTCTGTAGCATACTAACTACCAAATATCACCAAAGAATCACTAAAAGTGAGAACAGGAAGATACCTTGGAATCATGACAGAACATGGAATGTCCAAACTATAAGGATCCTTGGAATACAGAACCTTTAGCAGTAATGCCTTGGAACATAGAATGCAGAAAACCAGAATTGGAAAACAAAACACAGAACTTGCGCACTGGAAGTGCTCTTAGAACACAAGCACCAGAGGCAGAAAGGCTCTGAGAACTAGAAGGGATCTTATCTGTATTTATCACAAACTTTTATAGATTTAGATCTGTTTTATAAATGAGGAAACTTAGGTCCAGAATGGATAAGGAATTTTTCCCAGCATAGGGAGATGGGATGAGCTCTGGGCTCACATCCAGGCCTTCTGACCCTTGCCCCAATATTCTCTCTACCTTCCCCCTCACTCATACTCAGCTTGTTTAATTGTTCTCCAATGAATAAAAATAATAATGAGACTAGCTAAGACTTATGTGCCAAGCACTGTGTTAGGGACTTCACAATTATTATTTCTTTTGCTTCTCAGGACAACTCTGACAAGTAGATGCTATTATCTCCATTTTAAAGATGAGAAAACTGAGGGAAACACAGGTTAAATGACTTGCCTCAGGTCACACAGCCCTGCATGCATATTACTGCCCTAGCTAGAAAGTGAGCTGTCTCCAGCCCAGGGATGGAGCCTGCTCTCCTCTGGTGAGTCTCCTGTGTTATGATGAAGTACAAAGCTGGGCACAAAACAGGGAAAGAAAGAATCCCTCAGTCTCCCAGGCCCTGGGGCTGATGTCTGGCTGTCAGCCATCAGAAGAGCAGAATGGGAGAAACTGGTCAGCTCCTGCTGATGACTCTGTGGGTTTGGGTTCTGGAGGTTTCTTTAAATTTTGAATTTAACCAACGCCAAATAAGATGAACATTTCCAAGGACGAATCAGAACAGAAAAAGAAGATACACATGTAGTCGTGAATCTGTACCACAGATGGCTTCCAAGTATAAAACAAATTCTCTGTGTTATTTTCAAAGCTACCCTGCCTGGCCTTCTTACTCACCTTCCTTCTGTTCTCTTCTGTGCATTAAAATAAATGCTTCCATGGGCCTTTTTAAAATTACTTTTTTTTCTTTCTTTTTTTTCCATTTTGGCAACTCTACTGCTTACCTCTACATTAGCCCCTTCTCCTCTTTCAACAAACAGTGAAAGAAAAACAGAACTTTTATATCAAAAAGGTATAGTCAAGCAAAACATTCCCCCATCAGCAGTGCCTGAAAATATGTCTCATTCTATACTCTGAGTTCATCTCCTCATTGTTGGGAGGTAGGTAACGGTACTCACTGTGTTTTTCAAGGTGTCAGTGAGTGGGGAGGTGCTGTTGCCCATTGTTTCATTAGACAGGGGTCCATTGAGTCCCTGGCAGCTCAAAGTCATGCTGGCATGATATTTGCCCACAATCAGCCCCTGGAGGCTACTGCCAATGAGAGTACTCAGGACCTCCATTCCCATCCCTGTGGGTAGGAGATACCAGAGTTAACGGAGCCCCAAATGGAGCTTCCTTGGTTCATCAGTCCCATTTAAGCAAATCTCCCCTTACACCCTTCTAAGTGAGTGAGCCCCAGCCTTAGCACCTTTACTAAACCTTCTGCTTGACCTTTGTCATAATATCATCTAACTCCTACTTTCCAAATGAGAGAGAAAAGCAAGCACTGCCCCCCTATTCCCTTATGACCAAGGCTTTCAGAGCATCCTCGAGGGAGGGTAGAACAGATTAAATAAGTGGGCTCTGGCAGAAGCACCAGGTCTCAGACTTGCCAGTCTGGCCCAGGGGTGAAGGGAGCAGCCACCTGGGTATCTGAAGATGGCTAAGAAATGGGTATGTAAAGGTAGCTGTGACAGGTAGGGTTAGAGGAAGGAGGGAGAGAAGGCCAAAAAAATTGGGAGCAATGAGAGAATATAAGAAAGTCTGATCTAGTGACACCCCAAGGTCACACAGTGATTCAGCGATAAAGGGGAGATTGGTATCATATCCTGATACAGTACAGAGCATAGGCACTACTGGACACAGACCTGTCCAGGACCAGATCTGCCTCTTACTCAGTTGTGTGACTTTTGGCAATTCTGTTGTTTTTTCAATCTATAAAACTGTCCTGCTAATTCTTGCTGTGTCTCTTTTCCAGGGTTATCCTGAGGATTAAGGGAGGTACATGATTTCAGTGTTTTGTGAATTGCAAAGTATTATAAAAATGTGCTATTATTATAAGATAAGGTATTATATGGTGATTATGGAGGCATGATGGATGGAGAGTTATCTTGGAGGAAGGAAGATGTGGGTTCAAATCCTATCTCTGACACAGAATGACTATAAGTGCTCCAGTCAACCCTCTCTCTTTTAAAATAAAATATTGCTATCTTTTGGTTTTACATCACTCTATTTCCAAATAGGCCTCTTCTATTCCCTAATCAGGGAACTGTTATCCTGTAACAAAGACTGAAAAAGAGTCATGCTGCATATGCTATATTTCATATCCATAGTCTCCCCACTCTGCATGAAATGGAGGCTTAGGAAACTCTGCTCGACTTTAAATTAATGAAGGAATGTTCTTAGGATGCCAGAGCTGGAGAGAGACTATGTAGGCCAAACTCTCCATTTTATAGATACTGTCCCGCACTGATCCTCCCAGCTCTGACCTTCTATGGTCTAAGGTTCCTCCCAGTTCCAATATTCTGTGTTCTAAGGGTCATCCTAGCTCTGACATTCTATGCACTATGGTCACTTCCAATTCTGACAATTCTATGTTTAAAGGGCCCTCTCAGCCCTGAAATTTCAAATTCTAAGGTCTCTTCCAGTTCTGACATTCTGTGTTCTAAGGCCTCTCTCAGCTCAGCTCTGACATCATGGTGCTGTAAATACAGTGCAGGCTGTAGTGTGGGTGAGGGATGAGGCTCAAAGGAGTGGCTGGTGGCTCTGGATTGGAGGTGGGGTGTGGGGATGGCATTGCCAAGCCACCAGACAGCTGGGATCTGTGGAATGTGTGGGCTTCCATGACTCACCCTCAACTCTCTGGGGGTTGTACTGCTCCTGGCTCAGGTGAGGTAGCTGTGAGTCACTGCTGTGCTCCAGGAGTCTTCTGTGACTCAGGCTCCCACTCAAAGAATCTAGATGTGGGCCTGGGAGATGTGGGGGCCTTGCTCTCATCCTAAAATCTTATCTTATCCCACTTGATTCTATCCACTGACTCACAGGCTACATATAGTTCCTTTACCTACAGACACCTCTGCAAAAATATAGGAGACTTGGAACAGGCTAATGAACTCTATTACTTTATAGAATCTACTTCATCTAATGTAAAAAGCCCTGGGCAGGAAGTCAGGAGACCTGAGTTCTAATTGCAGCTCTACCATTTACTAGTGTTATCTTGGATAATTAACTTTTTCCTCTCTGGGCCTCAGTTTCTCTATCCATAAAATGAGGTCCCTAACAGCTTATTCTGTATTCTAAGGTGTCTTTCCACTCTACTATGTTCTTAGGTCCTGTCTAGCTCTGACATTCCATGTTCTAAAGTTCTCCAGCTTAGACATTGCTCGATGGGCCCTTTAAGATCTAAGGTTCTCTGAGTCTATAATTCTTATTCGTAGTAGTTCCTAAGGGGGGGCAGAAGCCAATATTCCCATTCTAGGCAGCTGGATGGCACAGTGGAAAGAGTATTTGGCTTGGAGTCAAGAAGATCTGAGTTCAAATTTGACTTCAGATTCTGTTGTCTACAGAACTCAAGGACATTCCCCTTCCTTTCTCAATGAATTCTGTGCTTGGCTCATAGTCTTTCCCTCCTCCCCAACTCCTGCTCTCATACTATAAATACCCTACCCTTAGAGTCCCTCGGGTTACTCATTCCCCATGACCACCTCCTCCACCCCATCTCAGCCACATACAGACCTTTGGTCACCCATAAATGCACCAGCACCACCTTCACAAACTCTGGAATTCCCTCATGTGATCACAATCTATTTTCACTCCATCTCTCCCTCTCCCTTACTCCCCCAGACCTTACTCTTCATTCATGCTATGACTGTCTATCCCCTAACTCCTTCGTTCTCTTTCAGGCTATCATTCCAGCACTACCTATATTTCCCTCCCTTTCCTATCTTAAACTCTTGATGAACCAGGTTAATTATACACTTTTTTCTGAAGTTAATCATCCCCTTATCATATTGTCAACTGTGCCCTGCCAAATCTGAACCTTAAATCATTCCCACCATGTGCCGCTAAACAAAGCTGGAGAAAATTATGAAAACATGGTGATTGGGTTCACTACTAATTTACGTTATATAACCTCAACTGGACCCTCACTGCTGCAAGGCAATCCTTGTGTACCTTCCTAATTAACTGACTAGCCTACTCTCCACAGCAGGCTTTTAAAAAAAACCTTTTCATTCCTTCATTAATTTTACCCCCTCAGCTGAGAGCCTTGGCTTATATTTTACTGAAAAAACTGAGACCATTAGCTGAGAACTCCCTCTTTTCTCCTCATCTCAAATCACTCAGATTCCTCTCCTCTGTCTCATGTGACCCCTTTTCCTTGTCAAGGCAAATCCCTCCATATGCCCAAGTGATTCCATTCCCAATAAACATTTACTGATTGGCTCACTCCTCTTGGCTTATGGACTTTCTCATCAGCATTCCTATCTGCTCTAGCATATTGCTCCCACCACAATCCCCACTCACTTTTCTTTGATTTCTTCTTCATTATTGATTAATTCCCTACTGCTCAGAAACATGCCCACATCTCCCCTATGCTCAAAATATCCCTTGATCCTTCCATCCCCACTAAATACCATCCTACATGTCTTGTGCCTTTTGTGGCTAAACTACTTTGGAATGCCATCCCCAATAGGTGCTTCCACTTCCTCTCCTCTCGCTCCAGCTCCCGACATTCTGCCTAATCCAATGGCCTCTTCTCAATCCTCATCCCTCTGGACCTTCCTGTACCCTTTGACCATGTTGATCCCCTCTTCTCCTTGATGCTCTCTTTTTTCTAGGTTTTCAGTACACTGCTCTCTCCTGGTTCTCCTGTTACCTCATTCACCATTTCCTCTCAGCTTCCTTTGCCAGATCTTCATCCAGGTTATGTCTGCTACCTGTGGGTGTCCCACAGGACTTTATCTTGGACCTGCTTTTCCACTCCCTCTGTACCGTTTCCCTTGGTGATCTCATCAGCCCTCATAGATTCAATTATCATCTTTGTGCTGATAATATCTCTACTTCTTCAGCCCTAATTTCTCTGCTGATGTCCTGTTTGCACCTCCAACTTTGTATTAACATTTTCGAACTGGTTGTCCATTTCCAAAAATGAACTCGTTATCCTTCCCCCCAAACCTTTTCCCCTTCCAAATTTTCTTGTTACTATCGAAGGTACCACCATCCTCTCAAATCACCAAGGCTCACAACCTAGGTATCATCCATGACTTCTCATTACCTCTAACACCCCCACCCTCCATTTCCAATCTATTGTTAAGGTCTGTTGATTTTATCTTTGTGACATCTCTTGTATGTGCCACTCTCCCCTTTCCTCTGACACTTCCATCATCCTAGCACAGGCCCTCATTTCATGCCTGGACTATCATGATAGCCAGCTGGCTGGTTTGCCTTCCACAAGCTTCTCCCCACTCCAGTCCATCCTTCATTTAGTTAACAAAGTGATTTTCCTAAGCACAAATCTAACCATGTTGCCCATGACCCTAGGAAGAATACAACCTCTCTGGGCCTCTGTTTTTCCATTTGTAAAATGAGGATAATGGCCAATGACTATGTCAAAGAGTAGCAGGCCTCAAATCAAACATGTTCAATAAATATTGGGTGAATTGTAGTGAGCCATCCTAGGTTTACTTGGCTTTGGGACTTCTCTGAGATGATTCTGAATAGAAGTAGGGTATAAAGGGATGGGAATGAAGGCAGCAGTTTCTTTCTAGCCTTACTACATACATATAATTTAGGGAATAATACTCAGTTTTCAAAGGTATGTTCTTTGATGTGTAGTTAATTCTATACTGTTCTCAGGTTTATACAGTTTATTCCTTCCAACCCTGGGAGGCAGATAGGATGGACCACTTGACAGATGAGGAAACAGAGGTTTATCAAGAGGGAGTGATTTGCTCAAGAACAAAAAGCCTCTGAAGGTAGGTGGTTTAAGTATCATTGTTACCATTTTACAGAAGGGAAAACAGGTTGGGAGAAGAAGAATGACTGAAGGCCACATAGCCAGTGAATGTGACAGCATGGATTTGAACCCAGTTCTCCTGATTTCAGTATCAGTGATGAAAAATGGAGATCTGCTTGATTTTTTTCAACAAAGATTGCAGTAAAATTCTATGTAAATTTAAGTGGCAGCCACTACAGTCTGTGGGGCCAATGGGGGAGAAGGTACAATAAAGGTGGAGCATGGTGGGGTTCTCAGTCAGTATGTGTTTGTGGGATGCCCAGGGCCATCCTAGATCTAGAAAAATGCACCCCCACCCCTTTCTGGGGATGTTGGCACTTACTGTAGGCAGTGGCAGAGTCTCGGTCTCTCTGGCTTCCTCCCAGGAACATGGTCATCGAAGTATATGGCACATGGTAGCACTGTAGAGGCAAGGTCCCATGGGTACTAACATTTTGTAATGCTGCCATATGCCCTTTGCACCATTCCCTTCCCCTGGGGCCTACAGCACACAGGTAGTAATAAACACATCTGAACTCAAAACAGATATCCTTCCTGATTCTTGTTGGGATGCTCTGCCAGGAGAGGATCCCAGACTGCTAGTGTACATACAGTTAGTGAGCACAGACAACTCCATTAGCCAGTAGTAGTTTGCTCATTTTGCTTTTTGTCCCAATGGTCTTTTTGTCTCCACTTTCCCATCCTCATCTTGCCTACCTCCACTTAAAAATCTTCCCTTTATCTCAGAATAGTGGAATTGGAAGGAACCTTAGATACCATCTAATTAAAATCTTCCATCCTTCTTAACCTCTGTAATATTTGACCCTCTCCTTCAGGATACATCTGATTTTTTTGTGACACTGCTCTCTTGGTTCGTCTGAAGTCTCCTTAGTCTCCATTACTGGATCGTCCATCTAACTATCCATCCATCCACCCATTCATCATCTATCCAATGATGAATATTCTCCAAAACTCTGTTTTGGGTGCTTTTCTCTTCTTACTACATTTATGGGGGCCTCCTCAACTACCATAATTTAATTATCATCTTTATGTGAATGGCTTTCACTTCTACATATCCAACTTTGGATCCTAACTGCCTTTGGGACATTCAATGTCCCATAGCTATTTCAAACTCAACATGTCCAAAATGGAACTCATCATTTTCTCTGCCAAACACACCTCTCTTCTAAATTTTTATGCCTTCTGTCCAGGGTACCACAATCCTTCCAGGTCCACTGAGGAATTCCTTGGGTTCTCTTATGGGTCTCTTGGACTTACATATCTAATCAGTTACCAAGTCTTATTCAGTTCTACCTCTACAACATTACTCGTGTCTGACCCCTTCTCATCAGTCATATGGTCACCACCTGAAGTCATGCCCTCATTACCTTTTGCCCAGTCTGCTGCAATAGCTTCCTCATTGGTCTCCCTGCCCCATCTTTCTCATCTCCAATCCACCCTCTAACACAGCTGTCAAAGTGAGAGTCTGGAAGCACAGGTCTGACCAGGTTGGTTTCCTGCTTAAGAAACTCCACAGGTTCCTAGTTTCCTCTAGGATCCAAAACAAATTCCTCTGTTTCACACTTGAAGTCCTTTACAATCTGGCTCCATCCAGGCTTATTACAATTACTGCCCTTCAGTTACTCTTTGGTCCAGTCTTGCTGTTCCTTCACATACCACATTCCATCTCTGTGTCCTTGCCTTCTCCCAGCCTGGCCCCTCATATCTGGAATATACTCTCTCTTTACCTCTGTGTCTTAAAATTCCTGGCTTCCTTCAGGTGTCACCTCTTATATAAGGTTGTTCTTGATTCCCCTAACTGCTAGCACCTCCCCTCCAAAATCACCCTGTAGTTTACTTTTTTATATTTATCTGGTTTAAACATATGTGCACATGTTGTTTCTCCAGAAAGAATGTAAATTTCTTCAGGACAGAAATTGTTTTCCTTTTGTCTTTGAATCCCTAGCACCTAGCACATGGCAGGTGATTAATAAATGTCTTCTGATTGACTGATTACAGATGAGGGGACCCGGGTCCCAAAAAGTGTGAGTGACTTGCGCTCAAGGTCACATAGTAAATCAGTGGCAGAAATGGGACTGGAATCTAGACTCTCACTCTTACACCCATTATGGTGCTCTTAGAACTGAGACTGTCACACTCCACACTCTGTCTCTCTCCACCCCAGCCCCAGTTCATACTTTAGTCTAAATTTTGCATCCCCAAGATCCCAAGTGATGCCCAATCCCCAGAGCTCTTGGAACTATCTTACACTCAGACATGTCTGGAAGAAACAGTAGGTGGTCAGGTACCAGAAGAACTTCCAGGAGGTGGGTAGGGTGTCAGAGGGGGTGAACCAGAGGAGGCAGTACAGCAAGATGGCAAAAGGGGTAGAGCCCCATAACCTATGAAACAGAGAAAGAATGGGGGCACCCCATGAGGCAAGGCACAGAGGTCATGTTCAGAACCCTGCACCAGGAGTAAGAGACCTAGGTTCTCGTCCTAGCACAGAAAATAACTTGCTGTGTGACCCTGGACAAATCATTTCTCCTCTCTGAGCTTCAATCTCATTCTCTGTAAAACTTACTTCTCCTAGCACTTAGTACAGTCCTCTATACATGGTAGCTATTTAATTTTGTTGATTTGTTGTTTTTATTTGATTTAAAAGAAGTTCGATAATTTCTGAGATACCTCTCATCGCACATATTCTACTATCTAAGGTCCCTTCCAGGTCTGACAATCTATGTTTTATGTTTCAAGGTCCCCATCAGCTATATCATTTTACGTTCTAAGGGATCTCCTGGTTCTTACACTGTGTTCTGTGATCTAAAGTAGGAAGAAATCTGATGATACGGCTGACTAGCACCTCAATTAACTAGAATCCAACTAAATGGCAGCTCAAATAACTGAAATTTTCTTCAATTTAAGGATTAAAAAAAAATAAGTCACTACAAAATGTTCCATTGTCTGGAATTTACTAAAACAAACTAACTTCTGGAGATTTCTACCACTCTCACTCCTGAATCCCTGAAGGGAGCTCATAAACTGCGAGATCCAAGTAACTTTAGCATCCTGTCCATAATAAATTAGAAATGTAAAATTGGACATTTCTGAGAACTTTGGATGGGCAAAACCAGAAGAGCTGCCTCTCAGGCATTCTTCCAAATGCTGTATACAAGCCCCCTACCCCCTGCGCCCACCCTAAACAAGACTTGAACATTCCAGATAATCGTCCTTAGAGCTAGAAGAGACGAGGTATGGGGTCCAGCCCCCTGCCTTAGGGGCAGATAAGACACTGTTGTCCTCGTTTTGTATTTATGATTACAGTCTTAGCACTAGACGTGCTCCAAGCTCTGAATCTTACAATCAGTAGATTGTGAGCTCCTTGAGGACAAGGAATGTTTTTTGCCGCTTTTTGTTATCTCCAGCGCTTAGCACAATGCCTGGCACCTAGAAAGTTGGGAATAAATGCTGACTGACTGTAGGTGAGGCAGCTGAAGTTCGGAGGAGGGAAGCAGCCTGCCCCAGATGCCGCAGCTTTGAGCACAAAGCTCCTCAGGTCCAGAGCTGGCTTTATGAAGATGCTATCGTCGGTCAGGGGACTTGGAGAGTTCTAATATTAGAGCATCTCTTGGAATTTGGCCAGAAACATATCCTTCATGAAAACCCACTGGGATTTTAACTTACACTTACATTTCTGTGGTTTTAAAATGCTTTGACTATTGTGTTCATAACAGTCCTTTAAGGTGACTAGCATTATTCTCCTCTATTTACAGAGACCCAAAGAAAGGCTGTCTGACCTGGTAGGGATCTCAAAGCTCATTTAATTTAACCCCCTCATAGTAATAATAGCATTTATGTAGCACTTTAAAATATATTATCTCATTTGATCACCACAATAACCCTATTAAATAGCTACCATAATTATTCCTGTTTTACAAATGAGGAAACTGAGAAAAGTTAAGTGACTTGCCCAGGGTCACACAACTAAGAAGTGACTAAGACAGAATTTGAATTCAGATTTTGGTCACTCTAAGTTTAGAATTCTAGCAACTCTACCACCTAGGTGCCTCAATTTATAGAGAGGGAAACTGAGGCCCAGTTTCAATTTAAGTCCACTTCAAATACTACCACTTCCATGAATTCTTCTTTGATCTCTTTAATCAGGAATAGATTTTCTTTTCAGACTTCACAATACATTTTGCTTTGTACCTTTCTAATGCAGTTATCATGTAATACTCTCTGGCCTTATTTCACAGTCCTTCCCTACCTATACTCTGGGTTCTAGTGAAACTATACTACTGTATTTATCCTCCTCGAAGCTGTAAGGACCCTATGTCCTATGTAAATCTGTATCATCTCTTAGAACCTTGGTGTGTTCGGCCTATGGTAGATGATGAATAAATATTAATTGAATCAATGAATAAAGTAATGATGAGGACTCATTTCTCCTGACTCCTAGGCCAGAGTGAATCAATCAAGAATATTAAAGGACAAAAGGGGCCCAATTTAAGCATGCAGCTTCAGCTTGCCATGTCCCTGTTTGGTGAAATGGCTTATTCTTGGGAAAGTTTGAGTCTCTCTCCTGTGGTTGAAGAGTAACCTGGATCCAACCCACAGAAAGCATCCTTGATTCCACACCTCAATTAGGAGGACCTCTGAATCTGACACATCATCTCCTCACCCCCAACCATGGCACAAGCTGTCTTCCTTCCTCACCTCTGCCTCTGAGAAACCTTAGCCTTTTCCATGATTCAACTCATGGATCACACTAACTGTAAAATGTTCTCGCGTCTTAATTCATCTTGTATTTATATATCTGCTTCCAGGTTATATCCTCCAAAAAGAACATAAGCAACTTGAGGAAAGGTACTATTTTTCAGTCTTTGCTTTGTAGTCCCATCACCTAGGACAGGAACTTGAGCATAGGCATTTAATAAATGTTTGTTTAATTGAGTTTTTTGAAATAGTGTCAAAACTGAACTCAAAATCCTTTACTGTTTTTCTTCTGTTTACTGATTAAAGCTCAAACTCCTTTGCCTGGTATTCAAAGCCGTAAGTTCAAACTCATTTGCTGGGCATTCAAGGTCTTCCACAGATCGATTCCACACCCTATCATTATGGGTTATCTCATAGCATTCCCTTAACCACACTCTATGTCCCAGCTGCACTCTCTGCCCCTATATACACCCTACACTCGTCAACCTTTGTTTGGGTTTCCATTCTGCTTAGAACATGCTCCTTTCCCACTTTGCCTACTTAATTTTTCTTTTTCCTTTAAATCCCAATTCAAATGCCAACTCCTGTGAGAAGTCCTCCCTAATCCTTCTGGTCAATAATTGTGGCAGTATGTCCAGATCCTCTCTAACTCACTTAACATGTCTTATTATATTTATGTTTAATCTCAGACAGGGCCTAAGTCTCATCTAAAATTTTTATATCAACTAAGGGCCTGCTTAGTGTCCTCCCACATACTTGGTGCTTAATAAATGTTTACTTAATGACTCAGTCTTTGTGCATTCAGTGGCAGGGAAGGACCTGGAATCCTGCTTTTCCCAATCCACAGGACCCAGTTCACTCACCATGGAATCAGTTTGCCACACTTCCTCCGGGGGCTCCTGCTCACCAGGAAGCCAACAACAGGGTCAGAGACTGAGTCCCATGCTCGGCCAATGAAGATAACAGAGGAGGCCCAAAAGGGATCCAGCTGGAATGAAAGGAAGAGACACCAGGGTTGGGTCATGGGGGACAGACAACATAGTCTAGAACAGCCAAGAGAGCTGGCCTTGATTGCTGAGTGATCATAGACAGATCACTTCAGTTGTCTGGGCCTCAGTCTCCCCATCTTTAAAATGGAGATGACAACCCTACTTTTTTTCTCTTGTGAGTGAAAGTGTTTTGGGAAGCTCTGTCATACAAATGTTATAGAAATTAGAGGGATGAGATATGAGAAGGAGAGGAGATGGAAGAAGGGAAAGGCCAAGTTTCTATTCCTGGCTGTCGCTGACTTTCTAGTTGACTTTGTCTCCTAGATTCACTTTGTCTCCCCAGCCTCAGTTTTGCCATCTCTAAAAGGACAAGATTGGACTAGCAAGTTCTTTTCTGCTCTCACATTTTAAGACAAAGGTCCTTCCAGCTTTGATACTGTTCTGTATTCTAAGGTTCCTTTCAAGTGGATGAGAGAGAAGAAGCTGAACTAGCTCTAAAAATTACTGTTCTGTGATTAAGCACAAGTAGACTGTGCTGCTGTTGGAGGGGTGTGTGGTAGAGAAGGAAGCTGTTAGAATAAAAAAATAGCAGTCAGTTTGGAAGGAACTCCTTATCCTGGAAAAATCTACAAAGTGGGAAAAATTCCTCTGGATGATGGGGAGTTGGGTGTATTAAGTAAAGTTGTAGTCATACAGGGGCCATGGAAATTACTTGATCAAAGAGGGAAGAAGGGAGAGAGGAGGACAGGGAAAGGGAGGGAGAAATGAGAAAAAGAGAAGAAAAAAGAAGATAGAAAAGGAAAGGGAGGTAAGAGAAGAAATAAAAAAGAAGTGGACAGAGAGCCATGGGAGGGAGAGAGGACATAAGGGACACAGCAGGAGTTTTATCCCGTGATTCATAAATAGATTTCTAGGACTGGCATGAGGATAAAAATTGCAGCTTTATTTTCACTAACCTCTAAATGAATTTTAGCATTTTCAACTATTTTTTATGAACAACTTTTACTGAAGATTTTCACCATCTTTGAAAACAAAACATTGGTATACAGTGACTCTCAGTGGTCTTATCACAAAGACACAGTCCTTTCTCCTTTTGATCTAGATTTTCCTTTTCCTTTTTTGTACATAATTTCAAATCCGCCTAGCCTTGTCATTTTATAGCATATTCTTCTGCTTGTGAGATTCCAATTTTGTTGTCAAGTAGAAATAGTGATTACTTTCACCTACTGTAGTATGAGTTTGCAGTGAGGCTTTGAGGTCAGAATTATAGTCACATGTTTTAGAAATTGTTTGTACAGTATATGCATTTAATGGACAGAATTAAATACACTACATCAGTTCCTGAAAGTTTGGGATATTTCTCTCCTCTCCAAAATTTCCCTGAGATACTGTGATATCTTCTATTAACAGTTAAGGGGATAATGGACTAGAGTATATCTGTCTATCTATGTATGTCTATGTAGATATAGATAGATAGATATATAAATCTATCTATATATAGATATGTAGGTATGTGTGTATATATGTAATGAACTCTACTAGTGTGGTAAAGGAGAAACTAATCTATCTGAATATTAATGAAAAGTATATCTCTGAGTCAGGAGTGCCTCCCCCCAAAATATCAGTAGAACAACTAAAACATAAAAACTCTTATTTTAACTGTATCCATAAGTTACGTACAAGACAAAATAAAGCTCACAGAGATTTACAAAAGTCTGGGGCTAGTTTCTGATTGGCATAGTAATTTGAAGAATTTCCAAGAAAGCTGTCTCTATTCTGCAGCTTTGTCTGTGTATATAGCTACATTGTTTCCACAAAAATTTTAATTTTTAAAATTTAAATTTAAACCCAGTTCTTGCTATGTTCAGACTTTCATCTAAGGTGTTACTAAGATCATGATCAGGCATGATCTTTGGTAGTTAGCATATTCCTGTCTAGCAGTAACACACAGATACTAATAAATTCAAGGACATTGAATTAGTGTTATTGAGATTAAGGACCCAAATCTTTGAGTGTTTAAGAGAAATTACAGCAATCTCTATATTCTTTGTCCTTTTTTTCTCTGACTGAACTTAAGTCAAGGAGAAAAGATTCACCATCTAGCATTTTCACTTATTTTAAAATATGATTCTGAGGTGGAGTGCATAGGTTTCACTATACTTTCAAAGGGATTTAAGAAATGCTGGGACAAAGGAGGGAGAGGAAGAGAAAAGGGAAGAAAGAGAGAGCATGAGAAAAAGAGTAGGGAAAGGAAAAAGGTAGAGGGAAAGGAGGAGAGAAGAGGAGGATGGAAAAAAGAGGGAAAGGGAAAGAAGAGAAGGAGATAATTAAGGGAAGGAAGAGGTGGGAAAGGAGGAGAGAGAAAGGAGAAGTGGGAATGAAGCAGAAAAGACAGAAAGGGAAGGGGAAAATAAGAAAATGTGGACACTAGCTGGTGTCCATGGAAGCCATCACTCCATCAGGGTATAGTACAAGAACAAGAACGAAACATTTGTTGCTTGCTAGAGCAAAAAACTAATAGATCTCAAAAGCCCCTGAGAAAGCATAAGTTCTTGCTCAACCAGGGAAGGCTTGGGACTGTAGACTGTGCCAGTGGTCTGGAAGCTACACGGATGGAGATGACAGTCTATGTATTGTTTCTGGGTGATGATAAACATTTGAGGGGCTCCTCAGTGATCAGAAATGAAAAAAGTCCCAGCAGGATTTTGCTCGGTTCACATCCATACCCTTCTCCTCCTCCTCCTATCATTCAGTAACCTTTCCTCCTTTGGGGTTCACTCAATCTATATCTACCACCTAATCAAAACTGGTTAATGACCTTCTGACCTCATCATCCACTGACCCCTAAGACATGCCCCATCTTTCCTCAATGAGTTCAGTGCTTGGCTTTTCATTTTTCTTTCCCCTTCAACTCCTATCCTCATAATATGGGACCTTAATGCACACACTAGTACTCGTTCAAACATTCTAATTTCAGAGCTTTTCATAATATAGGATAGTTCATCACACCTGCTAATACGTCTTCAAACACCCTAACCCCAGAGTCCCTCATTTCACATAACCTACTCCTCCATCCTAACTCAGTCCATACAAAGATGGTCATATCTTTGATCTTGCCATCACCCACAAATGCACCACTTCCGTGTTCATGAACTCTGAATTCTCTTCTTTGATCACAATCTATTATCATTCCATTTCTCCTTCTCCTTCGCAACCCCAAACCCCATTCTTTGTGCTATCACTGCCAATCCCTTGACCCCTCAGTTCTCATACAGGCCATCACTCCTACACTAGCTACACTTTCCTCTCTTCCCCATCTTGACTCCTCAGTGAAATGCTTTCCTTTTCTCTTAAGTCCACTGCTCCCTTACCGTACATTGGGTCTTGCCCTGCCAAACCTTAGCTTTGGCTCATTCCCACCATGTGCTGCCTTTGTTCCTACACACATATTGCTAAACCAAGCTGAAGAAAATCACGAAACTGTACTGACTGAGTCACTAGAAATTTCTTATATAACCTCAGCTAGGCTCTCACTACTGCAAGGCAATTCTTTTACATCTCCCTGACTCACTTTATCACTCACCAGCAATTCTTCCAAACCTTTTCATCCTTCTTCAAACCTCCCATGGTTCCCCTGCCTTCCACCCTCTCAGCTCAGAACATTGCCCCACATTTTACTAAAAAACTGAGTCCATTCACTAAGTGGTCCCTCTACCCTCTTCCTCTTCATGTCATTTCACCCAGATACCTTCTGTCACTATCTCCTCCTTCATCTCCATCTCACATGAAGAGGTGGTTCTTTTCTTTAAGGCAAAGCCCACTCACTATATAGGCAAGTAACCCCCTCTACTCCAGCAGATTGACCCCTCTATCTTCTCTACTCTCTCACTTGTCTTCAATCTTTTACTGTCTGCTGGCTCCGTCCCTACTGTTTACAAACACACTCATGTCTCTGCCATCTTCAAAAAATCCTCGCTTGATCCATCCATCCCTGCTAGCTATTATCCCATTTCTCTCTTGCTCTTTTGGGCTACACTCTTTAAGAAGGTTGTCTATAATGGATGTTTCCACTTCCCTTTCCCTGTGGCAGCTAGGTGGCACAGTGGATAAGGTGCCAAGCCTAAAGTCAGGAAGACTCATCTTTCTGAGTTCAGATCTGGCCTCTGCCACTTTCTAATTGTGCGACCCTGAGCAAGTCATTTAACCCTTTGCCTCAGTTTCCTCATCTATAAAATGAGCTGGAAAAGGAAACAGCAAACCACTCCAGTATCTTTGTCAAGAAAGAGTTGGGTGTTTCTATTTCCCTTTCACTCTATTTTTAATGTTCTACGATCTGGCTTCTGACCTCATCATTCAACTGAAATCGTTTCCTCCAAAGTTATTAATAGTCTTTTAATGGCCAAATCTAATGCCCTTTTCTAAATCCTCATCCTTCTTGACCTCTTTTCAGACTTAGTCAATCACCTTTTTCTCCTTGATACTCTCTTCTCTCTTCATTTTTAGGACACTACTTTCTCCTGGTTCTTCTTCCATCTATCTGACCACTCTTTCTGAATCTCCTGGATTTTGATCCAGGTCACATTCACTAATCATGGGTGTCTTATAGGGTTCTGTCCTGGGATATCTTTCCCTGTATACCATTTCACTTGGTGATCTCATCAACTCCCAGGGACTCAATTATAATCTCTGTGCTAATGATCCTCAAATCCAACCTGTCTGCTCACTTCCAGAGTCACATGTCCAACTGCCTATTATGTGTAATGCCTATTAGATATTTCCAACTGGATGTCCAGCAGACATCTTAAACTCATCATGTTCAAAACTGAACTCATTATTTTTCCCCTAAAAGCTGCCCATCTGCCTAATTTCCCTTTTAATACTGAGGGTATCACCATCTTCCCAGTCACCTAGGCTCACAACCTAGGAGTCATCCTGAACTCCTCATTTCTCCTCTTCCTTCCCCCATATCCAGTCTGTTCCAAAGACCTATCCATTTTACCTTTGTAACATTTCTTAAATAAACCCCTTTCTCCTCTGACACCACCACTTCCCTGGTGCAGGTTCTTATCCCTTTCCATTCTCCATTCAGCTGTCAAATGGATTCTCCTAAAGTGCAAATCTGGCTATGTCACTCCCGCTTCCCTCTACCTCCATGCCACCCTCAACTCAATAAACTCCAGTGGCTCCCTATCATCTCTAGGATCAAATATAAAATTCTCTGTCAATCAAAGCCCATCGTAACCTGAGTCCTCCTCCCTCATCTTCCATTCTTCTTACACTTTTCACCTTTCCTATCTCCCTATATTCCTTGATAAAGTGATACTGGCCAATATGTTGCTTCTCCCACAAAATACTCCATCTCCTGACTCTAGGTGTTTTCTCTGGCTATCTCTCATGCCTTGACTATTCTCCACCCTCATCTTTACTTCCTGGCTTCCCTGACTTCCTTCAAGCACCAGCTAAAATCTTGCTTTCTACAGGAACCCTTTCTCAATCCCCCTTAATTCTAGTATCTTCCCTCTGCTGAGTATTTCCAGTTGATCTTGTATATAGTTTGTTTGTATGTAATTGTTTGCCTGTTTCCCTCATTAGACTGTGAGCTCCTCAAGGAGCACAGACTTGCACTTTTGTTTTTGTAATAAATGCTTTCTGATTGGTTGACTCATTGGTTATTTCCTTTTTCCAGGCCTCAGTTTCCTTATCTGTAAAATGGGAAGAGGTGGTGGAACTGGATGATCTCTAAGGTTCCTGGTACTTCTAACAGTCTGTGATTGAATGTGAACCTGTCTTCATCACAATGCCAGTTAACAATACTACTTAAAGACGAGAGCCACATCCATCTCATTCACTCTCCAGTTGCATCTACAACCAAATTAAAAATTCTATATGACTGATTCATAGCTTACCTATTCAATCAGAGAAGTCATAGAAACATAGAACTTCAAAGCTGGGAAAGACCTTTGAACACACAATGTATGAAAAGGAGGAGACCTTTGAATACAGAGTGTCTGAGCTGACATGGACCTTACAATAGAAAATGCTGACAATGAGAGTTCTTAGGGTTGGTTGGGCTCCATGGAGAGATTTCAAGGAGTTTGTGAACTTAGAACTTTAATATCTTAATAGTTATATTTCAATAGAATTGGTTTTCTTTGTAATCTTATGTATTTATTCATTAAAAAAAATTATTCTGAGAAGGCATCTATAGGTGTTACCAGATTGTCAAAGGTGTCCATGGTGCAGAAATGGTACACAGAATGTCAAAGCTGGAAGGGTCTTTGGAACACAGAACACAGAATTTTAAGCTGGGGAAAATGAGACCCAGAGAAGGGTAAAGATCTGTGTAAGGTTACACAGTGAGTCAGTGGCAGAGTTGGGACCTGAATCCAGGTCTCTAGATTCCCAGTCCAGGACTCTACATTTCTGCATACCTGGAAACCCATCACAAGATGCCAATATTCAACATCCTCAATATATAGAGTGCCAAAGGGAAGGCAGGGGACATTTATTCACATCATTCCTCGCCCTTGGGAACCTCACCTGTACTACATCCAAGAGGAAGATCTGCAGAAAGAAGGAAATGGCATTGCCAGTCAGCTGGTATGGGGCTCCTCCCAGAGCATAGCAGATCTTTCTGGATGTGGGTAGCCTTGGTTTCCCCTGGCACAGACATGAATATCAGTGAACACAGGCATTTGCCACCCACAAACATCCCTTTTTCTCACCCCATGCCTCCCAAAGACTACTGCTCTCTGTTGTTGTTTCCTCTCCCCTCCCTAGACCTGTTTGAGCTACCTGGCACCACCCTGTATTTCTTCCTTCCAACCAAACTTCTAACTTGAAAACAACAAGGCATGGGAAAAGGGATCTGATCATCAACTTGCCCCTTACCTTGGAAATGCCCTTCAGATTGGAGCCAGTAGTCTCTCTCATCCTCAGAAGGAAATGAGTAAGACTGAGCCAAGAGTAAAGAGACCTGGTTTCTAGTCTAAGTTCCACCACTTACTGTGTCATTCTGGGTAATTTATCTTTCCTGAGTCTCAGTTTCCTTATCTGTACAGTGGGGATGATACTTGTACTACCAACATAGCATTGTTGGTTTCTAGGATACAAACCCAAGAGAAAAACAGGCCTAGAGAAATGACCTGCCCAAGATCACATAGATTGCATGTGGCAGAGCCATGGTGGAGATTCAGTTCCTATGACTGTGAATTCAATGTTCTTTCCACCCTGCTTTCAATGCAAGGCTATCGTGAGGACAGCACTGTGTACCACAAAGCATGGTAGGTATGTAAGCTACTGTGATGACCATTCCTCCAACCCCAAATTTAGCTAAAATGATGAAAAAAAGTTGATTCCCGTGGAGGATAACAAAGGTGTATGCCCAGGAAACCTGTTCCTATGACTACTTGTTCCAGCAAGTCAGGTCACCTTCTTGTCCTTAGCTCCCAATATGTACTTTCCTGCCTTCTAGCCTTTAATTATGGGGCTGGAGTATCCTCTTATCCCATCTCTTCTTCAAGAATCAGTTAGTCTCCATCCCCTCCAGAAAGCTTTCCTGGATCCATCTACCTCAGAAGGATCCTTCCTTCCTGTCTGTCTCATACAATCCACCCTTAATTATCTGTAAGTCTCCCCTTAAGGTCTGGTGTTTTTAATGGTCTTTGTCTGAATGGGTCTTCTATTTCCCCAGCCAGACTATAATGTCCAGTGCCCAGCAAGGTACCCAACAAGAGATAGGGTAGTCTGTGGAGGGAGCAGTCTGGCATCAGCAGACCTTGATTTGACTTCTGGTCCTGGTCAGAAGCTGTCTGGAGGACTGATAATTTCTGAAGGTCACATTTTCAAAGGAAGACTGCTGGGGTACACTCAGAGGAAGGTGAAGAGGGGGAAATGTGACAAGGAATGATGTCATGAATCTGTGGAAGAAACTGGGGATGTTCAGCCTGGAGAAGGGAGGATGAGGGAGAATGTGTAGAAATGGGGCTAACTTCCCAAATAAAATATAATCCCCACCTCCCAGACTAAAACCAAAGGGGAAAGAGCAGAGTATAATGAAGAAAGCTCTGGCTCTGGAAACTGAGGACTGGTTCAAATTCTACCTTATCACTATGTGATCTTGAGGAAGCTATATGGTTCTCAGTTTCTTCATCCTTAAAATTAAAGTGTTGCACTAAATGGCTTTTGAAGTTTCTTTGGCTCTAACTCTATGGTCCTAGAGGCAGCAAGGTGCTGCATTGGATAGAGTACTGCGCCTGGTGTCAGGAAGGCCTGAGTTCAAATGCAGCCTCAGATACTTACTAGCTGTGTGATTCTGGTCAATTCACTTAAATCTTTTTTACCTCAGTTTCCTCATCTACAAAATGGGCTAGAGAAGGAAATGGCAAGCCACTCCAATGTCTTTGTCAAGAAAACCCTAAATGGGATCGTGAAGAGTAAGATATGATTGAAATGGCCGAACAACCAAGTTAAGTTAGAAGAAAGCAAACTGACTCAACATAAAGAATTTCTGAACCTCAGAGATGTCTAGCAGGGGAACTGGCTGCCATGCTCTGTCTTTGGAGGTGTTGGAGTAGAGTCTGTATGAATGCTGGCCAGGGCTGGGGTGGAGGGGAGTCCTGCTTTAATGGGGAGTTAAAATCACTCTGGAAGGACTCTCTCAAGTCTCTTCTGACTAGAAGATTCTATGATTGCCAGTTCCTATGTGACCTTGGGAATATGACTTGTACTTTCTAGGCTTTAGTTTTCTCTTCTGTAAAAGGGGAATCATAATCCCAGCTCTGCTTCCCTCCCACACAGGAGTGCAAACGGGAAGGGCTCTGTAGTGTATGGGGAGGTACTTTGGAACCATAACCTCTATTGTAAATATGAACAGTTCTTAATATTATTGCTATATCCTGACTGTACTGAAGAGGTTCAATCAGCCAGTGAACAGATTATCTCTTAAGCACCTTTTATGGGCCAGGCACTATGGGAGAAATAACATTACCACATGTACAAACAAACTACAGACAAGATAAATTAGAAATAACCAGGAATATATCAGTAGAATTTTGGGGAATCAGGAAATGAAAGGCTTCCTGTATGAGGAGGGATTTTTGTCTGGGACTTGAAGGAAGCCAGGGAAGTCAGGGGGTAGAGGCTCTTTCCTGGTAGGAGGCAACGGCTCAGTGACAGGGAGAGCCCCAGCCAACTCAGGGGACAGTGTCCCCTTCCAGGAGGACAAGCCACACCCTAGCCCTTTTAAGGCTCACTTTATGAGGCCACAGCATAGGGCCAGGGTGAGCTGCCTGGCATCAAACAGGATGGGAGCTCCCCTGCTGCTCTGGTTTCCTGGGTGTGTGGGCATGTGTCTTACTCCTTCTCTCCACCCCACTTGGCACCCCAGCCAATTTCTTCAAGGTGGCCCAGTTTCATAAGGAGGGAGATACAGGGCTGAATCAGCTACCTCCACTCCAACCCCTCCTTACTCACACTCACAAACATGTGGCTGAGAAGACTCCTGTGTCTCGTGTATCTGTTCCATTACCCAATCCTGGCTCACCCTGTCAGACTGGGTCAGCCTTGTTTGTGAATGTGCCACACAGATATATACATACATCCATACAGGGCCCCAGATATGCGTGAGCATATATTTGAAAGTACTCAAAGACAGAGTCAGCTCAGTGTTATAGAAAAGACATGTGCATTCACCCGGGTTTAAATCCCAGTTCTACCATTTATTGTATGACCTTGGTAAAGGTCAACCTTCTTAGCCTCAATTTCCCCACCTATAAAATGAAGTAGGTGGACTAGATGATCTCTAATATCCCTTCTAGCTTAGAATATAGAATATATATGTATATACACACATTTATGATAATGATATATATTATGTGTATATAAACACAAACATAGAATCAAATGGGCACAGGATCATCCTGTTTGTGTTTGGAAAGAACTTTTAGAGAATTGTAAATGTTCACTGAATTATATCTGATCCAGCCTCTTCACTTCATAGATGGTAGAACTGAGGCTTAGAGAAATGATTTGCCAAAGGCCATCCAAGGAACCTAGTGGAGGGATTAGAACCCAGATATTCTGACTTCCCATTTACTTGGGGAATTTGTAGACATGGTGTTGCTAGCTTTAGAAGATGGACTTAAATCCCACTTCAAACTAGCTGTGTGACCCTGTGAAAGTCAATCTCTTTAAGCCTCAGTTTTTCCATTTGCAAAACAAAGATCATAATACTGACCTGTCACCATTACTGTGAGGATTAAATGATACATACAATTAACATGGGGCACCCAAGTGACTCAATAGATAAAGCACTGGGTCTGGAGTGAGGAAGACCATAGTTCAAATCTGGCCTCAGATACTTACTAATTGTATGACCTGATCAAGTCGCTTAACCTTTTGCCTCAGTTTCCTCATCTGTGAAATGAGCTGGACAAGGAAATGATAAACCATTCCAGTACCTTTGCCAAGAAAACCCCAAATGGGCTCACGAAGAATTGGACATGACTGAAATGACTGAACAACCAAAACAAATTTAATGTAAAAGGTCTTACAAACCTTATAGTGCTATATAAATGTAATTTGTTATTCCTGATCCTCTTCCTCTTTCCACTCTCCTAAGCAGCCTCCTCCATACAGACATAAAAACACATAAACATATACATTATAGATATACATGCATGGACACCCATATACAACAAGGACAATGAATAGATATATACACAGGACACAAATACAGACACAAACAGTATATATCTTCGTGTTCTGACATACTTTGATTCACATACATGCACATACACAATTAATTGATTGTACTGGAATATACCCAAACTTCCCTGCAGCAACATTAAACAGACAGTGAGGAAGACATTTATCGACAACATTTATTGACCCATTGTTATAATAGGCTAAATATTACAATATTATACATTCAGATAAATTAAATATATAACATATATTTAGGCTAAATATTGTAAGCCTGGTTAGTCCCTTGTCCTATGATGGGGACTGGGAAGCTGGGAGAGGGGAGACAAAGGAAAGAAGAAATCAGGCCCTAGTTTTGGAGAAGCTGTCAGTGTTACAGGTCAGGCAATACGGGCCCAGGTGATTTCATAAGCCAAGAAAGGATGGGAAAGAAGTCCTAAAAGGCCTTAGTCTGAGGGGGCTTCCTGAAGGGGGTAAGATAGGACTGTTTTCAAAGGCATCAAGTGGAGAATGAGCAGAGTAGATAGAAAGGAGGATCAGGATGGAAAGGGATGGTGGGGAGATCCATGCCTTCTGTTTCATTTCACTTCCCTTCAGGTCCAGGGGGCTACAGTCCCTTGAGAAGCCAATTCCAGGGATCTCTTTGGGGAGAGGCTGCGCTACCCATCTGGAGACCTGAACTGGAGTATCTGCTTTGCCCCCTCCCTTGTGTGAACTTGGCCACTTACCCTCCTTGGATATCATCTATAAAGTACAGATGATTAATTCCTCATGGGACAGTTTTATAGGCTATAGAAACGTTCATTATTATTGGCAGGAGTGATAGACAATCTCTGTCTTGTTGGTCTGCCTGCCAACTAATGTTAGGGCTGGGGAGGGGGTGGAGGAAAGCATAGGGACAACTCCTTTGGCCAACAATGGTCCTATGCCCATTTTGGATTTCGTGGAACCGAAGCCTGATCAGATAAGACATGTACTCCATTGAGTCAGCAATGGGAGTGCGTCCTGGGTCTCAGTCTCCACCACTGCCTCTCCTTCCCTTTCAAATGTAGCTGGGGAAGGAACTCAACTAGGGAGGGGGCTTAGATCTTCTCCAGGTCGCTATGGGGTAAGCCACAAACGGAGCAGAAGGTTTTTAACTCCTAGGAGCTGGCAAAGGTGGATGTTATGGGCAGTGTCCCTTGTGACACCTTCTCCACGGCTGGGCTAGGATTCTGTCACCACCTCTCACCCCGCTACTACTGCCCAGAGAAGACAAATACTGCCAGTCCATCCTAAGGGACCCCATTCCTCCCTTCCCTTTCCACCCCTCCCCTGGGAGGGGATCTCAATGCTTCCTGCTTTTCTGGGCACCAGCCCCCTGGGGTGCCTTTCTGCGACCCTCGCGCCTGGTCCAGAGCCCCTGGGGATGGGATGCTAAGGTTCCAAGAAGACATTCTCCAGCAGAGCTCTGGGTACTCTGGGCCCCAGATGGTGCCCGTCCTCCAGACCCCCCTCCCCTCCTCCGAACACGATGGGGCTGGAGGAGACTCGCTCCCCATCCTCCCAAGGCTGAGAGGAGCGAGGATAGGAAGGGAGGACGCCTCGGTCTCCCAATCTTACCTGGCGGCCCCCCGACTCCGGTCCCTCCGGGGCTGCGTCTGTCCGGTAGGCGGGCTGCATACTGCCCGCCCCCGGGGAGGTGAGGAGGTCCGGCAGGCAGGGGCAGCACGGAGGGGATCCCGAGCGGCCGCGGAGCTCCGGGCGCGGGATGGGACGGAACCAGCCTGCGGAGGCGGGCGCCGACACCAACCACTATTCCGGGCCTCAGGCTCGGGGAGCGGCGGGAGCCCCCGCCCCAGCTCCCCCGGCCCCAGCTCTGCCCCACCTCGCTCTTCCTCCCCCTGTTTCAGCTTCCGCCCGGGGCTGCTCTGGTCACTACTTCGGAACAGCTGCTGCCCGGGCGCCCCAGGGGGCCCAGAGGGGCGGGGCGGGGCGGGGCCGGGCCGGGCCGGGCCGGGCAGGGGCGGGGCCGGGGACTTTCTGTCTGTAACGTGGCTGGCTTGGCTCGGCCCTCCCGGAGTCTCGAAAGACCGGGTACCGCGCAGGAGGGGCATGAAGTAGGGGCCGCAGAGGGAAGGCACCGGGCGGGGTGGTAAGGAGTGGAAGATGAGATGGGCAGAGGAGCGGACGTGATGAACTGGGGGCCCTGGGGGGGCCGAGGGAGGTTGCGGTAGAGGAGGGCTTCTGAGACCTGGAGGCAAGAAAGTGATAGGTAAAACTTTGGAGTCGGCACCTTGGATCACCTGGGCAGATCTTTCAGGAACTTTTCCTAACTGGCTTCTCATCCTACAACAAGAGAAAACGGAGAGGGGGCAGCATTCACCCTGGGCGCAGTGGGCACTGGAGATGACATCGCCCCAGCAAGGGTTGTAGAGGCTCTGAATCATTCCTGGGTCCCATCACCCACCTCCACTCTGGCCTTAGGTAGGAAACATTCCCCTCACGTCCCCATCCAAGTTCAAAGACTTCAGAGACCTAGTCCTTGAAGCCTGAGCTTCGGAGACCTGAATATTCTGTCAGGGTAAACAAGGAGTCCTAAAACTCGAACAGAGCGCGGGACCTTGGGTCAGGAAGCCCTGAGGTCCAACCCAGCCTCGGACAGTTATTAGCTGTGTGATCCTAGGCAAATCACTTTAGCCTCTGCTTGCTTTGGTTTCCCGATCTGTAAAATGGGTTTAATAATAGCCCCTACCTCCCAGGTTCCTTGTGAGGATCAGATAAGGTAATGGTTGTAAAGCACTTTGCACAATTCTTGGTACAGAGTAAGTGCCATAGAAGTGTTAGCTGTTTTTGCTATGCTTGATGCCTTCCCTAGGACTTTCCTCCGGCCTTCTGAGGGATTCAAGGGCCCGATTCCTGTATCTGAGAAAACAGGGAGAAAAACATTTCAGATTTCAAAGGGATTTGTACCATGAATGCGATGCAATATCACTGTGCTGAATAATACTTAGAGACTATTACCATGATGACTATGGAGAAACACAGACATCTATGAACAGAGTGAAGTAACTAGAACCAAGGAAGCAATACATACAGTGACTAGTGTAAATGGAAAGAATTTCAACCACACAAATATTCAAAAGTGAACGTTGTGAAGAAATTACAAAGAATAAGCATGGCCCCAAAGATGACATAGGAAAAGGCACAATCCCTGCTTCATCCTTCCTTTGCTGAGGTGTGGAACATTGCATATAACATTCAGATTTCCTTCAATGCTTTGGTGGAGCTACGGCTGTTTGGTTGTAGGAAAAATCAGGATTAGGTCCTCTGGAGTCTCCACACAACAACGGTTAAATGAGCTGTCTGGGAGAGGACAGTGGGCCCCACTTTTTGGAACCTGAGAGGTCAGATGTTCTTCCTGGATTTCCTGGTCACATCAATGCTGTCTCTGTCCTCTAATTTCTCTAGGATTTGTCCTGGTTCATCCTTCATTGAGCTTAACTTGGGCTGTAGTGGCAGTGGCAGCCACAGTAAGTAGCAAATAACAAGCATCTAGCAGCCAGCAGGGTGGCCTACCTCTCCGGAAGCATGATAATGACGGGATAGAACACCACACTGGAAGGGCAAAAGAGTAGGAATGATGGGGGAGGGGTGGGAAATGGGATGGGGGATGTACATTTGCTTGCGCGTCCCTGTCTTCCCCCGTTGATTTACTAATTTATTCTCCTTAGACGTAACTTTCATAAAGAGATGGAACAATGAGGAACTCTTGCTATACCAGGCTACCTGGCAGAGTTTGCCAAGTATTTTATTTTCATAACTCAATGAGAGGTAGGGAAGGAGGCAGCATGGTAGTAGAAAGAACACTGGACCTAAAGAGACCTGGGTTCAGACCCTGACTGTCCCTTGTAAGCTCTGTAACCACAGGCAGATCACTTTCTTCTCTAGACTTCAGTTTCTTCATTTGTAAAATGAGACATTGCAATAGATACTTTCTAAGATCCCTTCCTGCTCTTGTGGTCTGTAAAAGTTTATTATTATGCCCAATTTACAAATGAAGGATTTGAGGTTTCTAAAGGGACTTGCCTAAGGTCTTACAGTAAATTGAAAAGCCTGGACTCAAACCTTAGTCTTCTGACTTGAGTGTTATTTCCATTGTATAAATGCTATCTTCTGGTGTAAAGCACCCTCTTGCCCCAAATACGACTCATATTACCTGTTACACTGCCTTGAATTCAACCACTAAAGTTTCATTTCTTTGGGTCTAGAACAGGTTTGTTTTGAGTGTACCTTGGTAGATTGGAATCCAAACTTTGTACTTATTTTTTAAATTTATTTTTAAAAAATTTTGAGTTATAAATTCTCTCTGTTTAGCCCCTCCATATGTAATCATGTAATATGGAAAGGTAACACATTTCCCATTTCCATATTAGCCATGTCACTAAACAAAAAAAATATGGAAAGTGAGAAAATTATACTTCAATTTGCCCTTAGAAGAATAAGGGCTTCTAATTTTCTTTGTGTCATGGATCCCTTTGGCAGTCTGGTGAAGCTTATGGATCCCTCTAAATAATGTTTTTTAAATGCATAAAATAAAATACATGGGATTTTACAGGAAATTAATTATATTAAAATAAAGATGTGAGTTTTTTCCATCCAATTGTATGGGCCCTCTGAAATCTATTCATGAATCCTTGGTTAAGAATCTCTGGACTGAACAGTTTTGCAAATTCCTCTGAAAAGTAGTAGAGCCCATATTACAGAATCATGAAAGGTCAATGGTGGAGATGATGCAGTTTGAGGTACTGGGAACCCCAAAATGTAAGGGTACAGGGTGAGTCTGCCTGGAAAGAATTTGACTACTCAAACCTTCTTTCAAAGTAGCAAAGTTTACTATAATGCCCATAAGATCAGGCAGAGATTTCTAGTAAGTTTGAAATTTAATGGGGGGTGAGATTGGTTCTTATATACAAAAAAGACTGTGAGAAGATATGGATGGAATTAAGGAGGGGTAAATAGCCTGAGGTGAGCCAGGGGAAATAGTGAAAAGATCTAGATAGGATTACCTTCGGTGGGCTAGGTGCAGACAACCAAGGGGAGCTACAGTTTATTGAATATCCAGGCTGGGCTGGGCCAAATGCCTCAGATGAAACACCAGTGGCCTGGGCTACTGAAATGTGTGAGAAAGTTCAGGGGCTTGACTTCTTTCAAAGACATGGTCTTTTCCTTTTAGGGGTCAAGGTTCCGTCACCCTATCAGAGGGAAGCTAAGAAACTACCATAGAGTGTCAGAGTTGAAAGACACCTTAGAACCTGAATCAGAGAATGTTAGAGTTGAAAAGAATTTGAGACCATTTAATGCAGCACTATTCCAGAAAAAGAAACTGAGTCCTAGAGAGGTAAATATCTTACTGAAGATCACACAGATAGTTAGCCCTTATCAGCTAATGTTTTGGGAGAATATATCTCCATGAGATCAGTTTTCATCTGTGACAGACACTGATAGTTGGAATGGGTAAGAGTTTGGTGTGGGACTGACCTCTGTAGCATCGCATGCCTGATAGAGCATTGGGAATTAGGAAGAAGTGGGTCCAAATCCCACCTCAGAAACTTATTTCTGTATTACCTTGGGCAAGCTATTCAATTTCTTTAGGTCTCACTTGCCTTATCTGTAAAAATGAAAGGGCTGTATGTGACGATTTCAAAGGTCTGTTCAAGCTCAAATCCTATGATTTTGTCATGAGCACAATAGCCTCTAGGCCAGTGTTGGGGCACCCGCAGCTGGAGTCCACATGTGGTCCTCTAGGTCCTCAAGTGCCACCCTCAATCCAAACTTGGCCACATTTGAGGATCTAGAGGATCACATGTCACCTCCAGGCTGCAGGTGCCCCATCCTTTCTCTAGCCTCAGGCACTTACGGACTGTACAAGTCACTTGATCACTATCTGCCTTAGTTTTCTCATCTGTAAAATGAGGGTGATAAATAGCCTCTACTTCCCAGGGTTGTTGTGAGGATCAAATGAAATAATAATTGTAAATAAATTCGATGGAATGTCTTTTGTTTTTATACCACAATTATTTCCTAATATGATCCCTCTTTGAACCTTCTTTTGTAATAAAGAAAAAACATTTGAACAACAGTTAAGTCAGACCAAACCTATCTGGGATGAATGTGAAGTTCCATCTCTGTGGTACTCCATTGTTTATCATAATGATGACAGTATCCAGTTGGAAAGGACCCCCTTGCCATCTGAATCAACCCACTCATTTTTCCTAAAGATGGGCTCAGGCAAGGTTAAATGACTTGCCTAAGGTCATAAAGGTAGAAATCATTAGAGATGGGACTTAATTTGCAATGAGCTCACAATCTAATGATCCTTCCAAGGTTCAGCTCAAGTATCATCTCCGATGAGAGGTGTTAGTTGCTTCCATCTATTGTAAGAGTTCCTTTCACAAAATTATTTTTTTACAGTATTTTGAATATGTATTTTGTATCTACTTTTTAATGTAAATGTTGTTTCCCTTTAGTAACATGTAACATGCAAAGAGACAGGAATACAGTTTTATCCTAAGTGTCAGCATAGTGCATGGCATATAGTAGGTAGGTGCTTAATAAAATACTTGTTAAATCTGGCTTTTGTGCTGGGGACAAAAGAGGTTTCACTCTCTATTATGCCCACCACAAAACTTAACTGTCTCCCAGTTCTCTTCCCTATTAAAGAATTCGGAACCATGAAAAATTACATATGATTTCCCTTGAATATCTACGAATATACATGATAAGCAGCATAAATTGACACAAAAACATATTGATGTCCTAGGCCATCACCTCAACTACATAGCACAATGTACAGGCAAGCCCCTTACTTATGTCATTCACATTAGAATTTAATGCAGCTAGTGTTAGCACAGCACATATCCATAACATACACTGTGAAATATATGACACAAAGCATAATAAAACAGAAATTTTTAGTGATCAGGTACTTAAGTCACAACAAGTATACATAAAGCAACAGAACTTTCATATCATAGCAGCTAAGGGTTGGAGGAAGTAAAATGTCTGACTTGGAGACAGCAAAGCTTGAGTTTGAATGCTGCCTTAGATATGTGGCTAGAGGTGTAACCCTGGACAAGTCACTCAACCTCTCTTAGCCTTTTTCCTCATCTGTAAAATGGGGATATTAGTAGCATTTGCTTCGCAAGGTTGTTGTGGGGGCTCAAATGAGATAAACACACACACACACACACACACACACACACACACACACACACACACACACACACCCTAAATGCTTTGCAAATCTTAAAGCATTATGTAAGTGCTGGCTATTAATACTACATTGTTATACTCGGGTGTGAATATGTAGCAAAGTACTGTAACACAACTCCAAGAGAAGCATCCGTGTAGCAAGACATAGATTTTGTATAACATAAAACAACCCAAGTTGTGGTTACATACAGAGCACCCCTTATAAAAATGAGAATCAGCTTAATACATAGGTAAAAATTTTTCCTATTTTGACTGAAGCATCATAAGTAATCTCAGTCAATAGTTAACAAATATGGCACTTAACAAAAAAAAAAAGTTTTATGGATTTTATTGAGTCACAGAACCATCTTGTAGTTGGAAGGGACTTCATTAATTATCCCTGTCAATCTACTTCTGAAAAACAGAACTCTTCCAAATATATCGAACAAATGAACAAGCCTTGGCTTAAGGACTTCAAGTCTTTAAGGGAACCCACCTCTCCTTTCAGGTAGTCCCTTCCATGTCTTTTCTTTGCTTTTTTCTAGACCCCCCCCCCATTTTTTTCTTTTTACTAAGTTGACTTTATTTTTTAATTTTACCCCCAAATTTATTAATTTATTTGTTTTCAGTTTTCAACATTCACTTCCATAAGCTTTAAATTTTCTCCCCCTCCCTCCACACTCCATCCTCAAGAAGGCATGCAATCTTATATGGTCTTTACACATACATTTCCATTAAATACATTTACACGTCAGTCATGTTGCATAGAAGAATTATAATGAATGGGAGAAACTATGAGAAAAACAAAACAAAAAAGAATGAAACATAGCAAAAAAGAAAATAGTCTGCTTCATTCTGCATTCTGACTCCATGTTCTTTCTCTGGATGTGGATGGTATTTTGCATCATGAGTCCTTTGGAAATGTTTTAGGTCCTTGCATTACTGTGAAGGGCTAAGTCTATCAAATCAGTCCCCGAACTCTGTGGCTGTTACTGTGTATAATGTTCTCCTGGTTCTGCTCCTTTCACTCCGCATCAGTTCATAAGACATTCCAGACCTCTCTGAAGTCTTCCTGTTCATCATTTCTTATAGCACCAATAGTATTCCATTACATTCATATACCACAACTTGTTCAGTCATTCCCCAGTTGATGGGCATCCCCTTGATTTCCAGCTTTTGGCCACCACAAAGAGAGTGGCTATAAATATTTTTATACATGTGGGACCCTTTCCCATTTTTGTGATCTCTTTGGGATACAGTCCTAGAAGCAATATTGCTGGGTCAAAGGGTATGCACATTTTTGTAGCCCTTTGGGCATAGTTCCAGATTGCTCTCCAGAATGGTTGGATCAGCTCACAGCTCCACCATCAATGAATTAATATTTCAACTCTCCCATATCGTCTTCAACATTTATCATCTTCCTGTTTTGTCATGTTAGCCAATCTGATAGGTGTGATGTTGTTTTGATTTGCATCTCTCTAATCAATAGTGATTTAGAGCATTTTTTCATATGACTATACATAGACTATACATAGCTTTAATTTCTTCCTCTGAAAACTGCATGTTCATATCCTTTGACCATTTATCAATTGGGGAATAACTTGTATTCTTGTGAATTGGACTCAGTTCTCTATATATTTTAGAATGGAGTCCTTTATCAGAGATATTGATTGTAAAAATTCTTTCCCAGTTTTCTGCTTCCCTCCTAATCTTGGTTGCATTGACTTTATTTGTGCAGAAACTTTTCAATTTAATGTAATCAAAATTATCCATTTTGCTTTTCATAGTGTTCTGTCTATCATGTTTGGTAACAAATTCCTCCATTCTCTACAAATCTGAGAGAGAAACTATTCTTTGCTCCCCTAATTTGTTTATAGTATCAGCCTTTATACCTAGGTCATATATCCATTTGAACTTTATTGTGGTATACTGTGTCAGATGTTGGTCTATGCCCAGTTTATGCTACATTATTTCCAGTTTTCCCAGCAGTTTTTGCCAAACATTGAGTTCTTATCATAGAAGCTGGGGTCCTTGACTACTGTGTCTTGTGTACCTAACCTATTCCACTGATCTACCCCTCCATTTCTTAGGCAGTACCAAGTTGTTTTGATGATAGCTGCTTTATAATAAAATTTAAGATCTGGGATTTGACCCCCTATTTTTAAAGGCATTTCTTGGGTTCATAGATAGTCTCAACTGGCTTCCACAGACTTCTAGTCTGTTTTCTGAGCTATGATATAGTTCTGATAGTCTTGCTGCAAGTGGTAAGTGGTCTCTTTACCATCACTCCTTTTCCTCTCACTAGGGAGTCTAATGGATTCGCTAGAACAGAGGTTCCCAAACTTATTTGGTCTACTGCCCCCCTTTCAAAAAAAAACTACTTACTGCTCCACTAGAATTCTATTTTCTTTGGCCCTCTTAATTTTTTTAAAATTTGTGTAATTTAAAACAATAGTTTTTTAAAATGACATCTTAAGTTTAATAATTTTTTTGTAAATTTGTGAGGTTTTTTTCCCTGCATTGAATCTTTGATGATACAATATTGCATTTTGTAACTGTATAGTACTGTATACAGTACACTGTAAACAAGTCATTACATGTACATATTTCTGTTCACGCATGCTGGACTTCCTGACAATGTGTGACACGCTCACCTGCCAACACTTGCTTGTTAAGACCTGTCATCCGACTTAACCACTGATCAGTTATAACTTCCATTTTATGTGTTTATTTGCAAAACAATGTAATCACTACAATTTTAACTCTGTTACACACTAGATGGAACATGTACAAATGATTTTTCAAAAATTTCTTTTCTTCTTTCTTTATGCTTCCATGGTCCCCTTATTTTTATTCAGCACCTCCCAATTGCAACCAAGACTACTACCATCCCCCTGCATCATTTCAGCACCCCACCCAGGGGAAGGTATCACCCACTTTAAGAACCTATGCAATAGGTAGGTGTGATATGTTATCTTTGTAAGATCTTAACTATTCTCCCAAACTATCTTGGAGACTCTCAAGTTGCTTTCCTTTAGTCCTATCTTCTCTGTTTATTGCACCCCAAGATTTCTTAGCAGAATTCTATTGCCTTGCAAACGATTTATTTTGACAACAAGTATGAGCTCCAAACTATTGCTTGTTTCTATCAGAACTTTTCTGAGCTAAGACCATGGTTAGGCTTCGTCAGCAGTTGTCTTAGCCAAGAGGCAGAGAAGTTGTAAGTCTCTCTATTTCCTACATCTCTTCAGACTCCCTAAGTGTAAGTCAATAGTTAACATGACTTTCTTCCAAATATCAATAGGCCAATCAGTCAAGTAACATTTATTAAGTTTCTACCCTATGCCAGTCACTGTGCTAAGCACTGGGGATACAAAGAAAAGCAAAACAAACAAAACAAAACCAACCAGTCCCTGCTTTTAAGAATCTTATAATCTAATGGGAGAGGCAACATATAAAGAGTGATGTACAAACAACAAACAGATGGGAAAATTGAGGGTCACTTCAGAGGGAAGGTACCAAGATAAAGGAGGACTGGGAAAGGCTTCTTGCAGATAGAGGGACGTTAGCTGAAACCTGAAGGAAGTCAAGGAAATCAGAAAGAGATGAAGAGAGAGATCATTCTGGTGGACCTCCCAACCTTTCAAAACTCACAAGGTCCCATCTTGACCCATTCTGTCTCCAATATTCTTTAGCCTAAGAGCAGGAAAGAAAGAGGCAAAGAACAGAGGAGACATGTTCATGGTCATGTGTCATTCCCAGAAGGGAAGAAGAGCAGCCAGGTGGTGAGTCACTGCTACTCCCTCCTCCCCACCCAAAAGATGATATCAGTGTCCTTGCCTCACTCTTATTCAACAAGGAGACAGAGATCATGTTGAGCCCATGACTGTTTTTCATGTACATCCACTTTTGGCTCAGCAACCAATAAAAAAGACACATAGTAAATAGACTGAAAACAATTCTATAATACCCCTTCAAGTTCTAAAGTGGAGAGCAGGTCCCTCCATTTCATATGCCAAGAAGCAGGCTCATCAAACATCTACATGCCTACTACTGGGACTGGCTCATGAAAGACACTTTGTTGGGAAGGATACTTGAAAGCGGCATCTTAATTTTCTGAGCCAAATGTTTACTTTATTTATTACAAAAGTAATTAATAAAAGACAATTAATATAGAGATTGAGTCAAGGTAGCAGAACAATAAATAGGAAGCAATGTAGTAAGTTCCTCTCCACTAACTTCTCCTAATAGAACTAGATGATGCACCAGACAGAATCTTGATCAGGAAATCTAGGAAAAGTTACAGTGAATTCTTTGTCCAGCCCAGCTAGCCATAGGGAAACAGATAGGGAGGTCTGCAGACAATGGAGACAGCATCAATCAGTACCACATTGAACTTGAAGCACTCAAAGCTGGGAGTACTCTAGTCCCTAAAGAAACCAGCACAAGGGGAGGTCCTAGACATTTATTAGAGCATCTCTAGGTGATGGCAATTCATGAACTGGCAGCTTTGTTGCCCACTACCTAGTTCTGGGCCACAGATCCAGTAAGGTAGTCAATAAACATTTATTAAGCACCTACTATGTGCCAAACACTGTGCTAAACTCTGGGGATACAAATACAAATAAAAACAAAGACAGCCCCTGTTCTCAAGGAGCTTGCAATCTGATAGGAGAAGATAATACATAACAAGAAGCTGAAAGGGGGAGTGGAATGAAGGGAGTGGTGAGAAGGTACACGGCATGGGGCCATGATAGAGAAGCATGAACAAATCCAAGAGCAGCGTAACTGGTGGAGAATGGGGAAAAAGACAGTATTGAGGACCTGGAGCTCACAGCTGTGCCCTCAAGTCAGAGGATCCAATCAGAGGCAGAGGGTCCTGATGAGATGTGAGTAGCAGGCAGATTTGTTCTTCCAGATTAATGAAATTTCTCAGTAATGATGAAAGGCATGATGGACCAGTCTGGAGAAGCGCGAAAGCAGCTGGTGTTGTTGGTGCTTTGTCCTTGAAGAGGACCGATGACATCACAAGGGTGACATCTTGATGTGAGAGGGAATTAGATTTAAGTGAGGCAGTTACTCAGAAAGATTGTGTCGAGCCTCTTTCTTAAATGGAGGCCCTGGGATTCATTCCAGGCTCCGCCCTCCAGTCAAAAATGGATTAGAAGCGTAATTGCATTTGGAGGTAGTGTTCCAGGAAGGAGAGGGGCAGTTAGGTGGTGCAATGGATAGAGTGCTGGACCTAAAGTCAAGAAGACCTGAGTTCAAATGCAGCCTCAGACATTTACTATCTGTGTAACTCTGGGCAAGTCATTTCATTCTGGTTGCCTCAGTTTCCTCATATGTAAAGTGATCTGGAGAAGGAAATGGCAAACCACTCTAGTATCTTAGCTGAGAAAACCCCTAATGAGGTCACCAAGAGTTGGATACTACTGAAGCAACTGAACAAGATTCCAGGAAGGCAGACTCTGGGCAGCATACTGAAAAAAGGAGGAAGTTCAGAAGCTGGTAGCAGCAGCAGCAGCAACAACACCATTGTTGTGGCTCAGCTCCCAGGCACAGAGCAGGGTCTTATTTCTAGTATCTAGCTTAGTCTGCTGAGGAAATATAGTCAGACTAAACTATGAATCATACTAAAAGAGATCCTATAATTCTGCCACGCTGAAATTTAAGGTATATCACAGAAAAACAACATCAACAGCAGCAGCAACAACCGACCTGGAGAGTAGAGCTTTCTAGCTAGTTGATAGGGTGGAGTTCAGTAATAGTCCACTCTAGCTCAGACCCAAACCCAGGTCAGAGACTTGCAAAGACCAAACCAGGAGGTTTTGTCTTGGATCTTAGGATCACTTAGGAAGCACTGAAAGCTGGCAGGTCCTCAGTCGGTCCCTGCAATTCTGGAATAACACAACACTCAATACTCCATGAAAGGAGCAATAGGACCAGCCTCGATCTTCCCTCAAGAAGTGTAGCAGAGCTCAACCCTAACATCAAGTTCAAATTCAGGAAGCAGATTGGAAGAATGGGCAAACAAACAAAAAAAAGAATCCTGCCATGCTGAACAATTAATGTTATGGTGGCAGGAATGTTTAAGATATAAACACAAAAAAAGAATGACTCCAAAACATCTACAATCAATGCCTCAGAGAAAAATACAGCTTGGGCACAAACTCAACTAGAATTCCTGGAAGAGATGAAGCAAGACTTTGAAAAAAGAGTTTAAGCATGATTGTATAAATATAATGAGAGCTCTTGGGGAATAAAATGGAAAAGAAATGAGAGAAATGGAAAAAAATAATTAGAAAGAAACTAACTGGCACAAGAGATATGAGACCCCTGCATAAGCAACAAATTCCCTGAAAATTAAAATGGAACATATAGAAGCCAATGACTTCATGATGCAGCAAGAAATACTACAACAAAATCAAAAGTCTGAAAAAATAGAAGAAAATAGAAGGCATCTTCTATTGAAGATAGAATGAACCAACTTGGAACAATGATTAGAAAAAATTTAAGAATCATTGGGCTATACATTTTGAATAATAGATTCTATTACCGGCCTTACACCCTAAGGAAGTAATCAATTAGAATAAAGTCCCAATATATGCCAAAATATTTGTAGCATTTTTGTGATAGCACAGAATTGGAAACAAAGTAGACATCCGTCAATTGGGAAATGACTACACAAATTGTGGTACATGAATGTAATGGAATATTATTGTGCTATAAGAAATGATGTGTGTGATGAACACAAAGAATCATGAAAAGATCTATACAAAATGATGCAGGATGAAGTAAGCAAAATAAAAAAAACTCCTCAACATATACAATAACAACAACGATGGAAATGGAAATAACAACTGCAAACCAAATAATCAAAAGAGAATGTAACAAAATTTTAAAGATAAAGCAAGGCTGAATGAAAAGATAAGAAAGGGCAACCCCAATCCACGCCTCTGTGGAGGTGCTTCTAGGTGTTCCAGGTGCACATGTTTTTGGACTTTTTCAATGTATTGATGAGTTGTGCGGATTGTTTTTATCTCTAAAAATACTGTTTGTTATATGAGATGACTGTCTGGGAAGAGAAAAGGAAGAAATATTTGGGAAAACGATGGTGATGTAAGAAAGAGAAGATATCAATAAGAACTTATTTTTTAAACATAATTGTCTTCTGAATTGGCATCTTGGTCTTCTCTGCCACCATAGTAGCTTTTTATAGCCAAGTTCTTTTTGTTATTTGCTTATTTTTCCTCGACCTTGAGCTTTGTGTTAAAATTGGATTCTGCCATTTCCCAATTGACAAATGGTCAAAGGATGTGAGCAGGCAGTTTTCAGACACAGTAATCAAAGCTATCTATAGGCATATGAAAAAATGCTCTAAATCATTACTGATGAGAGAGATACAATGTAAACAACGCTGAGATACAATGTAAACAACGCTGAGCTACAATGTAAACAACGCTGAGCTGCCGCCACACACCCATCAGACCGGCCAACATGGCAGAAAAGGAAGGTCACGAAGGTTGAAGGGAATGCAGGAAAATTAAAGCACCGAACTGAAGAAGACGATTTTCTCTTCTTTTGCGTTTGGTTTGGTTTGGTTTTTCTCTTGGTTTCTCCCATTTGTTTTAATTCTTCTATGCAGTATGATTAACGTGAAAATGTGTTTAATAAGAATGTATGTGTGGAGACCATATAAGATTGCATGTCATCTTAAAGAGAGAGAGGGAAAAATTTGATACTTGTGGAAGTGATTGAAAATTGAAAACAAAAGAATATATTTGGGAAAAAAAGAAAATTAAAACACTGTTTCATTGTCGATAAAGTTGTATATTGATCCAACCATTCTGAAGAACAATTTTGAACTATGCCCAAAGAACTATAAAACTATGCATAACCTTTGATCAAGTAATACCAAACCCTTGGGGTGTAGGGTGTATTCAGGGAGGACCAGTACCAGTACCTTTGGTGTGATGGCTGCCTAGCACTTTTAGGGGCTCTTTCCACCTTTGGTGTCCACCTGTTCTACCTAACACTCACCTGTGGCTCCAAGAAGCTGCAGCATGCACAGTGGCCACACCTCGATTAACTGTTTTGGCAGATGAGCCAATCCAGGTTGAGGGTAACCAAAGGTTTTCAAACACACTGGTGAGTTAGGGGGGTATCTACCCCAAGCATGTGGAGACTTCATCTGGTGGAATGGGCAGATGAGAACAATTTGTTCCAATGGCCACAAAAGCAGATGAAGCAGGCGATGTGGAGTGCTTAGAACTTGGTTAGACACCGAAGACGCCAAGGTCATTCACTGCATCTTGAGCCATTGGCAGTCGTCTTGACTCTGTTCTGCCACTGGACTATGATGACTCTGGAGGAGAGAGTGAGGCTGACGACTTCATGCAACTCTGCCTCTCTTAAATCCAATATAAGCACGAATCAAAAGACATCACCCATACCACTTCACTATTATGTCTCAAAGTCCTGTGGTGATAGGCAAGTGATGAAGTAACCCTGCACACAGGTAGCCCAGACTGTAGGGTCATTTCTCACTGGAAGCAGCAGTGGGACTCAGCAGCCCCCTGGGTGTCTGAGCAGCCTTTTAAGGAACGCACTGCTCACCTCCAGGTGTGAAGAAGGGGGCTAGAAAAGGTGCCCTAAACGTTGTCTACTTACCCAGCCCTGGCCTGATTATCATGGCAGGCAGGGAATCCCACTATGTGGTTGAAACACAAAAAAATTTACAAAAACATCTGCAAAGATGATTCCACTCACCATCGGTACATAGAACTTGCGCACACTAATAGACAACACAAAATCCAGTAGACCTGAAAGAAGACCTGCTCTTGTTGTAAGAGGGCTCAACAGGTATCATATCCAAATAGCAACCCTGAGTGAAACAAGGTTGGCAAATGAAGGCGAGCCTACTGAAGTTGGAGCTGGATACACCTTTTTCTGGAGTGGGCGCAGTGAAGGGGAGCGCCATGAACCTGGCATGGGTTTTGCAATCAAAACCAATCTAATCAGCAAGCTAGCATGCCTGCCCAAAGGAGTGAATGACAGGCTCATGACAATGCGATTGCCACTCACAGGAAAATGCCATGCCACCATCATCAGTGCCTATGCTCCCACCATGACAAACCCTGATGAAGTCAAAGACAAAGTTTATGAAGACCTAGAGACCCTTATCATCAATGTGACAAAGAGGACAAGCTTATAATTCTGGGTGACTTTAATGCTAGAGTAGGCTCAGATTACCAGGCTTGACAGGGAGTCCTAGGGAGGAATGGAACAGCAACAGCAATGGTCATTTACTGCTAAAGACTTGTGCATCGCATGACCTCATCACCAACACTGTTTTCCCTTTACCTAAACACAATAAAACTTCATGGATGCACCCTCGCAGCAAACACTGGCATCTAATAGATTATGTGATTGTAAGGAGGATAGACAAGATGTGAGAGTGACAAAGGCAATGTGTGGTGCAGAGTGCTGGACTGATCATATTCTTATCCTTTCCATACTAAATATTCACATTCATCAAAAGCACCAACCTCAAGGCAAAATGACTACCAGAAGAATTAATGTCAACAAATTAGAGCGCTTCTCTGAGTGTGAACAGTTTGCTGCTGACTTGGAGGGAAAGTGGAACCAACACACAGTTGGCAACAGTGGAGTAGAAAAGGAGTGGGCAGCATTCAGAGATTTGGTGTACAGCACTGCATTTGCTCATCTGGGTCAGAACACTTGCAAACACCAAGACTGGTTTGATGAAAATGATGGGAAAATTCAGAAGCTGCTAAATGAAAAATGAGAACTCCACAGAATTTACCAGCAGGATGGTTCATCCACCTCTAAGATGGCAGAATTTAATTCCATCCAAAGCAAAGTACAAGCAAAGCTTAGAGAGATGCAGGATTCCTGGCTCAGTAACAAGGCAGATGAATTTCAGTTTTATGCTGATAGATAATCCAAAGTGCTTTATGATACCCTGAAAGCTATTTATGGACCAAAAACCTATGGTGCATCTCAACTACTCAGTGCTGATAGAGTCACATTGATTAGTGATAAGGACATGATCCTAGAGAGATGGGCTGAACGCTTCCATAGTGTTTTCAACAGACCATCATGAATCAGTGCTGAGGCCACTGACTGTTTACCTCAGGTTGAAGTCAATCTCTCCTTAGCTGAACTTTCAATGGAAGAAGAGGTTATATGACAAGAGGAGGTTATCCCCCAAGAGTACAAGGATGCCTCCATTATCTATATAAGGATAAAGGGAATAGATTGTCCTGCAACAATCACAGGGGGATCTCTTTCTTAGTCATTGCTGGCAAAGTTCTTGCTAGAGTCCTTAATAGGCTGATTCTTCACCTGGAATATGGATGGTACGGCGGAGGCTGAGGCTCATATACCTGAGAGCTAGTGTGACTTTAGAAAGGGCCGAGGACCAGTCATAATGGTGTTTGCTGCCTGATAATTCCAGGAGAAATGCCAGGAACAGAACAGAGGTCTATACACAATGTTTGTAGATCTGACCAAGGCCCTTGACATTGTTAGTTGTGAGGGCATATGGAAAATTATGTCAAAATTTGGTTGCCCGGAGAAGTTCATCAATATTGTATATCAATTTCATGATAGCATGTTTGCCCAGGTTCTGGATAATGGACAAAGCTCTCGCGCCTTCCCAGTCACCAATGGAGTGAAACAGGGCTATGTGCTTGTTCCCATGCTTTTTAGCATGATGTTTTCAGCCATGTTGACAAATGCTTTCAATGAGGATGAACATGGCATCAAGGTCAACTACTGCACCGATGGTAAGATCTTCAGTTTGAAAAGGCTACAAGCCAAGACCAAAGTGGAGGGAGTGTTGGTATATGATTTTCTGTTTGCAGATGATGGTGCACTCAATGCAGCCTCTGAAGCTGAGATGCAACAAAGTATGGATCAATTCTTTGCTGCCTGTGCTTATTTTGGCCTAATAATCAACACCAAAAAAAAACAGAGGTGCTCCATCAGCCACCGCCATACCATCCATACATGGAATCATTGGTAACTACAAATGGAGAAGTTTTGAATGCTGTGGATAAGTTCACTTACCTTGGTAGTGTATTGATGTATACATTGACAATGAGGTTGATGAATGCATTGCCAGAGCTAGCTCAGTGTTTGGGAGACTCTGAAGAAAAGTTTGGGAGAGAAGAGGTATTAGACTGACTACCAGATTGAAAGTCTGCAGAGCCATTGTGCTGACTTCATTGTTGTACATTTGTGAAACATGAACAGTCTAGTAGCGCCATGCCAGGAAACTGAATCATTTCCATTTGAACTGTCTTAAGAAGATTCTACGGATCATCTGGCAGGATAAGGTACCAGACACTGAAGTCCTTACTTGAGCTGAACTGCCAAGTATTCAAACTATATTTCAGAGCACGCAACTCAGATGGGCTGGCCATATTGTTTGAATGCAGAATGTAAACTTGCCAAAAAGACTACTTTATGGAAATCTTGCATGGGACAGGCAATCATATAGTGGTCAGAAGAAATGATACAAGGACACCCTCAAGGTCTCTCTTAAGAACTTTGGATTTGATTGTGCAACATGGGAGACACTGGCGCAGGACCGCTCAGCATGGTGTGCCCACATAAGAAAATGTGCTGTGTTCTTTTAGCAAAGCAGAATTGAGACAGCACAAAGTAAATGCAGGATGTGCAAATTTGGGATATTCACCCCAAATAGTCACACGAACTATCTGTGCCCAATCTGTGGTAGAGAATTCCAAGTTTGTATTGGTCTGATCAGTCACAGTTGGACACACTGAAATTTCACTTTACAATGGTGATGTCATTTTGGTCCTCTTCGAAGATGAAGGACAACAACCAACCAACCAACCAAACCCTCCCTCACTCAAATTAAAGTCAATTGCAAGTCATGTTATCATTTCCCTGATGTCATGGTGTAATGGTAATTTAAATTGAAAGATCTTTCCCATCCATTAATAGGCCTATGTGATCTCCCTTAGTCACATGAAAGTCTGAATCACATGGAGCCTGTGGTGGAAGGAGTTTGCTGAATAGATGGAGAAGGAAGGGATGGAGCAGGAAGTGAATCAGAGCAGTCAGAACTGGGAAAGAGAGGCAGCAACTAGCATGATTGGAGAAGCTTGTTTCTGATATATTTAAGGGAGCTGGTTTGTGGGAAGCCTAACAGAGCTTGGGGATGGTAGTGCCCCCTGCATTGATATTGTGTATAGATTTCTTTGTTGGCTATGATGGATTTGATTTTCTGGTGTTGGGATTTGGCTTTCTGGTATTGGAATAAATGTTTTGGTTTTGTCTTCCATGTGGAGAGTCTGTTATATTTTGCAATTCAGAACTATGATGGCCTATTCATAGCCACTGTAAGTGCTATGAATATTGCATTTGTACTACACATGTTCCTCCTTGAAAATGGACAAACACAACAACAACCACTACTAGGTCTGTATCTCAAAGATATAAAAAAGCAAAAATATTTACAGCAGTTCTTTTAATAGTGGCAAAAAAATCGGAGATTGAGGAGATATCCATTAATTGGGGAATGTCTGAACAAGTTGTTGTATGTGTTGGCAATGGAATACTATTGTGCTATAAGAAATGATGAGTAGGATGCTTTCAGAAAAACCTGGAAAGATTTACATGTATTGATGGAAAGTAAAATGAGCAGAACCAGGAGAACATTGTACACAGTAACAGCAAAATTGTATGATGCTCTACTGTGAATAACTTAGCTGTTCTTGGTAATACATGATCCAAGACAATTCTGAAGCACTTATGATGAAAGGTGCTGTCCATTGCCAGAGAAAGAACCAGTAAAGCCACAATACAGATTGAAGGCATTTTTTTTTTGGCCCACAGCAACCATGTCTGACAGAATATGCAATATTCCACAGCCTCTGAACCCTATTTCATATTGTGATTGATATCTTCTTCTGTTTACTCATGTTCTAAACTTCAATTTTTGGTTTGGGACTTTGTGCCAGGGCCCTTCTAACACTCCTGGATTTTTTGAGTAGGCTCTGTTTGGTCCTCTCCCCTATATATTCTGGCTGCTGCTATTACTGCCATGCTAAATGAGGTGGCTGGTACTAAACTCCATCCTCGGCCTTAATCCCTGATTTCTGCCACAGCCTCCTGGTGATACACTGTGAGTGATGTTCTTGGTCATCTCTGTCATCTTCTCCTTTCACAGTCTCCAATTAGGGTTGGTTCCATCTCTCTCTTTTTTCCCCCCATCTCTGATTGTAGCTCTGATAGGCTTGAGTTAAAGAGATCAGCTGTTCTCAGACCTCCTGAAAGGCTCTACTCCAGCGGTGACTCCCAGTGCTCTGAGGAGTAGACAGTCCTGCCGTATGTCCCTGCTTTGTCTTCTCCATTTCTGTTCTGACAAGTCAGGGCTGGTATCTGACTTCAAATCTGATCACCAGTGCTTTTGGTGGCTTAAGATCTCCCCCTGGAGGGGTTTTGTTTAGAGTTCTGCTAGCTGCAGGCCCAATAACAAGGGTTATGTTGGTTTTCCTGAAGTGACTGACTCTTCTTTTAACTTCCACTGGCTTCTGGTCATCTTATTTTGTAAAGTTCTGAACTGGATGGAGGAATTTATTTCTGCTTTTCAGTTTTCTTTTTCATTGCTCTGTCTGGGGTCTACTTTAGATATTTCCTGGGTTGAGTCAGTCAGCCAACAAACATTTATTAGCTACTATTATACTATGTGCCAGTTACTGGGGATACAAAGAAAGGCAAAGGACAGTCCCTGCCCTTGAGAAGCCCATAGTCTAATGGGGGAGCTGAGCTCTGTTTGGGAGAGATCTCTTCTGTAATCTGTAATCTTAATTACAGATTAATCTGTAATCTTTCACATTATCATCTTAAAGTGAAGTCCCTTCTTTTCCACTTCTCTACTAAGAGAAGGGAGTTGTCTTTTATTATCTGTTCTTTGGGGCACAGAATGATCATTGTATTAAATAATTCTTTGGTAATGAAGAAGCAATAAACACAACAGATTCTTTTACTCTATATACATTCATGTGACTGAAACATGTAGTCTGCAGTAGAAAACTTTGTGAAAAAGTGTATGTATTCCTTTCTCATATTTTCATCAATGCATGCGTAGCTCAATCTCATGAAGATTTTACAGAGATAAGAAATAAACCATAATCTCTGTTTTGAATGCATCCCTCACAGACACTATAGAAACTGTGACTGTCTCTTTAAGAGCAAAGAAAAACCAAATACAGTGTGGGGAAAAGCAGTTTGAGCTGGTAGTTTTGAGGCCACTTGAGACGTGTCTGACTATTAACTCTATGGAGTTAGGGAGAAGGTGCTTATTTTGTCTGGGAGCTAAGAAGAATTTGTGGAGAAGATAGATGTAGGTTAGGAGAAATATTTTCCTTGTTGAACCTGTTTTGAATGTGATCTTATAAAGAAATTATATATAGAGTCTGGGAAGAACTGGCCAGTGGAATACATTTTAGAAAGATTGTTTCTGACTACACAAGCTATTTTTCTGGAAAGACTGAACTTAACTAATTTTTCTTTATTTTTATTTTCAGTTCCAATTTCTCTCCCTCTTTCTCCTTAATCCATTTAGAAGGCAAGAAATATGATATCCATTATACATATGAGGTCATGCAAAATATATTTCCACATTAGCCTTGTTGCCAAAAAACCCAAGAGAAATAAAGAGAAAAAAATGTTTCAGTCTGTATTCAGAGTTCGTCAGTTCTTGATCTGGAAATAGAAAGCATTTTTCAACATGACTCCTTCCAAATTGTAATAGATAATTTAAACTATTGTCTTGAGAAGAAATATGAAGAAGATTCTTAAGAGACTTTAATTAGTATGTTGAATGAACTGAATGTTGTGAGACTGAGTTTCCAGGTAAGAGGAGAGCAGTCATCCACTGTTGAGGGCTTGACATGACTCAGGGTACACCCACAATATTGTAAGCAGTTATGTATGTTGTTGCTTTATTATATTTTCATTTATTAATAAATTATATGTATTTACTGGGGCAGTTAGGTGGTACAGTGGATAGAGCACCAATGCAGGAGTTAGGAGGATCTGAATTTAAATACCTCAGACACTTGACACTCACTAGCTGTGTGACCTTGGGCAAGTCACTTAACCGCAATTGCCTCATCCTAGGTCATCTCCAGTCATCCTGATGCATATCTGCTCATCAGATGGCTCCGGAGGAGAAGTGAGGCTGGTGATCTGCACAGACCTTCTTCACTCAAAACAAAGTGCAAGTCATGTCATTATTTCTCTGATAGCATGGTCTTCTTCAGCAACAAAGGACAAATACACTTATGTATTTACTAATTTTAATATTTGAGTACAGATAAGAGTGATATCTATTGAGACAGAATCATTAAATAATTATTTTTTAATTAATTGAGGAGATTTCAAGTTTATTAATGAGGAAGAATATATCCATAGATTACTTGAGAACTTGGTACGATATAAGTTAAATAAAAGAACCAGGGGCAGGTTATAAATGACTAATAAGGGAGTATGTGGTCAGGCTCCAGACCCTATTGCTTTGCTGTATAAAGATATGAAAGAGAGTAGTTGCTGGTATCTTTAACTGCCTTTTATTGGGGGGAGGCAGCAATGATTCTGCCTATAATTTTTCCTCATTTATGTAATTACTCATCTCTTTTTTCAAATACCTTAAAAATTGATTCTTTTGAACTTTCAAAATTAAATCCCCTTCAGAACAGATTTATGTGTGTGTGTTTAGTTTAGTCTAGTTGCTTTTCCTGACATCATCTTTTTAATTCATCTTTTTTATTGTTGTTTCTGTTTCCTCATATAGGATACTAAGTATCAGAGTTGAAGTATCAGAGTAGCTCCACTGTTATTGATGAAGAAATAGAGCTTTATGTAAACATTAACAAATTTTGCATTTTCTTTCTGTGTGATGTCCTCCTCTGTTTTATCCATAAATTCTATTGGGATAATATGAAATAGTTGGGTCTCCTATCAAGCTTTCTGTAATTAATTTTCTGTAGAAAATGTCCTGAAACTCTACTACCTTTAGTTGGTTTCTGAGATGATACTATTCATAATCACCCACAATCCTCCTCTTGGAATTTTACAAAATGAATTTGTATTCTAAACTGGTATTGCCTTTGGCTGCCATGCCTTTCCACTTGGGAAAGAAATAATTTATTTTGTCAACTAAAGTAGTTTCTAGACTATTTTTGCATAATTGTTGTAGTGATTGCTTTTATACTGGTTAAACTTTTGTAAGAAATGATGATATTAAAAGAAGTATCCTTTTTTGGAGTAAACACTTCCTTTGATTGGAGCTTTATGGATGTGTTTGCAGTGTCTTCTTATTTTTATCCCTTCTTTTAAATGGGTGTTGATCTTGACCTTTGATCTGAATCTACACAGGAAGATGATTCAGAAATGACTCCCTCGGCAGTCATCATTTTTTTGTCTGCCTGTTATATTCAGCACTTTAGCACCTTTCAGTTGTCTTCTTGAAGGAAACATGGAGCTTATAAGTAGTCTGTAAGCCTTTGACTTTCTTCAGTTCTTAATCAACCAAGGATTAAGTTGTCCCAAGAGAGCTTTTACAAATTCCTCTCAGGTCACTTTTCATTGAAGCTAACCAGCATCAGTATATCTATATTCATACATACACATACATACATACATACATACATGCATACATATATATGTATATATAGAGAGACTTACTTTGAAAGATCTTGCCAAATTCTTCATAACTTTATTTTACTTTTTCATCCTCTGCAACATAAAGTGGCACACACAGTTTAATTATTTTCATAGTATTCATTTTGCTTATGTTCATCTCTACCATACAAAATGACCACCTATCACATTAAGTGAATGTATTGAAAAACTCTGGGAGTCCTTATTATACCAACCCCAGCTCCATTGGCTGGTTGAGTCCCCACAGTAAGGTTACTGTTTTCCCTCAAGGTTCTAGGGGTGCCATTGAGGGGTTGGGGATATCTTTCTAATGACATCACCTTGAGTCCTCATTCCAGTTTGTTTCCTTAGTATCAATCATTAGTTAATATCTCTTTAATAACAATAAACTAACATAAATTAGCTTTTATAGAAGAATATTTGCTGAAAAGATAGAGCAAGAATCTAAATAAATAAACATCTCTCCAGAATCAAGGACACATTCACTCTTCTACTGCCTTAATGTCTGGTGACAGTGTGTTCAAACTTAAAGTGGGTGCAACAAATTATTCATCCCACCAAGTTCAATTCCAAATATGACAAAACCAGTGGAATGAATTGCTCCCTTGATTTTAAAATGTAGTGCCTTGGCTGCCTTCAGTCCATTTCTGGGCTGTGTCCTGATGGTCTCTCCTTCCTGAACTTGAATGCTGGCAAACTTTGTTATGGATTCCAATTCCTTGACTTTTTGTGATCTCATAAGGCTTGTCTATCAAAGTAAACACAAATAAGAGGTGTCTTATGCTAGACACAGGCTTGCTTAGGAAATCATGCATGTACCAGCTGACCCACTGGTGTGAAGGGCATCTCTGAGCTAACCCTCTGGAGCTCAGAGGGTTGTCCTTATTAACTTGAGACCAGAGGGAAGGAAAGATATAATCTTTTTGTACTCTTAGTTGCAGATCAGCAGATAATCAGAAAACCATTTATTCACTGTGCAGTAAGCAGACAGGAAAGAATCAGAGAATATTTGTGCATCCACATTATCATGAACTTCCAGAAGTAAGTTTGCCAATCATTCATATGGGTCCTCATGCATATAATTCCAGGTCTGGGCTCTCATTGGACAGTGCTGTGTTATAGATATTACAGATATTTTTTCTTGCTTTTGGATAAATAATGAAATCAACTGTATTAATTGAGAAAGGAGTGCAAAATGCCCTGGATAATGAGTCAGAGGACCTTAGTTTAGATCCTTGCACGGTCACTTAACACCTATGTAGTATTTAACCTTTCTGAGTCATGGTACCCTCAGGTTGACCCTTTCTCCTCTTTCCCCTTGCCCTATCTGCTTTAGATCTCTTGCGGGAAATAAATTATTCTTCTTCCTCCCAGTGGGATTTGCATCTTAAAAGAACTGCTGGAAGAGGACAAGGTATAACCAAAAGTATTGAAGAATTAATTGGGATGTGGCGACTGAGTCAGAGATCTATGCCTGAATGGGTAGAGGGCTCCTTGAATTGCCACCATAAGTCAAGCAAATTCTGCCCACTTTTTTCCTATTGTACCTATCTGGACTCCATAATGCCTCTGTACTATCTTCCTAAAGCTTTTTTCCCTTGTTAAACAGCTGTTTGTTGGAAGAAGTGAGTGAGGAGGGAGTCACTCTTTTACCAAAGAGCAAAAATACTATACAAGTTAGGAGTGGTGGGGGAGGTCAACAAAAAGCTCTGGAATCTCAGCTTCTTTCTGGACTATGAGGGATGTCTGGAATGTTCCATCTTCCTAGATGGAAGGCTTTGTCTTAGTCTTACCTCCCAAATATAAGGGCTAGAGTAGAGGAGGAAGAGAGGAGGATTTAATGTTCTGTTTTGGAAGTCACAGAAACCTGACAAGAGCTCAGATCAGGTTCATCCATAAATCAAGCTCTGCTGGACTCCTTCCCTTTAATTAAGCTCCATCTGTGTCACAGGGAGGATGGAGAGCATGCTGATTCTGTCTTAGAATGTCTCCTTCACTGATATTTGAAATTGCTCCTTTGTCTTTTCCTTCCTTATGTTGAAGCATTGCTTTGTGTTGTCTCTCTCTCTCTCTCTCTCTCTGTCTAGTTCTCTCTCTCTCCGTCTCTGTCTCTCTCTCTCTGTCTCTCTCTCTGTCTTTGTCTCTCTGTCTCTGTCTCTCAAGTACTTATATCCCTGAAAAGGGAAGCCCATCAGGAAGGTGGGCCTAGTTTGATAATAACATTGAACTGAAGAACATGGGATAAGGGAGGAAGAATTACAGAAGAAAGGAAAATGGGAAAATGGGTGGTAAAAAACAAGCTCCTCTCACTGCCTAGAAACCAGGAAATCTAGCAACTCCTTCAAGCTGTGCCACCAACTCACTGAGCGACTGGGCAAGTCATTTTCCCTCTCTTGACTTGTTTCCTTTATTGTAAAATAAGTGGGCTGGTTATGGTCCCTACTCGTTTTATGAAATTATTGGAGTGAAAGCAGTGTGCTGGTAATTGTTTAACAACCTACTCCCTGGGGGAAATATGTACATACAAAAATATGTAAGTACATATATATGCTTTTAATCTGAATTATTAACATTTTCTCTATCACTCTCTTCAAGTCTAAACAATCAACAAAACAATAAATCAAGGCCTGATTTATAATGTTGGTCATGCTGATTTTGCTGATTTCCTAGGTGTAGATGATTACGTTGAGAATTTAACAATTGGCTCTTGTAAGTCAGTTCAAGCTGCTTTCACACACCCCTGGTTGAAGGTGACAGGGAAGATTGGGTATGAGAATTGCCTGGGACTTTCAAACTCCTTGAATAGCTCTTGAATTATAGAATGAGAGAGTTGAAAAGGGTGACTGAGTCCATTTCATGCCTGAAGAGAAAACTCTTCTGCAGCATTTCCAAGAAGTTGTTATCCAGCCTTTCCTTGAAGACCTAATGTGACAGAGATATCTCTACCACCTGTTCCCTGTTAGACAACATGTTAGGAAATTCTTTCTTATAGGATGTAAAATTGGACTCCCCATAACTTGTATACACTAGTCTTAGTTCTTCCCTCTGAGACAGAGCTTTTGCTTTTTCTATATTTGATGGTATAGTCCTGGGCAAAGGTTGCACAGGGCTAGTGGTGCCGAATTAATGAGGGTTACTTGGCGTGCCTCCCTCTCACTGCTAGAATTACGGAGGAACAACAACCACTGGAGCTGGAGAAGAGCTTAAAGATCCTCGGGGCCAACTCTTCTTATTTTATTGATGAAAAAACTGAGGCCCAGAGAAATTAAATGACTTACCTAAGCATACATAGGTAGTGACCATCAGAGCTGGGATCAGAACAGTCTTCTAATTCACAGATCTAGAGGGATCTCAGAAGCTATCTAATCTATTTGGCAGATGAGAAAACAGGCAGCGAGCATCAGAAGCAGCTTTGAATCCACTATCCCGACTCTACATCCAATGCTTTCCATGAACATCAAACTGTATTGCCCTGTACAAATAACAGAGGTAGATAGTTGAATCAGCCTGGGTTTGCCTGCCTAGAATATCCTGCTTTCCTCTAAGGACCTAGAAAACGAGAATTCTTTGGTCGCATTTTCCAGAGTGAGGAGATATCTTAGGACATGGTAAGCATCACGGTGCAGTAGAAAGAGCACTGGACTGGGCGTCAGGAGACCTGAGTTCCATTCCTAGATTGGCCATTGTCAAGCCATGTGAGCCATCATTTCCTTTTTCTAAACCTCAGTTTCTCTGTCTATAAAATGGAGATAAGACTTTAATTATTCATCTTCTGGGAGTGTTTCAATGAAAGCTCTTAGCAAAAAACTATAAAACATCCCAGGAATGTGAAAGGTTGTTATTAATGAAGTCTGGGGAAGAGAACACTGTGTCCTTCTTCTGTCCCTGGGCTGCAATGCTAGAAATCAGATCAAGAAATCAGAAAGGCAAACTTAACTGATGCTCCAGAGGGTTGTGAGAGGTCAGGACCTTCACAAAGTAAAACGTCTCATAAAACTGAGCTAAGGAGTAGAGAGGGTGTAGCCAAGGTGTCAGAATTACAGGAAATCCAACCACATTCCACCAATACAACCTCTCCACAAAGATCTAGAAAGTGCACCCGACTAAGTCCTGATAGGGAAATCCAAGGAAAAAAATCACTGTGATTTACCTATTCCAGTCAAAGTTGGCATGCAGAGACAGAAGGAGAGGTCTGTGGATTCTGGGGATAAGATCTGGCCAAGAGCACAGTCCTGCGGAGCATTCTAATGCCCTGGGACTGAGAGAGGACCAGGCTGAGTACTGGGGCAGGAAGAGGGATTCCCAATTGAGCACATGAGCACATGTTGCAGTTCTGTCACTCATCACTTTGTTGTAGATCACAGATCTAGGCAGACTGAGGAGGGGACATCTATGTAGGACTTGGTACCCTGGAGTGAAGAGCAGTTATTGTCCTTAAGCTATATACTGAATGAGGAAGCAATTTAGAAGCAAACAAAAGCATGTGTCTTTGAACCCCAAGAGTGCAGCAAGGAACATCATACGTGATTTAGCAGTCACCATTGCAAAAGAGTTGAGAACTTACCCAGTTGAACTCAATAGAACCCTGGAAGGGGAAAAATATATATCTTTAATGAAAAAAAGAATTCCTATGCATTCTTGTAGAAAAGAGTAGAACTGTATAGAAATTTTGAAACACAAGAGGCAAGAGAAAAATTAAAAGATAAATATGAGGGACTAAACAACGACAAATTATTTATATTCTAATATGAAGAGATGGCACATGTATTCCATCAGGACTCTATCAGTCTCAGGGATTAGAGAGAGGCCTGGAAGTGGTTCTGTTATGTTTTGATGATCTTAAGAGAAGAATGGAAGTGGAAGGGAAGAGGACTATCCTGAAGGGTAAGAGAGGGAGAAGAAGGATGGGGAAAATTATTTTACATATTGGGATGTGGAAGTTGAAGTCTATATAAGGAAGAGAAATACACAGTAAAATTGTAAGACTGGAGGACCCCTCTCAGATCCGGAGAGATCAATCTAACCAAAAAATAAACAAAAAAGAAAGACCAGAATAGAATTTTAGAAAAGTTAGATATGATAGTCGTCTAGGTATTATTGAATGAGAATAGAAAGGTATGTGCTTATTTCTTAGTTGTGTATGGCACTTTTATAAACATTGATCATGTAATGTAATAGAGCATAAAAGCTCCACATGCTTCCTTCTTTCACAACATGACTAATACAGAAATTTGTTTTGCATGATTGCACATGTATAACCTATATCAAATTATCTCAGGGAGGGAGGAAGTGAAAAGGGGAAGGGAGAAAATGTAAAAATAAAAAAAAAATTTCAAAAGTGTTTAAAATTGTCAATGTGTAATTGGGAAAAATAAAATGCTATGAAAAATACATGCAACTACAGAAAAACAGAAATATCAAGAACATCTTTTATGAACCATAATGTAATCAAAATTATATACAATAAAGGGCCTTTGAAACAAAGAGTAAAATTAATTAGAAACTAAATAATTTAATTAGAAAGAATGAGTGGATCAAAAAACAAACCATAGAAATAATCAGTAATTTCATTAAAGATGCCAGTAATGAGACTATTGGGGTAAGGATTCACTATTCAACAAAACTATTAGGAAAACTGGAAGCAACCTGGCAGAAACTAGAGATAGACTAACAGCTTACAATATAGATTAAAGTAAGCTCTGAATGGGTATATGACAACATATACAGATAACATTAGAAAAGGAGCAGGTAAAGGGGGGGACAAATCTTTGCAGCAAGTTTCTCTGATAAAGTTATTTCTAATATATAAGGAATGGATTCAAATTTATAAGAGTGAGAGCTATTTCTCAATTGATATGTGGTCAAAGGATATGAATAGTCAGTTTTCAGAGGAAAACAATGCAAGTTATAAAGAACCATATGAATCACTAATGATTAGAAAATCACTAATCACTAATGATTAGAAAAATGCAAATTAAACAACTCTGAGCTGCCACCTCACACCAATCAGACTGACAAAGTTGACAAATGACAAATGTTAGAGGGGCTGTAGGAAAACAGGTACATTAATGCATTGTTGGTAGAATTGATCATTCTAGAAAACGATTTGGAACTATGTCCCAAAAGCTATTAAACTGACCCAGTGCTATTGCTACTAGGTCTGTGCCCCAAAGAGAGGAAAGGAAAAGAAAATGCACACATATGTACAAATATATATATATCAACTCTTCTTGTGGTGGCAAAGAATTGGAAACCATCAACTGAGGAATGACTACCTAAGTTATATAAATATGATGGAATACTGATATGCTATAAGATGTGATGAAAAGATGGTTTCTGAGAAACTTGGGAAGACTTGTATGAACTCTGTGGCAAAGTGAAATGAGCAGAATCAGAACATTTTATACAATAACAATATCACAAAGACAAACAACCTTGAAAGACCTAAGAACTTCGATCAACACACCAAGCAACCACTGTTCCAGAGGTGTGGACTCAAGTTGAAACTGTACAAACACATGCATGAGCATGTACACACACATACAGAATTAACATGGGAATTTATACATGTTTTTCTTGGATTTATTTGTTGGCTTTCTTAAAAGGGAGGAGGAAGAGAATATGAAACTGAAAATAAAATAAGACTGAATTACAGACAAACAAACGGCCAAGGAGCCCCATTTGGGTGCCCCAAGCCAGGCTTGAAACTTATAGCCCTTGCAGGTTGCTATTCACAGGAAATTTTGAGCCTTCACTGTGACGTGATAAAAATCAAACTCAATGTACCTTGGAGGGTCGGGTTGTCTAGCATTAATATTATGTACATTTGCAAAAAGCCACATGCACACACTCCTTGTTGTTACATCCTTATCAACTTCCCACCTTATATTCTCTTACTGTTCGGTTGTTTCAGTCCTGTCTGACTCTTCGTGACCCCATTTGATATTTTCTTCGCAAAGATACTCTAGTGCTTTGCCATTTCCTTCTCCAGCTCATTTTACAAATGAGGAAACCGAGGCAAATAGGGCTAAATGACTTGTCCAGAGTCACATAGCTAATAAGTGTCAGATCTTCCTGACTCCAGACCCACTTTGCCACCTAGTTACCCTCTGTATTCCTTTATCTTTGTTCTATGAGAACATTTTTTTAATCCAAAAAGATTCTGCAAATAACACCAGGGATAATGAGTTTTCCCTTCATTTCAACCAATTTGTTGCAGCATGGATAGCAGTCTGGCACAGTGGGAAGTGCACTGGTTTGGGAAGAAGGAAAGCAAGGTTTCCTACCTCCATAGCTTGTTTCATGTGTTGACTTCATGTGAAGTCATTTAAAAAATCTCTAAGTCTTTACTTCCCTGCATGTAAAATGGCGATAACTCCTTCCCTGCTTTTGTCACAGAATGGCTACAAATATCACATGACATAAAATTTTGGGAAGTTTAGTGCTTTGGAATAGGGGATTCTTTTAACCCCATCATGGATCAACTAGCCACCTTGAAACTTGCCGTTACTCAACCTGAATCAACTAAGGAAATGAAAGAGCTGAGTTTTCCTCCCACACTTGTACCTGTTTTTAGACTGTCTTTGTCTCTGTACCTACCATAGACACCAATAACAAGTAAGAAGCTATGAAAATTACTAAAAGAGATGTAATGTGGGGCCGTGGAAAGAGGACAGGAGTGGAAGTAGCCTTGGGGGCAAATCACTTTGCCTCTCAGAATCTTAGTTTCTTCATTTAGAAGTTAAGGGGTTTCTAAAATGGTTTTAAGGTCCCATTTAACTTCAATATTTTCTATTCTGAGGCTATTTCCACACCTGACAATCTGTGATGATGACTTCAGTGTGCCAAGTTTGAAGTCAGTGATAGAAATATTGCTTGAGAATGATGCCACCTTGTGGTTCAACAAGGAATAAGCTACAGTCTTGAACTGTTCTTGAAGAATGAGCTCCTTAGTAATGGGGAGGTTCAATAGTTGCTTGTAGAGGGTGGGGGGAAACCAATTTTTTTTCTACCTTTACCAAACATAATCGCTTGCTCCCACCATGTGGTATGTTAGTGAACCACAGGGGTGGATACACAGACTGTGCATGCAGCATCTTGATGTGCTGCTTTTGAGAATTCTATCAGGCCTGGAAGATGAAGGAGCAAACAAGTAACAGGGATGGAAATATAACCCACATTTCTTTTAAAAACCATAAGCTAAATCTGTTCACATTTAGCTTTAAAAAACTTCATTAGCTCACAGCGGCACGTATGCAGGTGTGTGCATGGCAGAACGCCCTGGAACACATCCTGGAGACCCTGGGTTGCAGTCCTAGCTGTGTCACAACTCACCGCATGGTCTGGGGTAAGTCATAGCCCTTCTCTTGGCTTTAGTTTCTTACTTGGCAAAGTAGGTCAGGAATTGATAAACTCCAAGGTTTTCTTCAGTACTTATGTTCTATGAACTGTTCTCTACCTGTTCCATGAAGGGTTTAGGAGACACCTGGCCTGTGTGCTAATGAGGCTGTGTTGTTTGATTCCTTCTAGTTGTTTAATGGCTCCCCTTTCCATTTGTGTGTCATTCACTGATACTTGGCAGCCTATAGCCCAGATGGAGAAGAGAAAGCACCTAATCACACACCTTTTTTTAATTAACTTTTTTAATCATCAAAAGTCTATTTTCCCTTTCTTCCCTGTCCCCACCCAAATTGATGAAGAAAATCCCTATTAGAAACATGTATACCAAGCATAGCAATATCCTCACTGGCCACGCCTCCTCCCCCACCCAAGAAGTCTCATTCTGCTCTCTCTCAGACACAGGTGACACGCTCCGTCCTTAGTCCTCCTGAATCATGACTGTCGTTGACTTGATCAGCGTTTCCAAGTCTTTCATGACTCTTTGCTTCTAGAATATTGTTATTAAGTATAACTTGACCTCCTGATTCTGCTTCTTTTACTCTGCATCCGTTCACATAGGTCTTCCCAGATTTTTCTGAAATCACTTCCTCCATTATTTCTTACAGGACAGTAGTGTTCTATCACATTTATACACCATATTTGTCCAGTCATTCTCTAATCTTCAGTTTCTACGTCTCTGACGCTGCAAAAGGAACTATATTTTTGTATATTCTTAGAGCTTGTTTTGCTTAAGACCTTCCTCAATCTATTCTCTAATTCCTCCTTCCTTTTCCCGTTTTCCCTATTTCCCTGTTGAATGAAATATATTTCTGTATCCAACTGTGTTTGTATTTTTTATTTCCTTTGACCAGTTCAGATGAGCCTGAGGTTCAAGTGTCAGTTGCAATTTCCACCCCTTCCTCCTTGTTGTATAAATCTACTTCCATGCCCTGATTATGTAAGAATTTTCCCCATCCCTAAGCTCAGTATAATTCTTCCTTTTCCTTCCTGTTCTTCTTTTAAGATTATCAAGATACAATTTTAAGGCCTTAGAGGATTCAAAGGGGCAAATATGTCACCTCATATTAGAGTAAGTCATTTATCCTTGTTTAATCCTTTATACTTGTTTATTTATGATTAATTTTTAATGTTTCTTCTCTGGACTTCTGTGTTTGCATTTTTAAGTTTCTACTTATCTCTGGTCTTTTTTTTTTTTTAAACCAGGAATACTTGGAAATTAGCATCAAAGATCCATTTCTCCATTTTACTGAGTTTTGTAACTCAGTAAAATTGGGCAAATTATTTTTGGTTGTAATCATATTCTGACCTTTTCCTTTTTTTTTTTTTATAACAGTGGCTGGTAAATTGTGTGTGCTCTTGATGGTGGCTAATCAGCACTTGAATTCTTTCTGCTTGTAGTATTATTTCTTTGGCTTAGAAGGCCTGGATTTTGGTTATACTGATCCTGGGAGTTTTACTTTTGGTACTTCTTTCAGGAGATGATTCAGTGGATTCTTTGATCTCTGGTACAAAGAATTGTAGGGTTTTTTTTTTTTTATGATTTCTTGTAAAAGGATATCTAGGCTCCTTTTTTTTTGGGGGGGGCACATGGTTTTTAGGTAGTCCAATGATTGTCATATTTTCTCTCAATGTTATCCAGGTAATTTCTTGTTATAAGATAACTTAATTTTCTTTTATTTTTTCCCCATATTTTTGACTTTGTTTTAATATTTCTTATTGTCTCATGGAGTCATTATCTTCTATTTGGCTCATTCAAATTTTCAGGGAGTTATTTTCTTGTGCCAACCTGTTTATTCCCTTTCTATATCTTCCATAACTCCAATTTCCCAATTTTTCCTCTATTACTTTAATTTCAATCATTAAAAATTTTTTTTAAACTTAAAAGAAACTCTTTCTTTATGTCTTCCAGGAATTCTAGTTGAATTTGTGCCTAGACTGTGTTTTCCTTTAAGACTTTGCTTATAAATGTTTGAGTCATTCTTTTCTTCTGGTTTCATGTCTTGAGCATCCCTGTCACAATAGCTTTTTATGGTATTCTTTTCTGGTTTTCCCATCCTTCCAGTCTACTTTCTAACTTGATTAGGGCCAGTCTGCACAGTTCTGTAGGGGAGGTCTGGGTGGGCCTTGCTGCTTTTCAGGGGTATTGAGTATTATGTTATTCCAATATTTCAGGAACAGCTCTGAATGGGGACTTTGAGCATTCCCAAAGAGGCCTGATCTGGTGAAGTCTGATTGCTATCTCCCTGGTCTGAGTTCTGCAAGTTCCTGGGTTTGGATCTGAGTAACTGTAAGGGAATTGCCAACCTCCAGCCTCTTGGACGGCATTCACCGGTCACAACTCAGGTAAACTGAGGGGAGACTGATAAAGCATGAACAAGATGGCCCTGGCAGGAAGGGTTCCACCCCTGTTTTGCTCAAGGCTATTTTCCCCGGGCTTTTCTGAGAACAAAGAAGTCAAAAATGTTTTTCTTTCTAGGGGCTAAGTGTCCACCCTGGGAAGTCCTGGCTTAAGGTAAATGACTTCCTAATAAGGGCAAACTACTAGCTGATAGGTTCAATTAGGGCACTGGTGTCAGAAAAGAGATAAAAGCACAGCTCACTGCTTGAATAAACCGAGTTCTTAACTATCTTGTCTCCCCCCTCAATCATTGCTTACAGCTAAACTCCACCAGGGCCTACAGGCCTCTGATGGTCAGACAAGCCCGTGGGCCCGAGGGATCAGGCCCAAACTTCCAGGGTCCCTAACAAGTAACAGTGGATTATCCCTGGACCTAGTCATGATTAGCCAGCTGGAAAGCTCTACTGGTTCAGAGCGACAGAACCGTAGGCTCCCCTTTGGTTTGGGATTACTGCCAGTTATTCAAGTTTCAGACTGGACTAGAAGCTAGAACTGACACTGCTGTCTCCTGAAGTATGAGTCACTAAGATGCTTACTTCTGAACTTGTTCTTTGCTGTCAACTCATAGCCCTTGTCTCCTTCTCACCATGGAATGTCACCTGTGGCTGTAGGTATCCTCAGTTCACCCTGGATCTCTGACCTAGAATTGGGTAGTGAGCAACAGAATTGGCACCTACTTCTGCATTTTATATAAGTTTAGGTTCCTAAATGTTGGATCTGGGACCTCTTCTTGTGGTATACAGGCTCCTCCTGTGCCAGAGCGTACCTAGTCCCTGGTGTCCACACATCTCTGTCCCCCTTTGTCAATCTGGACTGAAAAAAACGATTATTTTTTTCCTTGGATTTCCTAACAAGGATTTATTTTGGTGTATTTTCCAGATCTGTTTAGAGGAGTTTGAAAAGAATGAGATATAGGAGCTTGTACTTTCTGCTATTTCTCCATCTTGCATAATATTTGAAGTCTCAGATTCACTTCTGAATCTGATTAAAAACTTTTTTAGGAGCCTTCAGACTTTTTTTTTTTTTGCTTTACATAAAACACTGTCTAAACAGGAAAACAAACAAACAAATAAATAAATCACTCTGGTAGGGACAGGAGCCTCAGGGTTGTTGTTTTAAGGAGAAACAGTCACTGTTGACATTCGCTCTGAGCCAGGAGGGTCCAGGAGGCAGCCACTGAGTGGAGCTTGGGCAGGGACCCATAGTTGGTCAATCTATGGTCTTCAGAATGCACTGGGCCTGAGGTTTTGGGGAAGACAGGAAGGAAGGAGAGAAAAAGAAAGAAAGGAAGGAAGGAAGGAAGAAAGGAAGAAAGAAGAAAGGAAAGAAAGAAGAAAGAGGAAGAAAGAAAAAGAAAGGAAGAAAGAAAGAAAGAGGGGAAAAAAGGAAGCCCATTCACTGAATGGGCATTACCTCACTTTAAGTGAGTACCTGAAAAGGCCTTAGCCTAAAAGGCCAAGGTCTCCCATTGCATCCTGGGTCATCTCCAGTCATCCTGATGAATCAATGGATAGTCCCTGGATCCAGATGGCTCAGGAGGAGAAAGTGAGGCTGGTGACCTGCATTGCCCTCCCTCACTCAGAAACAAAGTGCAAGTATTGTCATCATTTCTCTGATGTCATGGTCTTCTTATAAAGTAAAGGATGAACACAAACTTCCCTCCACACTGCCTATAGAAAGCAACCTGAGAGATATTACATATAGATCAAATTCTCAAATCATATATCAATAAGTTCCAAATTGATACATGAATTAGATATAGAGGGTGACATCATAAATAAATTAGAGGGGAAAGAAGAAATTACTTGACAGTTCTATGGAGAGGGGAAAGTTCATGACCAAACAAGGGATAGAAAGAATAAAAAAGATATATGGTCAATTTTGATTACATATAAAAAGTTTTTGCACAAACAAAACCAGCAAAAACCAAACAAAAGCAACTAAAAGTTAGAAAGGAAGCAGGTAACTGGGAAAAAAGCAAACATTTTACAGCAAATATTTCTGATAAGGGTCTGATTTCTAAGAAATCTAAGGAATTGATTAAAATTTATAAAAAATAAATGACATTCAGATTGATATGTAAATGGTCAAAGGATAAGGAAAGGCAGTTTTCAGAGAAACTAATCCAACCTATATGAATAAATGCCATAAATCACTAATAATAAAGAGAAATACTAGTTAAAACAAGTCTGAGGTACCTCCTCACATCCTTCAGTACAGCAAAGTTGGCAGACAAAAAAATGAAAGAACAAATATTGGAGGGACTGTGGGAAAATTGGTACATTAATGTATTATTGGTGTTGCTGATCCAGTCATTCTGGAAAGCGATTTGGAACTATGCCTCCAAAGTTACTAAACTCTGTGTACTCTTTGGTCTAGAGATAGTAGTATTAGGCCTATATTACAAAGAGATTAAAAGAGGAAAAGGACTTATATATACAAAAATATTTATAGCAACTCTTTTTATGGCGGCAAAGACCTGGAAACTAATGGGATGTCCATGAACTGGGAATGACTGGACAAATTATAGTATACAAATACAATGTAATAATATTTTGGTATAAGAAATAATGAAAAAGATGGTTGGAGAAATCTGGGAAGATTTGTACGAACTGATGCAGAGTAAAGTGAGCAGGAGTAGAATAATTTATACAATAAAAACAACATGCTAAAGACAAGTAACTTCAAAACTTAAGAACTACGATCAACGCAATTGACTCCTCACAACCAGAGGGGAGATGGTGAAAAATGCTGCCCAGCTCCTGACAGAGAGGATTTTTAGATATAGAATTTTTGTACATGGCCAGTACAGAATTTTTTTCCAGTGGGGGTGTAGTGGTGGGAAAGAAAAATTGATTTTAATTAAAAAAAATTTTTTTTTAAATGCCTACCACTGAAGGACTAAATAGTCTCAGGAAGCCTGAATTAAAATTCCAGCTATTCCCATTATTAGCTATGGGAACCACAAAGAAATCATGTCTCCTCTGTGAACTTTTTTACCCACTAGCTAAAAATGAGAATAATGTTTACAGTACCTATCTCATAGGGTTATTATGAGAAAAGGACTTTTTAAACAGCACTATGTTAGTGATTAATGATCACAAGAAATGCTTTTCTTAGAAATTATTTATACTAAAACTGTACAGTATTGTGGAAATAGTACTACATAGAACCAAGAGATGAGTTCTAGTCTTGATTTTATAACTCACTACTCATTTCCCCTCATCTATCTCTGTTTTCTCATCTGTAAAATGAGGTTTGGTTATTTGTTCTTGATGCTTCCTTGAAACTTTCACATTATAATTCTGTAAAATGCCATGCAAAATGATTTCACTTCTATTACCATATAATTTTGGGGGTTGGAAGAGTCATCTACTTTAACCCATACAAGAAAATGAATCAGCCTGACAAGACACACAATTGAGGCAGTCTATTCTACTTTTGCAAAGCTCTATTAGTGAAAAATTCCTTTTATCAAGCCTACTTTTAACCCAGTGCTCCTATTTCTGCCTTCTGTTCCCAAATAGTTCATAGCTAATGCTTCTCCTAAGTGACTTAGCTTCAAAATACTTGAAGATAGGTATTTTGCCCACTTTACGTCTTTTCCAGACTAACGTCTCAGTTCTTTCAGGTGACCCTCGTGTGACATCATCTTGAGGTCTTTCATAATTCTAGTTGCTCTCTTCTGGGACTTCCCAGTCTATCCTTTCTAAACTGTAGCAACCAGAAATGAACACAACACTCCATTTGTGGTCTGACTAGGGCAGAGCATAGAGTGACTATCACCTCTGAATTTCCAAAACATGGTATTTCTTAATGAAACCTAGAACTGTGCTTTTGTTTTGACTGCCACGTTATACAATTAGCTCGCATTGAGCCTGCGATCTACTGACCCCATGCAACACTTCCCTCCCAATTTTTTCTATTTATGTCTCTTCTATCTTGTACTTGTGAATTAATTTTAAACCAAACATAAAATTTTACATTTACCCCTATTAAATTCATCTTATTTGGCCCAGTTACTCTAGCTGGTTAAGCTCTTTTAAAATTTTGTCACATAATGCTTTACCTACCCTCTTGGGTAAATCTGATAAACATGCCAACTCTACCTTTATCCAAATCACTGTTAAAAATATTAAATAGCAGAGGGCCAAGTGCAGATCCCTGGGGGCACTCCACTTGAGACCTTCCAGGCTGATATTGAATATTGGTGTTCTATTGTCTAGACCCCATCTCTCCATCTTGTTCAGATGAATACCATGAGAATTTGTCGAAGGTTTTGCTAAAATTTAAGCAAACTATCATGTACAGCAATGTACAGTGAACTACCAGTTGAGTAACCTTGTCAATAATAAGAGTAGGTTTATTTGGCATGGCCTACTTTTGATGAAGTCATACTAGATCTTTTTGGTAGATGTTCACCAAGCACTCATTCTATAATTCATTCTAGAATCTTGTCAAGAATTAGAATCAAGATTAAAGACTTATAGTTTGTGGATTGCCGATTACTTACTGTCTTGTGAAAAATCTGGATGTTTTCTCCAAACTTGAAAAACCTCTCCTATTCTTTGCAGCCTTTTATATCACTAACACTGGCTTAACAGTTCCACTTGCCAATTCTTTCAGTATTTCAGAAAATGTTCATTTGGTGACTTGGACTTATCCAGAGTAGCTAGATGCTTCATTATTATCCCTCAAATTATTTTGGGTCTCAACTCTCTATCTGCCATATTTGCGTTTTCTTTTCATTCCACAATCTTGGCACAGAAAAAAACAAAGTAAAGAATTCAGCAGTCTTGCCTTCTCATTGTGGTCAGGTAATATCTCATCCATACTTAGCAGCTATCCTATTTTATTTTCCATCTAGAGTGAATGAAGTCTTTTTATCATGCTACCTGCTTGTGTTTTCATCTTCTGTGAATATCTTTTTTAAAATCTAAACTGGCCAAGTACCCCGGACGTCCAGTCTTTTACATGCTCCTGGCAATGGTTTCTGTGTCACCTTATCTTCAGAGCTTCTTTTGCTGATGTCTTTAAAACTGTTCTCCCCAAACCAAGAACAGATGTCAGATGTGACGTCCACTTCTTCTATGTTTATTGGGGATGGAACTCCTTGATGCTTTCATTTTCACCTCAACAGTTACTCTTATTGATCCCCTTCTGGACTTACTAGTCTTCTGAATAGTGAAAGCCAGTCTGTCTTTAAGATACTCCATCTGGTAAAGCAAGAACTCCAGCAGCTGTCCTAAAAATCGCAGACCCTGATCAATACATCACAACTCAGCAAGAACTCCAGCAGCTGTCCTAAAAATCGCAGACCCTGATCAATACATCACAACTCAGTGCTAGGTTCCTATTCTCTTTCCGAAAAGGTACGGTCTACGTTGCTGATGACAAAGTGGTTTCTTTCTCCCTGGATTTTGTCTCACAGGCTCACATTCTTTTCCTGAAGAGGTGGATGGTCCATATTGCTGATGACAAAACTGTTTTTCTCCCTTGATCTTCACTCAAATGTCCTACACCATAGTTTCCTCTCATTCTTGGATTCCTTCACACACCTTAATATACGCTGCCTCACTGTACTTTCATCTTTTTAATTTTGAATAAACTATAGCAATCCAGTCACATTTGTTATGCATCTCATCCAACCAAGTCCTAGTTATACCTATGAAGTCAAATTTGCTTCCTTGGATTAGGATCTGACTTCTCTTGCTTGCCATCCATATTTAGTCCATCTTTATACAAAATCCTAAGGGGATAGGCTTTACTACTGACTCTTTACTTTGGTATCATTTCAGTCTCACAGTCTATTAAGTAGCATAATATTACTATTTTTCAGATTAGAAAACTGAAACACACAGATAGGAAACTGATAGTACTAACCTGCTCATAGCAAGTTGTGAGTAAGTAGAATTTAGGATTCCAACCCAGGGCTCCTCCCTCTTATGTCTAGAATTCTAATTCTGTGTTCTTCCTAACCCCTTAGGATCATTGATAGAAATCTGTGACTGACACACCCTTTTACCTTATGTTTACATTGTTATCTATATTTTGTAACCTGTTGAATATAGGAAATGGGTCTGATAATTCTGATAGAAAACCAGAAGATTAGATTCTTCGAGGAAGAAAAAATTGTGACCTATTTAGGCTTTTATTGATTCCCACCTATATTACTGTAAAGGCTTCTTAATTGGTATACTTAGCTTAGGTCTCACCTCACCAGGTACTGCTGTCCAAGTGATTTTCTTTTAAGAGGAAATCTGACTAATGTGACTCCCTTAAACAACTTCTATTGCGTCTAGGATAAAATATAAACCATTTATCCTTTAAAGACCTGCACAGACTTGTCCCAACATATCTTTCCATTCTCACTGGGCATTACTCTCTCTAGCACTCTGATTCAGTCAAACTGGCCTTCTCTTGGATTCTCAGATACAATACTGCCTTTGTACCGACCACCCCACATGTTGGTAACGCTCTTTCTCTTCACCTTTGTCTCAGAGTCCCTCTCCTAAGATACAGCTCAAGCATTATCTTTTGCACGAAGCTTTTCCCAATCCTTATCCTAACTACCAGTTCCCTTCCTCCTAAACTACCTTGTATTTAATTACTTTGCATTTATTCACATTATACTTATGCTGTATATATTTCTATGTATTTGTGCTACTCTCTGTCACCTTCCAGAATATAAGCTTCTTTTGAGGGGAGATTGTTTCAGTTTTTGTACCTGTGTCTTCAGGGCCAAAGACATAGTAGGCACTTAATACATGTTTGCTGATTGACTGATGACGAAAACTTAGCTGTTAATACCCAGAACAGTAGAAGAAAAGATATAATATGCCAGAGACAAAAATTTCCATGCAGCACAATGGAGACAGACTCACTTTCCCTCTGAAATGGAACTTTGTAATCTTAAAGCAGTGGGAAAAGCTTTTCCCACAACAAGCTGGTGATATTCTTTCAAATTTTTGTTTGTTTTTATTAAATTTTTTTT
>CM053769.1:342391850-342425671 GCA_028658325.1 Potorous gilbertii | reverse complement strand
AGTGTGTGTAGGGAGATGGGGGGAGGGCAGGTATTATATTAACCGCTGGACAATGACAGCATTAAGCAGGTTGGCCTCCTTCAAGGTCTGGCTCTCATCAGCCAGTTCTTTGTTGGGAAAGGTGGTCATAAGCACAAAGCTCATGGCTGCCATTGCTGGCCGGGCGTCGGCAATGAAAAGCCGGATATCGCTGATCCTGGTATAAGAAAGAAAAATAAGAATGTCAGTTACCCTGGTACACTTTGCAATGCTGCAAGAGAGGCAATAAAAGAATGGAGAGACCCTTTGATCCCATTTCCCAGGGTCCTCCCACCAATATTATACTGCCTGAAAACGAGGAGGGTACATGGGGCTATCACCTATGAGTACTATCACAGATAGCAACTTTGGAATTAAAAAACCCCAGAACATTAAAGCCAGAAGAGTCTTTAAGCTTTTCTAGCCATGGGATCATAGCTTTAGACCTGGCAAGGATCTTGAAAGAGGGAACAGAGTCTAAGCATGATGTGCTCAAAGTCACATAATGAGTTATTAGTAGAATTGAAACCATGACCTCAGTCAGTGCTCCATGTCTTACACTACCTGGGCTCAAAGGAGACCCTGGTGGTCATAAATCTTTCCCTTTTTTTTCTCTCCTCTAGAAGAATTGTTTCAGATTCCTACTTAAGAAAACTGGAATTCTACATGATTAAAATATTTTGACCTTCCAGAAGAACACAGTACATGGGCATCAGGTCATTTACTTCACAGTCTTGTGAAGTAGGGTGACACACGTATCATCTCAGAGGGCTAAAGTGAAGTGAACATGTATACAACTTCAAATCCAGTACTCTTTCCAATACACACCTTTTTTCTTCATGTGATTGGCTCAGATACATACAGTTAAGGTAAGCTATTAGTAGAAGATATCTGAAGGGGTTAACTAGCAATTTCAAGTTCAGTGGGAACACTGGCAAGGTCTTGTGGGACTAGAGGAAGGTCTAAGGGTCCCACATTGTGAAGCAATTTCTGTTCCTTTGACCTGAACGTGATGGTTCAGGAAGATTGAAAATATTTTCAAGGAAAATGACAAAGTTTGCATTTGACACTGTTGAATAGTGGGAAAAAAAATCTCTCTAGTCTCAAGTTTCCTCTTTGGAAAAAGAAGGATCAAGTAGGACTTGCTGACCTTAATACTGCTTCCACTAGAAGCTTTTTATATCCCAAGCTCAAATGTCCTTGTGGTGCTATGATCACAGACAGAAAACATGAGTTGGTACTGGGTGGTATGTTAAGGTAAACTAACACCTTGTTGATACGCAACATTTCCAAAGGCAGAATCTAGGAGCCAAAAATCAATGCTCTATCTAGAGAGATACTTAGCCAAGAAAGTATTCAGAATGGGAAGTACTACAAACACCAGTAACCATTTCTGGGTAAGTTGAGGCAAGGGTTCTAAAGATATTGTGAAAGTAAAGAAATGTGAATTGTGGAGCCTCAGAGAAGGGAAAATAGTAACAGTAACAACAACAACTTGGTATTTCTATAATGTTTCATAATTACAAAGTGCTTTCTATAAATTATCTCATTTGAGCCTTGAAACAATCCTGTCGAGAGCAGCAAAGAAAGCGTTAAAATATATTTTTAGAGAAGAGGAAATTGAGGCTCAAAGATAGAAAAAAATGATTTGCCTGATGTACTACAACTGACAAAGTGTCAGAACTAGTATTAGAATTCAGGTGTCCTAAATCTCATTTTAGTTTTCTTGTAAGTGAAAGGAAGATACTAGGATTATAGCTAAGATATCAAGTGCTTTCCTTCTGAGATGATTTCCAACGGCCTGTATGTAGCTCTCTGCATAAATGTCATCTTTCCCCTCTTAAACCTTGAGCTCCTTGAAAGCAGGGACTGCTTCTGCCTTTCCTTGAATCTGTAACTCTTAGCAGGGCAGGTACTTAACAAATATTTGCTAACTCACTTAGATATAAAGATATTCCACTGCTAGAAGTACTTATATGCTTTACATGTTCAGGTTTTTAAAGTTCAAAAAATAAAAACCTTCCAGCACACACATTATTTTGGTCCAAAGAATCAATTTTTACACGTCTATGTTATTATAAAGCACAGATTGAAGAAACAGAGATTCAACAGTTCCTTCAACATTCACAGGTACCTTTTCCTAGGGTTGAAATGTTCCCTAGATCTGAGGAAATAAGAGGCCAAATGAGGTTATCCAACTAACCCCTTTGTCTTGAGGCTGGCCTTGTTTTGAGGCTGTGACTGGTATCCCCTTGTATACAAACTCCATCAATGAACTGGGATGCTTGCCTAAGCCTATTAGAAGTGGTACAAAAATATTTATAGCAGCTCTTTTTATGGTGGCAAACAACTGGAAACTGATGGGATGAGTTAGGTAATGGTTCAATAAATTTTATCATGTAACTGTAATGGAATACTATTGTGTTGTATGTTAGAAATGATCAAGGGGATGGTTTCAGAAAAACTTGGTAAGACTTGTATAAGCTGAAGCAAAGTGAAGTGAGTAAAACCGGGAAAATATTTTACACAGTAACAGCAACACTGAATGATGATCAACTGTGAGACTTAGCTACTCTGAGGCAATAAAACGATCCATGACAATTCCAAAGGACTCATGACTAAAAATGTTATCCATCGCCAAAAAGAGAACTGATGAACTCTGAGTCCTGTGAAACATTATTTTTTCTCTGTCTTGCTTTTCGTCCCCCTCTCAACAAGGCTAACGGAAATAAATTTTATATGATTTCATATGTAAAATGGGGTACTGTATTTCTTATCTTCTCAACTGGTGGGGCAAGGGCTAGAGGGAGGGACAAAATTCGGAACTAGAAATAAAATTTAAACACAAAAGAGAAAGAAAGAAAAGAAGTGGTCTCCACTCTCAAAGGCAATTTCTGGGTAAGGAAGACTATCACTTTACCTGTGACGGTGGTTAAACTTCTGTACCAGTCTCCCGCCATCAGCAAGCCTGATTTGGATGTTGGTCGTGGGCTCTGACTCATCAATTGCGATGGAGGAACTGGCTTTGGCTTCATTTTCTGCCTGCTGGGCTGGAGAGCTTGTGTTTAATACCTGGGGAGTAGTGCTGAGGAAGGAGAAAGGCATCAGGACCATGAACAATAACATTCACATTCTGGAATAATAATGCACTTTTAGTTCTTATCAAAGTTATGTATCAGGTCTACAGAGATGTTTTCTTTTCTGTAGTTCTCAGCATGACCCAGATAGCAGGGATATCCATTAAATGGTCTAAGTAATTAATATCCCTATGCTGTAGGTCAAGTAAGCATTTGTTTGTCATTTTTTTTTTAAATTTCTAATTTTATTTCTTTTGGGTCTGGTCATGCTAATTCACTTGGCAACTTAGCTTCTATGCTTATCTTGAATAACTTATGACTACTAATGACCATAATTACAAATACAAGTTGCTTGTCTATTAGTAATGGAACACTAGTCTTTGAGGAGTTAAAAATGAATACCCCCCACAAGGCAATGACAGGTAAGTCTAAAATTTTGTTTTGCTTGATTAAACATATTTGTTTTATTTTTCTTTTCAATGGGAAAGGGGAAGAAAAATAAATTTCTATTAATGGAAAAAATTATAATTTAAAAAACTTCTCAGAGTTGTGATAAAGCAATTTGCTTGAAATGAGTTCATTACCATTTTTCCTAAACTTGCTCCTTTATTTACTAATTTTATCTGTGCTTCTACACAATTTAACTAATCTCTCACATTTGTAACCGTTAAGTTACCTTAGATTTCTTCTTTCTTACTTTTTATATAGTTACCAAATTCTACTGATTCCAATTCTATAACATCTCTTGTATTCACCCTACCTAAAACAGGCCTTCATTACCATTTGCTCAGACTTATACAGGAGTCTCTTTAGAGATCTTCCCACATCTACTCTGCTCCTTCCCAGGCCTAACTTCAATTTATAAATCATAATACTATTAGAATATACCCTTCCCATCCTTAGATTTGGATGTCTTTGCTTTAAAACCTCTGCCTGGAATTTAAGACCTTCCACAATGTATCAACACTCTGTCTTTCCAGTCTTACCTCATGTTATATACCTTCATGTATACACCTTCCAATTAAACTGGGCTCTTTCCCTCTGCCCCCACACCAAACATAACCTAGGTTCTCACGATTCATTGCTTTTGCTCATGGTACTCCCTGTCTCTGCAATGCCTATCCCCTTTTCACCTGCTGTATACACACTCCCATCGTTTAAAATCCAGTTTTGCTTAGTCTTCTAGGACAGCTCACATCAGGGGTTGGTAGCTGGCTTGTAGCGGACGGCCTGCGTCCCTACACAGCTCGGTGATGTGGTTGAAGAAAAGAGACACGGGAGGCGGGAAAAGAAAGACCAATTCCATTTATTGATCCGAGGGTTGGGGTATATATAGACAGAAACTGCAAGTCTACAGTGACATTCTGCTCATCTCCTGTCCCAGTGATTTGGCCAGTCTTATAGTCTTTAAAGACTGTTACCCTATAGGGCATCTATTTTACATATCCCTTGTTTTCTGTAGTTCCCATGTTTGTCTCACAGAGACAGCAACATCTGGGGGGCATGGAGAGCCATTCTGGATGATAATGACACAGTCTCAAAGAACAGTTTCCCTGAAGGTCTTTCCTGATCTTGTCAACAGCACTCCACCCTGGCCCTCAACCCTGGCTGTCAACCACCAAATGAAAGATGGCTGAGCAAGTCAGCATCTTATGGAGAAAATGTGAAAAAGAAAAAAAAGGAAAAAAAAGGGGGAAGCCAGGATGTTTCTGACAGTGCCAAATAATCACAATATTTCTCTTGATGTATTCCTTGAAGGAAGAGAATAAATGTTTCAAGAAGAAAAAGGCTCTGTAGAGGCAGAATGAAACCATAAGTTGTTTTAGGAGGATGAAGGGTTAGAGGAATGTAACAAGAAAAAGAAAGGGAAGAAGAATCACTGAACATCTGGAGCTACAAAAAGGGTATATGAGAATCTTCCCTTAGTGTGGGGAGCTGGGCCATACCAGGCATTCTGTGCATATGAAATGTGGTATCACCAGGAAAGGATATACAATAGTTAGAGAAAGTAGAGACAAGTGACTTGGTGCTGCTCTACTGAGGTAGCTATATGTTGACCTGCCATTCTACAGTTATCTCTTTTCTCTAGATGGTCCCTCCTTTGGCGATCTTATCAGACCCAATGAGTTCAATTACTCAAAGCAGATGTTTCCCATATCTGTTTAGCCAACCCCAGCTCTCACCTGAATTCAAATATTGCATCTTAATTGCCTAGTATACATTTTGAATTGGAAGTCTTGGGCAAGAGACCTATGAAGATTATGTGTATTTGCATCACTGCAATAAAGAGAAGACAGGGATTTCAGAAGAGAAAGAAAGACTTGAGAAATGACTAGCTGCTTAAGAAGATGACATATGAGAATGGGATTGGAATTTCTTGAACAGTTTAAAAATAAAGATGGACTCTTTGGACAGGGATAGAATAGCTCTAATGAGGGCTGTAATACAGAAAAACAGTAGTAGATAGGACGAGTAATAAAAGTATGTAGGAGATAATATTCAAGAACAGTCAATAAAAAACCTGTTGCTTGAGACATCTATATACAAATGCACAAAAAATGAGAAATAAAAAGGTTGACTATAGAGCCTAAAGTAGGGAAGAAATTTCAATCTCACAGGTATTGAAACTTAGTAGAATGGAACTCAAGACAAAGCAATGGAAGGTTATATTTTATTAAAAAGGAAGAGATTAAAAGGACACATTAAGCATTAAAAAGAAATACAAGGTAACACAGAAACTTGGGAAGCACTGCTGATAGAATTTGGGTGAAGATCAAAAGGAAAAAAAAGAAATGATGATGTGGGAGTCCACTACATAAGAACTGCACAGAATGAGGAAACAAAGTATTTTTTATTCAGCAAACACATAACAAATCCAGCATGAAGGCATAAAATGATTAATAGTGATGGAGACCTTCCATTATACAAACTTCTATTTGGAATGTTCTACACTAAAAGCAGAACAACTGACAAAATCCTGACTTGGTTTAATGAAAAGTTTGTTCTTCAGAATATGAAATCAACCAAGTTTTTCTGATCACCAGAGTGGAACTGGTTCCTGAGGTGAAAATGATGCAAACACTTGGAGAAAGTTGCCATTCCATTTTAAGAATTTATGATAGAGAAGTAGAGGAAAGTTGGGTATAGTTTCACATGCATCCTAGATTTTTGGAGAAAAGATTTCAAAGGTTTCAGAGATGGGATAGGTGGAATTCCATGATCTAAAATTCTATAGCCCAAGTCAAATGATAAGCTCTCAAGAACTAAATTCTTGTAGCCAAATTCCAGAGTTCGCATGTCAAGCAGAAAATATTGCAAGCAGCCACAAAGAAACAATTCAAGTATTGTGGAAATACAAACAGAATAACACCAAGATCTAGCAGTTTATACATTAAGGGATTGAAGGGCTTGGAATATGTTATTTCAGAAGTCAAAGGAACTAAGATTAAAACCAAGAATCACCTACCTAGCAAAACTGAGTATAATACTTCAGGGGAAAAAAAGAGTTGTTCAATAAATAAAGGACTTTTAAGTATTCTTGATGAAAAGACCAGAGCTGTATAGAAAATCTGACTTTCAAACACAAGAATCAAGAGAAGCACGAAAAGTATAACAGGAAAGAGAAATCATAAGGGACTTATTGAAGTTGAACTGTTTACATTCCTACATGGAAAGATAATATTTGTAACTCTTGAGACTTATCTCAGGATTTGGATAATTGGAGGGATTATATACATATATATATATATATATAGAGGGCACAGGATGAGTTGAATAGGAAAGGATGATATCTAAAAAAATAAAATTAAGGGGTGAGAGATATATTCGGACAAGAAAGGGAGAAACATAATGGGGCAAATTATCTCTCATAAAAAAGGCAAGGAAAGCTTTTTCAATGGAGGGGAAAAGGGGGGAGATGAGAGGGAAAAAAGTGAAGCTTACTCTCATCACATTTGGCTTAAGGAGGGAATAAGATCCACCCTCAATTTGGTATGAAAATCTATCTTACACTACAGGAAAGTAGGGGATAAGTGGGGTGGGGGGGATGATAGAAGGGAGGATAAATGGAGAAGGGAATAATCAGAAGTAAACACTTTTGGGAAAGGACATCAAAAGAGAGAATAGAATAAAATGGGGGGGCAGGATAGGATGGAGGGAAATACAGTTAAGTCTTTCACAACATGACTACTGTGGAAGTCTTTTGCACAGCTACACATATATAGCCTATATTGAATTGCTTGCCTTCTCAGTGGGGATGGGTAAGGAGGGAGGAAGGGAGAGAAGTTGGAACTCAAAGTTTTAGGAATGAATGTGGAGACCTGTTTTTGCGTACAACTGAGAAATAAGAAATACAGGTAATGGGGTACAGAAATCTATCTTGCCCTACAGAAAAAGAGAAGATGGGGATAAAGGAAGGGGGTGTGTGTGATAGAAGGGAGGGCAGACTGGGGAAGGGGTAATCAGAATGCATGATGCCTTGGGGAAGGGGAAAGGAAGAGATGGGGAGAAAATCTGGAACTCAAAATCTTGTGGAAAGGAATGTTGAAAACTAAAAAATTAGCTAAAAACATCAAATTTAAAAAAAGAACTAAATCTTAAGACACAAAAACTATGCCAATCAGGAAGAAAAAGGGGAGTGGTCAAAAGAGACAGAATGGTACACAAGGAATTCACTGACCAACTGATATTTTAAAGAGACATATATAAAAGATAAGAATGTGCAGGTAATGAAGACACAAGAGTAGTAGCCTGTTAAGACTGTTGTAAGGATCATGTTAAAACTCGGAATGAATTGATGAGGCTTACAGATCCTAAGAACAATAAAAAGGCCTATGTTTGAGATGAAGGGGATACTCTTGATACGATAAGAAATGATGAAGAGAATAGTTTCAGAGAAATCTGGAAAATCTTCGATACATATGAAGTGGGCAAAGCCAAGAGAAGAGTAACATTAATAGTGTAAAGACAAACAACTCTCAATGGCTTAGGAATTGAACAATGGAATAACCAACTGTGACACTAGAGTACTGATAATTAATTACCCATGCTTCAAAGGAAGATCAGAGATGACACAGGACCATTGCTTCCATTATATGACATGACAATAACGGACTAGAAATAATAATGGATAGAACTATTCCAGGTCTTCAGTGGAGATGTTTTAGGGATTGGGTTGTTTGACATGAAAGAACGAATAACACATTTGTTAAACACTGTGTAAAATCACTGAAGATATACATAGAAAAGTTAAGTCTCTGCTCTCAGGTAACTCTAATTCTAATTGAATTTTAATGGAGGAGACAATACAGACGGAAGGTTTCAGCAGCAAAATAAGATGGAAAGCTCCCATGATCCTCAGGGTACAGTAGCAAAGCAGATGGTATTGCCTCTTCTTTAATGTCATTTCTACTGATAAAATTGTATCAGTTTCTGATTTTGCACTATTTGACAGTGCTAAGGACTGTGGTGGCAAGAACTCTTTTTTTGTGTCTTTAATAGATATGGATGTAGCACCTGTAAAAGTAGCTGCCAGGTTACATCTCCACAGGGGTTGCTTACCAGTTGTCACATTTATGGTTAACATGTTTATCAATGCTCTGAACTGAGTCATAGATAGCACTCTTATTAAATTATCAGATGAGTGACACAAAACTGAGACACAGCCCATATAATGGATGATAGTATCTAAAAAAGATCTCAATAAGGTAAAATACAATAAGGATTATTTAATAAGGATAAATTTAAAACTACATAGCTAGGTTCAAAGTATCAATTTTGTAAGCACAAGATGGACATGCTTCCCCTAACTAGCCCTCTTGGCTAAAAAGCAGTTACTATGAAAACAGCTTGTATTTTGAGTTTAACATGAATTGACAGTATGAATGGGCAGCCAATATTGTTCAGTTGTTTCAGTTATGTCTGACTCTCTGTGACCCCCTTTGGGGTTTTTCTTGGCAAAGATAATAAAGTGGTTTGTTGTTTCCTTTTTCAGACCATTTGACAGCTGAGGAAACTGAGGCAAACAGGGTTAAATGATTTGCCCAGGGTCACACAGCTAGTAAGTGTCTGAAACTAAACTTGAATTCAGTCTTCCTAACTCCAAGCCAGGTGCTCTACGGACTGTGCCATCTAGCTGTCCCTCCATAATGCCAGCCAATACCAACTTGAGGAGGATTCAGAATTGTGATGTAACTGGATACTATAGCATAAGAAAGCAGGTTGAATGAACTAGGAATCTTTATCCTGGAGAAAATTTAGGGGGAACATGATAGTTGTCTTCAAGTATTTAAAAAGCTGTCTTGTGGGAAAGAGTCTAGACTTACTCTGTTTGGCTCCAGAGGGCAGAGCTAGGAGGTATGGTTAGAAGTTTCTCAGAGATAAGCTTCCTAACAATTAGAACTGTGGGATGTAACTGCCTCAGGAAGTAGTAAGTTTCCCCTTACTGGAGGTCTTCAAGCACAGGGTAAATGACCATTTGTCAGGGATTTTTGAGAGAGAATTTCTAGTCAGGAGCCAGTTAAGTGGCCTCTGGAACTCTTTCCAGTGCTTAGTTTTGATTCTGCTTCTGTGAAACCTCCTCTGATTCCTTTTGTTTAAATTGGCTTTAATCTTAAGACTTCACAAAACACTTTGCATTGGCTGGGTTTTCACAGGGGAACAAGAGGAGATAAAGTGAGAGAGGTAAGGTTTATCTTTGTTCCAATGTACTTATGTGATCTATCAGTTACCTATACTGGTGCCTTACCCTACTGCTCCTATTTACTACTGGCATCTATATAATGCTTTAAAGATTTCAATGTACAAACATGACCTAACATCACAACCTTATGAGGTAGGTGCTAATAAGTACTGTTAATCACATTTAACTAATGAGGAAACTGATGCTAAGCGACTTGCCCATGCAATATCTGAGGTAGGATATGAACTTGAGTTTTCTTGGTTTCAAGTCTGCCCCTCAATCCACTATGCCACACCATAATGTCTTCTATTACCTAACCTCCCAACATCCATCACAATACTCCATACAGGCGTATTTACTGTATGTTGTAGTATTAAGTTCAACAATTATCAACAAATATAAGCTACGACTGTTGGAGTGGGGTTGAAGAAAACTTGAGTCTTTTTGGCAATGGGAACCCCTGAAAGTTACTGAACAAAGGAGTAACCTGAACAGTGATGCATCAGGATGCTAGCTCTGGAAACATCTGCAGGATAGAATGGTAGGCAGGATATTCATTAGGAGGTTAGTGCAATGACTCAAGTCCAACACAGAGTCCTTTTATCTTGAACCCAAATCATCTTAATATACCTGGCTCAAAATTTAGTACTCCTGCCACTACCTCACAATTATTTCTCAGTTGTTAAGGCATATCTAGGACCACTGGTAAGAAACTTTAGGAAGTTTTTTAAAAGAAGGCTCTAAAACTTCTGTATGGTTAACTTCTTAAGGTAGACTTGGAACCTGCAATCTCATACTGAGATTTTATTTTTATCAGAAATCCACACAGCATTCTCTGTTTTGATCAGGAAGTAACCTTCTGGGTACATCTGGTTAAGTTCTCATTAATTCTGAGAGATTAAAAGCTACAACTCCATCTAGAGAAATAGCATCCACAGTTAGACTGAGGTAGCACAGAAAGCAAATCAGGCATATTTCATCAGGCTTCTTTGAGAAAAAGACAAAAGATCATTGTTGTGAAGCCATCAGAAGTACAAAAGACAAAGGAGCCTTTGGCTGGGAAACCTAACAGAGGGGAAAAATTACTTGGACTTTTCAAAACGCATGCCTGGTATCTGCAGGTACAAGTACTGTGTCTCTAGGACAGCTACACTTTTGGAAGGGCAATGTAGTGTGTGAGAATGGTCAATGAAGTATGGCACCAGTCAAATCTGTTTCCAGAGTGGTAGAGTTGAAAGAACATTGGCTTGGGAGTCAGGAATCAAGTTCTGGTTCAGATGCTTATTAGCTGTCTGACTATGGGCAAGTCATCCCCCCTCTTTCATCCTAAGTTTCTGTATCTGTAAAATGATGGTAAAGTTTGTGCTCCTTACCTCACAGCACTGTGAAGAAAGTACTTTACCACCAAAAGGAGATCTCCATGTTTCATAGCTCTAAATTGAAAACCTTCACCCTGAACCATGTTTTTTGCCAATAGTATGTTATAAACAAGCAATCCACAACCCTAGAATCTTGGAGTTGGAAGGTCTGCTGCAGTCTTTATTGGAACAAAAACTTCTCTGCTCTGCAGTATCCCTGAAAAGTGGTCATCCAATAGGCTAATAAACTTCTCTTGTAAGTTTTAACAGCTAGCTCATTTTTTAATGCTCTCATTATACTGTGACTACTGAAACACAGGTACAATTCTTTATACTAAAGAAGGGTTACATATTTTATTTTATGTGTATCCAACTTCAAAATCAGAGCTGGAAAGGACCTTGGAAAATAAAATGTTAAAAGCTAAAACAGACTAATGTGCTATAAGAAATAATGAACAGGAAAACTTCAGAGGCCTGGGAGGACCTATATGAACTGATGCTGAGTGAAAGGAGCAGAACCAGGAAAACATTATACATAGTAACAGCCACAGGGAACAAAGACTGTTTCTGATAGACTTAGCCCTTCACAGCAATGCAAGGGCCTAAAAAAATTCCTAATGAACTCTTGAGGCATTGAGAGCTGGCCTTTGGAATCAGGAGGCCTGGATTCATATCCTACCTCTAAACAACACAGACTAGATAAATGATCGTGGGCATGTGACTTACCCTCTCAAGTGCCTTACGCATTATCACGATTATAATTCTATCAATTCGATTTACCCCAGGCTAGAAAGGTGATCAGGAAAGACTATATATTTGGGGTTTCAAATGTCAGTAGCTTAATAAATGCCTGACTTGACTTTTCATTGCACACTAGTTAATATAAAAGCAGGGTGGCACAGTGTGAGGAATACTGGATTTAAAGCCAGAGGACCTTGTTTGGCATATCAACTGTCACTTAATACCTGTGTGACTATGGGCAACTTAAACCTCTGTAGATCTCAGTTTCCTAATTCATAAAATGAGAAGGTTGGTGTCAATGAGAGCCAAGGTTCAGCTCTAAATTCATGATTTTATGATTCTATCGCTTAGCAAATAATAACTTCTAAATAAAGAATGCTATTGCAACAGACTTTCTGAAATGCTGGTTTCAGTGAACTGAACTTCTTAAAGATTTTTAAAGGGTGAATGGCATCTAAAGGGTAAAGATGTCTAGGTTCTGACCTTTGTCAACCTTTGAAATAATAAAATCTTAAAAAATCTTTCATGTATGTTTCCTTATAATTTATAACTGTCAATGTGATTTACTTAGGCATACCATCTTTGAACAGTACTTTTTGCCTGTCTGTACTGCTGAGTGGATTATATGATAGGTAGTCCTATGAAACCGTGAACAATCAACTAGCATTTACTGGATACCTTTTATCTATTCGGCAGATATTTATTGAACACTTACTATGCACTATGCACTGAAGTGATATAAAATGAGTATAAGGTATAGCCACTACCCTTAAAGACCTTTCAGTCTACTTGGGGAGAAAATTCAGATTAAATTCTGAATTGTGTAGTGGACTGTCACAAAAGAGGTATGAATGACTTTGGGAAAGTCCCTTCCCCTTTCTATGAGTCTATTGCTTCTTTTGTAATATTGGGAGGCTAAATTTAGATGACCCTTAACTTTTCTGCTAATACTGAGGCTCTAAGGTTTTTCCCAGTTCTAATATTCTGTACACAGCAAAAAAGAGCAATGGATCTGAAGCCAGAGAGGACCTACATTTGATTCTCAGCTCTGGAACTTATTACTTGTCCCGAGTTAAAGAAGTCTCTGTGGGCCTCAGTTTCCTTATCCAATTTAGGATCTGGTTGTACTACATGATCTCTATGTTATACTCTTCTACCTTCAAGCCATCTATCTGCTCATGGGTTTTTACCTTCTAAGGTCTCTTCTAGTCTAAGTCTTTTACATTTTAAGGTGCCTCCATTTTAGGCAGCCTAGGATTCTGTAAAGAATCATCTGGCAGGCTCTGTGGATTTTACTTTTCCCTCATTTGCAGTGATTACTGAGTGACTATTGCTTCCAAGCAGCCCCCACTGAGCACTGGCAACGCAGTCCTTTAAACACCACAATAATTCTCTTCCTAAGATTGCCTACAGTCTTGTGTTGCTAAGGAAGAACATCAACCAGATAACAGTAATTTTTATTATTCAGCAAGGTTTTGTCTGGGACTGAGTCACTTAGATGTTTATCACTATCATAATTCTATCAATTTTACTACCACAGGGTAGATGAGAGGTCAGGAAAGGAGAATTTATTTGGGGTTTTAAGTGTTAGTCTTACATTGCATTGCTCCCAGCAGTACACAACTTTCAAAATCTTCTTTACTTTGCAAAAGAGTATCATGCTAAACTACCAATAGCCATGTACACTTACTCAAGAGCAGCTTGGTGCTGCTTAAAGTGAGCTAGCTGTTCCTCTAAAAGGGTGGTTCATCTTAGTACTGATAGCACTTCACCCATGGGAAAGCTGGACTTGGCTCAAAGGGAGGAAAAAAAGGGAAGGGGAAAAAAAAGAACAATTTTCATTCTTCAGTTATGTTGCTTGTTTTTTCTAAGGTCCTAATCTAATAGCTACAAAGAACCTTCTATGACATATAGAAGTTATTTAAAAAAAATAAATGGTCCATTATAGCCAGACATCTGACTCCCTACGCCCACTCACAGGCCTCATCTTTTTATCAGAAATTATTCTGAACTGTGGCAGAAACCTGAGGAATCATCTTTTCTTTCCCTCCTCAAATTTTAAAAATGAGCCTTGACCAGTGCTTGCTTACTGAAGATCCAAACTTTGATGCTTGAATGTCAGCCTAGATGGTACCAATGGAAGACTGGTTATGGTTCCTTTCTCTGCTGAGACTATTCTTACCTGCCCAGTTTCTGACCTTCGCCAGTGAATGCTCTGAAAGTTCCCTTGGGCTTTACAAAGTCCTCATCTCGATGGTCTTCCATGTCCAAGTTGACCTGTCCCCCACGTGATAACCTTCGTAGTTCTGTAGGTACTTCACTGGAAAAGAAAGGCAACAGTGAGATTCAAAAAGGAAGCAATTTATTAGTAGTGGCAATGCAGGTATAAGAGATACAATTAACAGTGAAAGGTATTTACAGGGTGTGTTTCCTTCATTCAATTAGTAACAAACATTAAACAGTACTTACTGTGTGTAAAACACGGTGAGTTGGTGCTTGGGAAGAGACAAAATTTAAATAATTCTTGCTCTCATGGATCTTACACTCAAGTAGGGGCATAAGACAAAAATGCAGAAAATTATAGTATATAATACCACACAAAAAATGCATTACGTAAGGTCCAAGAGGAACTATTGTTCTGTTTTTCTGTTACTGATGTGGCCTCTATTCATTTTCCTTGAGTTACTCCTTTACCCCACTTCAGCCACACCAAGATGGTCATGCCCTTGATCTTGCCATCATTCACATTATGTACCACCTCCATCTTCAAGAATGCTGAAATCCCCTTACCTGACCATAATCTATTGGCTTTTTACCTCTCCCTCTGACTTTCCTTGCAAAAGCCTATTCTTGATCTGCACGGTGACCGCCAAACTCTTGAACCACTGAATTCTTTACTAGGCCATCTCTCCTGTACTAGCCACTCTCTCCTTTCCCTACTTTGATTCCTTGGAGAACCAACTCAACTCCATACTGTCCTCCTCTCTTAAATCCTTACCCCTCCTATTATCCCCAGTCAAGCCTCAGCTCTGGATCACTCCCACCATTTTGCCATCTTTGCTCCTACACATGTGTTGAACAAAGGTGGAGCAAACCATACAATCTTTCTGACTGGGTCCACTACAAATTCGTCACACAATCTCAAATGGGCCCTTACTGCTGCAAGATACTTCTTCTATACCTGCCATATCAACTTACTATCCCACTCTCCACAGCAGATCCTCCAAACCTTTTCATCCCTCCTCAAACCTCTCATGACACCCCTTCTTCCTCACTCTACTTTCCTTAAATCAAACCTGACTTTACACAGAAAGAACTGAGGACATTCACAGTGAGCTCCCTCTTCATATCCTATTATTCAGAGCTTCCCCACCTCACAGGATGGAGTGGCCTTATTCCTTACTTAAGGCTAACCCCACTTCTGCTCAAGCAATCCTATTTCATCCTGTCTCTTTCAACATAATGCCCCGTTATCTCCACTCTTGCTCTTACTTTCCATCTCTCCCTCTTTACTTGCACGTTTTCTACTGCCTACAAAGATACCTATGTCTCTTTCATCCTGAAAAAACACTCAACTGATCCTTCCATTTTTGCTAACTTTTACACTTCATTTCTTTTTGATCTTTGTAGCAAAACTCCTTCAAATGGCCAGCTACAAAAAATGCCTTCACTTTGTCTCCTCTCACTTTCTTAACCCTTCAATATGCCTTTTGATTTTATTATTTCACTGAAATGGCTCTCACCAGTTAGTAACGATTCAATCATCATCAATTCGTCATCAAACCTAATGGCCTTTTCCCTTCAATCTTCATTCCTGACCTCTCTGCTGCCTTTGACACTGTTGATCTTCTCTCGAGGTTTGCATGACACCACTCTCTCCTGGTCCTCCTCCCTATCTGACTACCCTTTTGCTGTCTCTATTGCTGGAGCTCATCCAGATCATGGCCAGAGATGTCCCTCAGGGTTCCTGTCCTGGGCTTTCTTTTCCTCTTCTTCTGTATTTCTTCACTTGGTGATCTCATTAGCTCCCAAATATTTAGTTATTATCTCTCTTAAATCTACCTATCCTTCCTCAAGCTCTCTTTTGACTTCTAATCTGGCATCTCCAACTGCATTTCAGACATTTTGAACTATATGTCCAGTAGATATCTTAAATGAAACATGTCCAAGATAGAACACATATCTTTCCCCCAAACCCTCCTTCCCTATTACAGTAGAGGGTAACACCATCTTCCTAATTTCTCAGGCTTGCAACATAGGTGTCATCCTCAATCCATCATTCCATGTCCAAGCTGCTGCCAAGACCTGTCAACTTTACCTTTGCAACATCTGAATAGCTCCCTTCTCCCCTATGACACTGCCACCACTCTAGTGAAGGCCCTTAACACCTCAAGTCTGAATTACTGAACAGTTTCTTGGTATGCCTGCCTGCCTCAAGGCTCTCCTCATTTCAATACATCCTCTATTAAGTCCCTCAAGTGATTTTCCTAAAGCTCAGGACTGAGCATGCCACCTCCCTCCCTCCTCCAATAAACGCCAGCAGCTTCCCATATCTCCAGAATCAAATACAGAATGTCCTGTTTGGCATTCAGAGACCTTCATAATCTATCCCCCTCCTAACTTTCCAGTCTTCCTACACCTTATTCTCCTCTACACTGTACTTTTCCGTGCAGTGACACTGGTCTCTTGACTATTCTATGAATAAAACACTCCATATTTTTGGCTCTGGGCATTTTTCTGCCTGTCCCCCATGCCTGGAATGCTCTCTCTTCTCTGCTGCAACTACTGACCTCCCTGCCTTCCTTTAAGTTTCAACTAAAATCCCATTTTTTTACATGATGCCTTTCCCAATCCCTCTTAATTCTAATGCTTTCCCCCTTAATTATTTCCTATTTATTCTTTATAAAGCTTGTTTGTATATATGTTTGCATGTTGTTCCCTGCTCACCATTAGCTTTTGGGCTCCTTGAGGACAGGGACTATTCTTTTGCCTCCTTTTGTACCCTCAGTACTTAGCACAGTATATGATGTACCAGGTGTTTAATAAATATTTGTTGATTGCCTAAACTTACTACTTCTCTATATTTAGAATCAATCTCTCCTTCCCTCCCCCTTCCCACTACGTGGTCTTAGTAGGAGAAGCAAGGTTGCTAGACCTCTAGTTAACGTTAGCACTAGAAGAGACTTTAGAGATGATCTAGTTGAAACTTTTAACTCACTGTGGCAAGTGAATTATCCAAGGTCACAAACAGTTCTGCAAAGACAGTACCACCCTGTACAACTAAAAAGACAAAACCCCCTAGCCATACTCCTTCTACCAAGCCCAACCTCTCTTCTGCTCTTTTTAGCAGAAATAAGACTATGGTTTGGTGGCAAAGTGGGGAGTAGCATTTTTATCAAAAAACACCTTTTTGTAACTGGTTCAATCAAAATTCATTTAAACTTCCAATGGGATTTGTCATCCATAAACCAATCTAACATGTAAAGTATTATGTTAGACACTGATCAGTTTGGTCTTATAGATATCTTAGGTGGAAAGAAAGTAAGGGCCCCCGGGGTGGATTTATGAAGAAATCAAAGTGGTTAATCTTATATATCTTTGTGTAAAATGCCTGAGGAAAAGTTTCAATAATTATATAAACACAAGGTGATAGGAATTGTCTTGCAGAAGAATGTGTAAGGAAAAGAGCTAGATTTCCATCACCACCACCACCCTTGGGCACAAAGGCTGCTGCCGCCTACCCTCTGCGGATAGACTCCAGAAACTGGGCATTAGATGGGTCTTGATAGCTTCTCAGCTCACCACTGTCCAGGCTGAATCCACTCTTCCAGAGCTTCAATACTATATGCACCTGGAATTTTAAGATGACATCAGCACATTTAGAAGAATTCAATAGTAAGCCAATTCCCTTATCCAAATTACTATTAGAAATTTATTATCAATCTGCCAAAATTATCCTTTCTTCCCAGTGCTTTCATAGCCACCCTGCTCCTAACTGCCTGACACTGGTTTAATTCAGTCCCCTATCTTTCTGCCTTATCAGAAGCTTCCAACTATCCTTCACTGACTGAAAGAATCTGACCTTTCATTTTACAGATGAGGAAATGGAGGGTTGGAGAAATGAAGGTTCACCAAGAATTACATAATGAAGGAACAATAGAGGTGAGATTAGGACCCAGATACTGGGCTCCCAGGTCATTCCCCCCTTTTCCTCAAGAATTTCACTACACGATCATCTGCAATCTCAATTCTCCAACAAAACTACCCTCTCCAAAGCCATCAAAGATCTTAAAACAGCCAAATCTGGTCTTTATTTCTCATACTTTTTGATATCTCCTGTTGGATACTCTTTTCTTCTTAGGTTTCTGTGACTGTTTGGGTTTTCCTTCTATCTATCTTAGCCCTCCTCCTTAGTCTCTTTCATTGGGTTATCAACAGTATTATACTTCTTACCTATATCTATCTACCTTCCTATCTATACTACCAAACTGAAGGTCTACAGAGCCATTGTGCTGACCTCACTGTTATATGATTGTGAAACATGGACAGTCTACCAGTGCCATGCCAGGAAACTGAACTGCTTCCATTTTAACTGTCTTAGGAAGATTCTGAGGATCACCTGGCAGGATAAGGTATCAGACACTGAAGTCCTTGCTTGGGCTGAACTGCCAAGTATTCAAACTATGCTTCAGAGAGCGCAACTCCAATGGGCTAGCCACGCTGTTCGGATACAAAAACGTATGCTTGCCAAAGAGACTATTTTATGGAGAACTTGCATTGGGCAGGTGATCACATGGTAGCCAGAAAAAATGATACAAGGACACTCTCAAGAACTTTGGATCTGACTATGCAACATGGGAGACACTGGCACAGGACCACTCAGCATGGTGTGCCCACACTGTCTTTCAGCAATGCGGAATTGAGACAGCACAAAGTAAATGCAGGACGTGCAAATTTGGGATATCCACCCTAAATATTCAAATGGACTACCTATGCCCAACCTGTGGTAAAGCATTCTGAGCTTGTATTGTTCTTTACAATGGTGATTTCATTTTGGTCCTCTTCAAAGATGAAGGACAACAATCAACCAACCAACTTTCTATCTGTGGGTATCCATAAAGGCTTTGTCTTGGGTCTTCTTGCTTCTCTACACATTCCTCTTCAGTGAGCTCATAAGTTCCTATGGGGTTACCTTATCACCTCTACACAGATGACTCCAAGATCTATACAGCCAATCCTTCTCCTGAGTGCCAGTCTTGCATTATCAACTATCCACTGGACATTTTAAAACTTACTGTCTTATATGAATCTTAAGCACGACATGTTCAAAACTGAGTTCCTTATCTCTATACTCCATCATCTCTATACCCTTCCAAACCTCTCCATTTCTGAGGGGAGGGCACCACTCTTGTTCCATTTACCCAGGTTTATGACCTCAGTGTCACTCTCTACTCATACTTACCCCATATCTCCACTCATTTGCTAAACTTTATTGTTTCTATCTTTACCACACTGTTGGAATTTAGTCAGGAATACTTGAGTTTGAATCCAGATAATAACTGTGTAATCCTGGGCAAGTTATTTAAGCTTTCTGAGCCCCAGTTTCCTCATCTGTAAAATGGGGTATAATAATAGCACTGTCCTTCCAGAGAAGTTGTGACCATTAAATGAGATAATACTTTGCAAACTTTAAAGCATTATGTAAATGCTAGGTATTAATATCACCACATCTCACCCATCTGCCCATCTCTTTCTACTTCTAGTCACCGCCCTCTTTGTTTAGGTCCTCATCTCCTTTCACCTGAATTACTGCCTCCAAAGTGAGTTCCTTCTACTAAAAAACAGACCATACTGAAGAGTGTTCCTTCAAAAAGGAGAGGTTACTCACATCTTGGCCAGAAAATTGTCGTCTTTCTCCTGCTACATAGGCAGACTCCTCCTCTGGAGCTGCCCCAAGACGGTATCCACCCCCTGCAAATGGCTGCAAGAGATGGATAAGCAAAATGAGTAAAGTAGGAAATGTGAAAAATCATTTTAGAGTCTTAAACAATGGCTGGAATTTTATTAAAGAGAATGACTTAGAAGTAACATGAATAATGTCTTTAAACATTTGACAGGCTGTCATGGAGATGGGAAATTAGATTTATTCAGCCAGAGAAGAGAACTAGGTCCAATCAGTAGTTAAAGGAGGAAGATCTAAGGAAGAACTTTCTAACAATTAGCATTGTCTGACAATAGATTATCTTAATGAGGTTAATAGCTTTTCTGTCACTTAAGGTCACAGAACCAAAGGACTCAGAGCGTGGAGTAAAATGAGTCATCACCCAGTTTACAGATAAAAGAAAAGTCCATGGAGGTTACAACTATCTGTAAGGTTGAAAAGATTTAAGTAGCAAGGACAGTAGCAGATCCTCTTAACTTCAAATTCAGTGATCTTTCCATTATACCATCTTGCTTCTTTAAGAAGAGCCTGGATGGTCACATGATAGGGATGCTATAGACAGGATTCCTTTATTAGCGAGAGAGTTGAATTCTAAGCTGTTTAAAGTCCCTTCCAATTCTGTGATATTAAAACAATGCATTTTAGAGGAGGAGCTGTATATGTCTTTTTTTGTATAGCTGTTTATAAGTTGCCTCCCTCATTAGAATGTGAACTCCTTGAGAGCAGAGACTATTCTGAGGGCTTTCTTTGATTCCTCACTACTTAGCACAGTGCCTAGAATAGAGAAGGCACTTCATAAATGTTTACTGATTTTACTTCTAATACTCTTCCCCAAGAAGGAAAAGGCTGTAACTTAAAAAAGATAATCCTAGCAGTTAGTCAGGAACAAAAGGAAAACAGCTCCTTCTGCGGTGGAAACAGTTAACTTGGAGAAGTTATCTTTCTGAGCCTCCTATTTCCTCATCTAAAAACCAAGGCTAAGAAAATTAGCCCTGCATTACCCCATAGGACTGTTGTGAGAATCAAGAGAGGTGAAAAACGTGGAGTGTTGTGCAGTCACACAACATGAGAAAAGTGACAGTTATTACCATGAAGAGCTCCTTTACAAAAAGAAAAACAGTGCTCAATGAAGGAAGCAAACATGACCCCACTTCTCACTTTTGGCTTGCTACTCTCGCCAGGACTCTTGGCCATTCGATCAACAGCTACTGCTCCATGTTCCTTGGCACCTTTGAAGAGATCTTCTACCAACTCATTGGGGCTTTTCTTTCTTGGGGGACCAACAATCTGTTGACCACTTCTCTCTGAGCCTCCGGCGTAAAATCTGCATAGAAGAAATGACTCTGACATTGAAGGTTTGGGATTAGATCATATACTGGACTTGGAATAAACAGGGTCTGAGTTCAAGCTCTATCACTTACTGATAACTTCCTTCACTTCTCTGAACCTCAAGTTTCTAAAATAGGAATAATATTAACCCCTTCCCTGTCTACCTCACAGGGTAATTATGAAGATCAAACAATGTATGAAAAGTGCTTTTCAACCATCAATATGCAAATGCAAGTTATTATTTAGTTATGCATTTGATCAATAACCTTCCAGGAAACAGCTACAGGGATGAGTTAGTAGGGAGTATAGTTTGGGAACCAAATACTGTTAGGAATTAGATTCAGAACTTTATAACAACTTTATACTAGTAATGCTAAATCTATGGGGAGGTTATATGGCATAAGAGAAATAGAAACCACTGAACAGTTATGTAATCTTGGATAAGTCATATCTCTCTGGCTTCATTTTTTTCCATTTGCAGAATGGGAAGAAATACTTTGTCCTACTTATCTGACAGGAGTGTAAGACTCAAATGAAATAATCTGACAAGAACTAACATCTAAACAGAACTTTAAAGATTACAAAGAACTTTTCTCATATTAACCCTGTGATGGAAGCACTTTGAATATTACTCTCCTTAATCTCAAGATTGAGAGGACTGAAGCTTAAAAGTTACATGACTTGCCTAAGTCATAGAGCTAGTAAGCATCTCAGTCAGGACTTAAAATTCAGGCCTGTTAATTACAAAGGACATTGAAAAACTGTAAAGTATGACACAAATACATGCTATAATCATTGTATAAATTCAACAAATAAACCATAGGGGTAGAGAGAATTGTGGTGGGTGCTGTGGGGAGACATAAAGATGAAAAAATGCAGGCTTTGCCTTCAATAAGCTGGAAATCTAATTTAAAAGAATTTGTTAGTGTTATCTCATTTTCATCCTTGCAACAACTCTGAAGCACAAGTATTATCCCCATTTTACAGAAGAAACTGAGGCTCAGAGAAGTTACATAGTAATACCTTTTTTTAACCTCAGTCCTTAGCTCTGGTCAGTATGGACACAGGATATTATGAAGTGAAGGGATCAGTGAGGTTAGGGGTATATCCTGATTTCATTTACTTCATTCTCAAAGACAGGATAATATAGAAACTTTTTTGATCAAAGCTTTTCAACGATAAGGGTCTCTCTTGTTATTTACAAGACAACGAATATTTGTTAAATGACATTAGCATAAAGAGCACCACGCTAGGTATTGGAAGCAATAAGATTGATATAAAATATAATTCTTCCCCTCAAAGAGTTCATAGTCCAGAATGGAAATAAGACAGCAATACAGATTAAATATACAACATCAAATAAGTGCATTAGAAATGCAAAAAAAGTATGTGAAGTTGGGGCAGATTCAGTGCTGCAGTATAATTTGAGTTTGTGCAGTAGTACCTTGTGCCATGGCTTGGAAAGTAAAGATGCCAGCTTGTCAATAGTCAGAGCTCATTTCATTCCTGTGTCCTGTTCCACTCCATGATTCTGTTAACAGCACACACTGGCCAGCTATGAAAATTGGTTCTGCCTTTGGAACCTGAACTGCTAAATTATTTCTGACTTGTTCCTTTGGTGGTGAGTATGTGAGGCCAAAGCTCTCAGCCAGACTAATACAAAAGCACCAGCTTCACTTCCAATGTGAAATACTGAGGCTACAAGGCAGATGTCAGGATCAGAGTATTGAGGGAAGTTGGGGGGTTGGGTTGGAGAAGGCATACTGTGCATTAGTGGACTAGAGGAATGGAAACGTCGGTATTGGCAATCATTGTGCTTTCACTCAGAGAGCTCAAAAAGCCCTAGTATAAATGCTCACTTGTTAACCTAAAGTATGTGACTGCTTGAGAGGGAGCACAGAGTAACAGGAAAGCTGACCTCAAAGGCAGAATAAGAACCTTCTGATACAGACTGTTTTAAGTCCCACTTGTGACACATGTGTGACCCTGGGAAAGTCACTGGATCTCTCAGTGCTTCCAAGGGCAATTTTCTAACACGAGAAGCTGCAGAGAAAATGCTAAACTGATTTTGTAGACAGTTATTCCCAGCAAACTTCCTCCACCAATAAGATAGCAGATCCAGTCTCTATCCCTAAAAGGAAAGACCAGAAGATTTATGGTTGACAAGATCACCTTAGAGGTAATCTAGTTCAAACTGGCTCATTTGACAGATGAGCAAACTGTGACTAGAGAAGTTATATGACTTGCTTAAGGTCCCACAAGCATTAAATAGAAGAGCGAAGATAAGAAACAGAAGCATTCTATCTCAATATCCAATGTTCTTTCAATCCCACTATGCTACACAGGAAGGTTATAATACAGATTTAGTAACTAGTAGTGGGGAAAAAGTGCTACAGGCAGGAGTAAAGAGCCTCAAGATTTTAGTTTCAAAATTACCACTAATTCAGTATCTGACCTTGGACAAATATTTTCCCTTCCTCTTGGGACCCCAGTTTTCTAATCTCTAAAGGGAAGAAGGTTGAACAAGAGGGTCTTAAGTCCCTAAAATCCTACCTATTCACCCCTAAAAGGTTATGATTCTTGTAGAACACAAAGTGAATGATCAGAAGTCCTATATGATCCCAGGTTTTCATCTGCTACCTGTTTAACCTTGACCAAGTCATTTAACTTCTTTCTACCTTTCAAGGTCTGCTTCTTCACTTGTGAAACTGGAGGTGGAATCTAAGGTCCTTTCCAGATCTAAAGTTATGACTTTTTTACTTTATTTTTCAATTAAGCAGTAACCATGGAGTTAGACTATTTCCATAACAGCCATCATATCGTATTTTCCCCAGCACAAGGGAGTACTCTCTGCATGTGGTAGGTGTTTGAGCTAACCAAAGTATATGAAAAGTGATCTCATCAGTTCACTGTTGTACTCATATAGGAAGTTTGTTTAATGGTACCATAACCAACAGTGTTTTGCAGTAACACTGCTGAGACTAATCCCCTACACTAAATCCCACTATGTGATTCAGGATTCAGGATAAATGACTCCCTCCTTCTATCTATTCTCTCATCCCTCCTGCCTTTTCTGCTTCAGCACCGTTTGTACAGAACTGTCCCCTCTGCAACACTGTCTGTTGTCAGAACTGATTAATAACACTAGGCAAAGTGTGCCTTTTTAAGAAGTTCTGCTTACTAGATTATAGAATCCCTTATAAATGAGAAATAGGAGATTTTGACCAATTTGTAAGCAACAAAGGACTTTCTCTGTTATAGGAGCTTGTGGGGAACAGAGACTGAGATGGGTTATCTAACACACTGAATGATAATTAACTGGATTACTTTATGGCTCTATTAATGGGACCATATTAACAGTAGATCTCATAATACAAGTGTGTACTTTCAAAGGATTGGCAGCATATTTTAATAAAAATTCACTCACCTTTGACCCTCTTCATCATCTTCATCATCTTCTTGGGCATGAACAAGGTCCCTGAATGATGTTACCCTGTTATCACTGGAGAATCAAAAGGAGATAAAATGATTTTCTACAGCAAAGAGGGCCAAGCTCCAACTTCTAGAGCAGAGGTGGGTTCTTTTCTTCTTTGGGGGTGTGGTGGTGATGGTAGTAATTGGGGTTAACTAACTTACCCCGGATCACACAGCTAGGAAGTGTCTGAGGCCAGATTTGAATTCTGACCCTTCTGATTTCAGGGCTGGAGCTCTATCCACTGTGACACCTAGCCTTCCCTAGGAGTGGGTTCTTAATTTAGGATGGGTAAGCTTTTTAAAAAAAAATTTTGCTTAAAAATATTCTTCTATTAAGAGGTTCAAAGGCTTGACCTGACCATGAAAGGAGTCCACAGCACGCACGCACGCGCACGCGCACGCACACACACACACACACACACACACACACACACACACACACACACACACAAATTAATTCATGGTCTAGAGACTGCATTTTAGATAATATTATTACTAAAAGGAATAGCAACTACTCACATTTACAAAGCACTTTCTTCACAAAAACCCTGAGTCAGGTAGTTCAAAAACTATTATCCCCACTTTAACAGTTAAGGCTCAGAGAGACTAAATAACTTGTCCAGGGTCACACAGCTCATAAGTGAAAAAGGAGAGGAATTCAAACCCAGGAACTAACTTTCAATCAGTAGTCTTTACACTATAACATGTTTCCTCTAGCTGAGAGATACAATGCAAGTATCTGACAATACTTTTGTGTTTATGTGTCTAAGCATCAACAATATCTAGGATCAGTTCAAAAAGGCAGTGTGCTGTGGTAAATAGTGACCTGGCCTTGAAGTCAGGAAGACATGGGTTCAAATTTCACCCCCAACATACTGGATGTGTGACTCTGGGCAAGTTACTTAATTAAGTTTTCTAGGCTAGAGGTGTCTAACACATGCAGCCCATGATCCTGCCAGTTCATACTTGATTAAAATATAACTGGGAATTATTTAACAAAGTAAGTAATACAGTAATGTTAATATGTGGGCTTCTAAGTCAAAATGTGGCCTATAGGATCTTTGCGTGTGGTTTAGTGGTCCCCATTTCTATCTGAGTTTGACATCACTACTCTAGCTAACTCTCTAAGACTATAATTTGCATTAAAGGTGCTGAGTTACAGGAAGAAAGGGAGTTACCTCAACTGAGAGTTATCTTTATCAATGAAAGGGCACATTCTATCCCTATTCTGTTTAAAACAATGTTATATTTCTCTTCTCAAGGGACATGTGAGAGAACCAATGAAGAAATACTATTCTGAGGAGTGATGTTACCCTTTTCAACATGCAGCTTTAATTTAAGCTCTCACAAAAGCTGGGTCTATATTAGGTAAAAGACTTATTTCCAGTGTGCTGGAACTGTTTACTAGTATTTTTAAAAAATATACTCTACAATACCACTGTTAATATATGTAAAACCAAGCTAGACTAGTCATAAGAAGGGTTAATTCACTTTCTATAATTCTGGGACAGTTTTCCTAGTACAAACCTGTCCTCAAGTATTTCTCTGAGTTTCTCAGATAGCCAAGTTACAGATAAATACTATCTTTCCTTGGTATTTTGGAATAACAAAAAAAAAATCAGCTTCATTGTAACACAGGAAAAGAAAAAAACAAATCATGCAGACCAATGAGGATAGATACAGAGGAAAGAATTGTTTCACGACAAAGAAATCTCAAGCTGCATTAGAGGGGGGAGGGAGGGAAAGACCAAACATTCACAACAAAGAGGACAACTGGGTGACAGAAATCTCTGAGGTTCTATCCCCTAGAAATAAGAGGACAATGATGGACTGAGTCAGCAAATTGACTCCCTGCCAGGGCTGGCTGAGGATCCCAGAACTTGCATCCAAGACAGTTCCAAATGATTTCAATGAAGATGATTCTATGACTTTTCATGAGAGATAAATTTCACTAACATATTTCATGATTAGGAAGTTTTGTTAGACTTCAAACTCAAACCCTCTTCAAAAGACTGAACAAATCTTGTGTTTGTAATAGTAAAGCCTTCCAAATCCTCTTTCTCCCACAGCCATTTACTTGGGCTAATGGTCTCCTTCCCTAAATACATTCCTTAAGACAGAATTTTTATCAAGAGGTTTAAAATAGTATTTGTATTAAAATGAATAGAAAACCAGTTCCAACTCTAACTACTGGCTCCTTCCCCAATGCTGCTATTCTCCTAAATTATCATTCTATATTATCTTTTATCCCAGTCACTATGAAACTAGAAAGAAAGAGTGTTCTGTTTGTTTCATACATTTAACCACCTTTCACAGCCCTATACTTGAAAAGTTCTCTCAAAAGTTACCAACAACCTCCCAATCACTAAATCCAAAGGTCTTTTCTCATTCAATTTTAGCAACTTCTGAGACTCTAATCACCTGGGGTGTCTTATCTTTTACCTTGCCTTGTATCATTGTTCTCTCTCCAGGTTCTCCTACTTACCAACTTCCTACTATTCCTAAGTGTGAGTGAATGAGCATCTGCTAAGGTTCATCTCTTCTTCCTTTACATTCTCTCCCTTGAGGTCCATTCCAGCACCCTCAGTTATCACTGCTATGCAGATGATTTTTAATTCTACCTATGTAGCCCTAATCCTTTTCTTGAATTTTGTCCCAAATCTCCAAATGTTGCTGTCCCATCTTGACCTGAAGCATCTCAAACTCAATGCTGTTAACAAAAATCCTGTTCTTCCTCCCATATTCTACAATTCTGTTATTATTGCTACCTCTACTTGTGCTTGAAATGTCATTGTCATCTTTGGTTTTTCTCACCTCTCTCTTCCAATATTCAATTTAGAGCCCAGAGTTGTCTTGTTGATTTTATTTCAACATCATCAATCTATTCAAATTGCCAACACCCTATACTTCCTGACTGGTCTTTCTGCTCCTAGTCCCTCCCTCTTCAATTCAACCTTCACACTTGGCTGTTGATGTTATTCTGTCTGCCCAGAAACCTCCAGTGACTTCTTATTGCCAAGAGGTGAAAATACAAACTCCCTGATCCAGCATTTAGGCCACAATCTGTCTCCAACCTAGCTTTCCGGATTTATTTCACAGGCATTACTTTCTAACAAAACTTCCAAGTTGAACTTTTCTTCCAACTAGTCTGGCTAGTCAGTTCTTCCAAACAGCTACTGAAAATGTCTATGTTCCCGCTGGTGGAGCAGCAGATAAAGTGCTAGGCCTGATGTCCAAAAGGCTTGAGTTCAAATCTGTCCTCACTGTATGACCCAGGGAGGAATCATCTAACCTGTTTACCCCAGTTTCCTTCATTGGGGTAAAATGTGGATAATAATAGCATTTAACGTTCCAAGTTGTTGGGAGGGTCAAATGAAATGACGTTTGTAAAAGCACTTGGCACAGAGCTTGGCACATAGCAGGTACTATGTAAATGCTCAGACCCTGTCTTTCCCTTCCATCAGGAAATCAAGAGGTATTCCTCAAATCATCTGTTGTACTTCTTTGGGGACCAGATTACTGAGCATTACCTTCACGACGGAGTAGACATGGGCAAAAGTAGCACTGCCAGCTAGTGACTTCAAAACACCTGAACGCTCATAAACATAGTTACTTCATAAAGCTAGCCCCCTACTTCACTGGAAAGGGAGGGAATGCCTGGAGCGCTTTCTTTCCACACATGTTCTCAGGCCACAAACTGTGCCATTTGGGGACCTTTTTTCTCTGCCTTCAAGGATGATTTTGATGTTCACTTTTTAATTTGATCCCATTCACTCTAGGGATGACCCTAAGCAAGGATACCACACTTAGAGAAGCCCAAAGTAAAAAGGACTTTAGAAATGATATCCTGTCAGTGCAGGAATCCCCAATACAGTATGTTACTAGATTGTCCTCCAGTCTCTGACGTAACACTTCCTCTGATAGTGAATTTAATCTCTCCCATGTTTTATAATGGCAGAATCTGAACACTTAAACTTTTCCACATAAATACATTTAAAAGAAATATGTGATCTGAAAACTTCTATCCAGATTGGGATTTTTTCCTCAGTTAACTTCAAGATAACCTAGATCTTTCTACTTTTATTCCTTATCACTGACTCCAATACAAATAAAAGGAGAAAACTTTTTAAAGCCTGTGTTAATAGTAATAATGGCTAGCACTTACATAGCACTTTAGGGCTTGAAGACCATCTTATACCTCACCTCCTTTGTGACCAGAACCTTAGGATGAAGGTGCTGTAATTATCCCTACTTTACAGGTGAAAAACTAAGGCTGAGTGATAGTAAATGACCTGCTCAGTTACACCGATAGTACTGGAGGCATACTTTGGACATCTTGACTCCAGGGCCTGAGATTTACACACTGAACCACAGAGCTGCCTCCAATAATGAAGCCGAAAACCAAATTTTGAAGAGCATTAATTGAATTATATAATTAAGAAACATTTATTGAGTACCTGATGTATTTGCAAGGCTCTATGATAGGTGCTTGAGGTGAGGGGTGGGGGGACAAAGGACAAAGACTGGCACAACATATTCTCTCTCTTTAGAGTTTACAGCATAATAGGTTAAATAAAAAACGGCAAAATGATAAGATCCATAAGAGAAGCAAAGATCACACCTGGATGATGAAGACAGCAAAGACTGCATGAAGGAAGTGTCAGGGGAGCTAGGACTTGATGAAGGGGTAAGACTTCAATAGGCAGTAGTGAAAATGTTTATGTTTGGAGACAGGAAGGTGAGCAGTTTATGGTGGTAATAGACTCCTGGAAAAGGAAAGCAGTCTGAAATAGTGGAAAAACTGTCTATCTGGGACACAGAATTTACCTAAAAGAGAAATGCTGGAAATGGCAGGTAGAATCTTTCATACTAGGTTGGGGAATTTGGACTTTATTAGGAACACAATGGAAAGTCCTGGAAAATGAATTCATTACTGTGGATTGATAAGATCAGAAGCTGGTACTTACCTAGGAGCTGTGCCTCTGGACACTGAACTGGGTGCTGGCTGGGAAAGTGAAATAAGGTCTTCATCACCTCCATCCTCATAAAAGCTGGCCAGGGCAATCTGAAAGAGAGTCACTTGGTCCCTTAGAAAACACTCATCTATTTACCTGATATTTTCATTTCATTTAACAGCAAACACCAGAGAGAAACACAGTTTTTATTCTGGAGGCACAGATTAACTGAAGAGGAAACGTGTGTTCCTCCTTCATTGCCAAAGAAGACCATGCCACCAGAGAACTAATGACATGACTTGCACTTGACTTTGTTTTGAGTGAGGGAGGGCTGTGCAGGTCACCAGCCTCACTTCTCCAGAGTCATCTGCATCCAGTGACCAGATATTCATGAGGATGACTGAAGATGACCCAGGATGAGGCAATTGGGGTTGTGACTTGTCCAAGGTCACACATCTAGTGAGTGTCAAGTGTCTGAGGTGAGACTTAAACTCAGGTCCTCCTGACTACTGCACTGGTGCTCTATCCACTGCACCACCTAGTTGCCCCAACTGAAGAGGATAAGAAGTAGCTTCAAGTTTTCTTTTCTGTAAAAGTCTAGATAGACAGCCTCTAAGATCCTAATCATCCATGACAGTCCATAAGTTTTGTCCAAGCAAAGTTTGTTTTCCTATCATCCTAAACATAAATGCTAATCAACTCTGACTAGGAGGAAGTAAATACTGTGCAGAAGATACAAGGATGGCAGTAGCTGGGCCAGATCACTCTTAAACAGTGTTGTATTCCCAGTTAAAAGTTCACAATGGGGGAGGAACACATTTTGGCCAAGCAATGTAAAACCACCTTAACTGGATAGTTAAACTGGGCAGGCTCTCCCCATTAACTCTGCTCCCTGGAGGGAATTTCCTATCTCTTTACTCGAAGTTATCAAGAAAGGCAGAGAAGATAATGGGAATGCCCTGAACTGGACAGAGGAGAGACTACTGGGGTAAAGCTCCTGAACCCAGCCCGGGCTGGAGAGGTGGTAAACCAGGATGGGTGGGTCTGCTTCCAAGAGTCTGGCTTTTGATTTACCAGAGAAATTCTATCCTGGAAATTGGTTGGAGTCCTCTGGGAGGGGTGTGTGTGGATGTGGTGAAAAGTGGGAAAGAAAAGGAGATGGGGTGGGGAACATCACAAATAGGAGCCTGAGCAGCAGTCTTGGACTCACACCAACCATGGCAGAAATGTGGGTTCCATTTGCCACATACGAGCTGTATGTGCTTGGGCAAGTCATAATCTGTCAGCCTAAGTTTTCTCATCTGCAAAACGGAGCTCATTCTTGCACTATCTCTTCCCAGGCTTGCTGCGGCAAATAGACTGGTCAAGTTTAAAGCACCGCAGGCATGTGCGTAATTATCACGGGTGTAGACTCTGCCCCGATCTCCAAGGGCGGAAGTCAGGGTCCCAGGGGAACGTCGGGCGGCTTTCCTGTCCGTCCCTGTTTGTATTTGCGTCAGTGGTGGTCACGGGGTCACGCTGTGTCAGCCTGCGTGGGCCCAAATGGGGTGGGCGGCTGCAGGAGTGCCCACCTCTGGGTGTGTGCGTGCCCCTGCAGTGCCCACTCGCGCACGGCTCGGGCTCCCTCCGCGTCCGTGTCAGACACACACACACACGCACGCACATGCACACGGCGTCTCCGTGGCCGTGCCGGGGCGTGTACGTGTGGGTCCCCGGGCTGGGTCAGGCCTGCTCGTCCCTAGGCAGAGGCGAAGCCGGGAGAAGCCCTCCCGCAGGCAGGCGCGTCCCGCCGTCTCCCCGGGAGACGCCGCCCCGGAGGGGTTCCGGCTGGGGCTCCCAGCCCAGGGTCGGGGGCGAGGATGGGGGCGGGGCCTGGGACCGGAGCCGAGGGTCCCCGCCTCCGGCTCCCTCACCTCCTCCCGGCCCGGCCTCCCCCATCCCCCGGATGACTCTGCGCTTCGGCCCCCACGGCCTCTTCTGCCCTCCCGGGGCCCCGGGTCCGCCCGCCCGCCCGCGCCAGCCCCGCTGCTACCTGCAGGTCCCATCCGGCTGACTCGAGGAAGAAGCGGGCCCGGTCCTCCTCGGCCCCGGTCACCGCCACGAACTCCCTCAGCGCCTCCTGCCGCTCCGCCATCTTGCCCCCGGTGCGCAGCCCAAACCGCTCCGGCCGGCACCGCGCTACCTCCGCCCCCGCCGCAGCGTTCCGGCCGCAGCCCCGCCCCCTCCCGCCCTGGGCCGCGTGCGGTGTCCCACACAATGCCCTCCGTGTGGGAAACGCCCGCGGCCGCTCGGACCTCCCGGCGCCCCCTGGTGGGGCTCTGAGAGCAGTCGCAGCTTCGTGGCCCGCTCCCGCCCCGACGGCCCAGGTGGGCTGGCCGCTACATCGCTCGCCTTCCGGGGGGCGTCCCAGGATCGCGGGCTGTCAGAAGGGCTGGGGCATGCCGCTCATCGCTGCTTCCGCGGTCTTGTCCCCATTTTACGAAACGAGCCAACTGAAGGGGACTGAGAGCTCAGCCTGCGTGCCTCCTCCTAGGAGAGGAGGATATTCCTCCTAGAATATTTCCGTGGGCGCTTCGGGAAATGCTTGAAACCTGGGATCCTGCCTGCACTCATCGTGCTCATGAAGCACTAACACGTTGAAAAGGGTGGGAATTCCTGATAACCAGAGCCAGGCAGGTGAGCAAAGTTTAACGCCGCCCCGAACTCCCGGAGGCTGGCTGTTAGAGGGGAATCTCAGAAAGAGAAGCACGACCCCTTCCCTCCCTCCCTCCAATACCCTTCCCGTGCCTGCACTTAAGAATCTAGGAGACTTAGCTCTGCCCTCCATCCGGAATGCGATATGTGCCTTTATTCCTGGGAGCTCTCTCACAATTCCAGAAACTTTCTGGACTCGGCTGCAGGACTTTAACAAAATCAATCAATCAACTTTTCTTTCCTGCCATTCCCTTACAACGAAAATCCTGATCCTCGAACCTCACTCTGAGCCCAAACACAGCCACCCCATCCTCGATAACTTTGGCATACATTTAATAAACTTTTGGGGAAGTTTGTCTTCAGTTAAAAAGCATTTATCCAGCACCTATTATGTGCCAGGCACTTCGCTAAGCACGCTGGAAATACAAAGAAAGGCCAACACTGCCCCCGCTTTCAGAGCTCTCAAGAGAGGAGAGATACATTTAAACAGCTACAGGCAAACAAGATACATACAGGATGTAATCAACAGAGGGGGGCGTTCCCATTGACAGGGGACCAGCAAAGGTAGTAAGCCAGGAGGCAGAAAGAACGGGGAATTTCAGGAATGGAAGAAAGCCACTGAAAATGCCTGGAACTTCTTGTATGAAGTGTGGAGGCCAATGCTAATAGATCATACATGGATTATGTGGAGGGGAGTAACATGACTGGAAACGTAGGAAGAGGACAGGGTATATGAAGGACGATAAAAGCTAAAGAAGATTTTATCTTTGATCATGAGGGCAATAGGGAGCCATTGGAGTGTATTGAGTAAGGGAGTGACGTGGTTAGACCTGTAGTTTAGGAAGATTACTCTATTAATAGCTTGAGTGGAGGAAGGACTAGAGTGGAAAAAGACTTGAGGCAGGGAGATCACAAAGGAGATTATATCAATAGCTCAGTCATGAAATGATAAGGGATTGCAGGAGGGTGTTGGTTGTGTCAGAGGAGAAAATGGGCATGTGAGAGGTGTTATATGTGAGAGGTGTTAGGAAGGTAAACTAGACAGCTCAGATATGTGAGATGAGAAAGACTATGTAATATGGGGAATTGTATTCCTGTTTATTTTCCTCCTACCCTATGAGCTTTTTGAACACGGATCAGATCTTTTCTTGCTGTTATCTAGTTGTTTCAGACCCTTCATGAGCTGCCCAGGGTCACAGAGCTAGTGTGTGGGTCAGAGACCACCGACTCAAATAAAAATCAGAGACTTCTCAAGGTAGAAGCAAAGCAGCAAAATTTTATTAAAGGGCATCTCCTCTTTGATAAGTAATCAGGAGAGTGAGACAATTAAGGCAAAAATAGAGATTATATTGCCCTAATGCAGATCCCCCCTCCTCCTCACTGACCTTTTCCACCCAGTGACTGGGAGACAGGCTCGCAATCTAAATGTGATAGTCTGCCCTGTGAATAGGGGACAAGGTAGCAGTGGCATAACCAATAGACATTGTGGTGATGTGGATGTTGATGTGGCAACCCAAGAAAGGGTTGTATTATGCTGATATGGCAACCCAAGGT
>CM053769.1:342378694-342391350 GCA_028658325.1 Potorous gilbertii | reverse complement strand
TCTCTCCCAGTAACCAGCAAAGGCCTCAGGAAACGATAAATGTTTGTTGGATGCTTGGAAGAATAAGTAAAAGTTAAATGAATCTTCCTTTAACTAAGAATACAATTTCCTAATTAGTAGAGAACTCTTTACTGTTCCAATGAAAGAACTCCAGGTGTAGCATCCAAGAATGGGTTCTACTTAGGTGACTGTCACCAAGCAAGCCCTTAATGCAGGGTCTGGCACATGGTAGTGCTTAATATATGTTTATTGGCCAACTGATTGATTGATGGTACAGGCTTTCCTCTCAATAGTCTTTCCAGGTAAGTGAAAGAGTATTATTGTCTTCCATTTGACGGTGGAGGAAATGAGACTCAGAGAGTTATGACTTGTCCATGGTCACCCAGTGTAGAAAATAAAAGAAAGCAGGTTTTAAACCTAGATCATCTGTCTCCAGGTTCAGTGCTTCACTGTAACAAACATTACATCACTGTCTCTAAATATATTTATGTCTCTAAATATATTAAGGGAGAAGGGAGGAACAGAGTGAGGAGGAAGGAAAGGATGGGGAAGAAGGAGAGAGGAAAAACAAAGAAAAGTTAGAAGAGAAGGGAGAAGGAGGAGGAAGATATGGTCTGGTTTTAGAATGAGTTTGAGCACAGAAGCTGTATACCTACTCTCAACTCCAGGGGAGAGGTCAAGGGACTTCTGTCCAGCAGAGGCTGGGACAAGAGTTTCTCAGGAGCCCGGGTGAATAGATGAAAACACAGAGGCTTTACTTTAGGAGACCAGCACCCACCCTGAAAGAGAGAGGAGGGAGAGAGAGAGGAAGAGAGAGATATGAAAGCACCACCTTTCCCATGGAGTGCCTTTCTCTCTTACCTGTTGATGATCCCAAGATTAAAAAAATAAAAGGTTTCAGGGAAAAGCAACTGAGAGTCTAGCATTATACTTTAATCAGTCAGCAAGGATTTTCCTATGACTAAGTGCCATGTTCTTGACATTTCTTATGCTTAGTATTCCTCCTCACCCTTTCCATTTGTTGAATTTCTACCTATTATTCAAGCTTCAACTCAGGTACCCAATAGTTTTCCTGATCTATTGCCACTGTTCCCAAGCACTTGGTGTTCTTTTTATGGTCTTATTCACAGTGCCTGACATACAGCAGGTGCTTTATAAATGCTTGCTTACTTGATTCATGTAGATATTTTATTTCCCCCCACTAAGCTGTGAGCTTCTTGAGAATCATAGCTATGTCTTGTTCATATTTGTGTCTCTCTCAAGTGAGCTGCTAGGTGGCTAAGTGGATAGAGCATCTCTAATATCTCTGCCAAGAAAATCCCAAATGGGGTCATGAAGAGTTAGACATGATGGAACCAACTGAACAACTCTCACAAGTGCCTGACATTGAACAACTCTCACAAGTGCCAAACAAATGAATGAATGAATACAGTGGCTGTAGGGATCATAGGATTTTATTTAAATACAAAAAAAATAGATTACTTAGAAGCATTCCAAATGTCAACAAAACTGTTATAACTTTTTTCCTTTCTCCATAGGAGAATAAATTCTTTCGTATGCTGCAACTGAAGATAAAAATGACCTACATCCTTATATATAACAAATTTGTGCTGAAAACTAACAAGAACCTGCTTTAAATGTCCATATGTCAATTTACATTCCCCCCGCTCCAACCTCATACTGTACTAAACAAGTTTAGTGACTTTGAGAGTGCCTCTAAAGTTCCTTTCAGTTCTGTGATTCTGAAGCCTACATAAAACTACATAAATGAGTTTTAATAATATTTCTAGCTTTGGAAAAATTAGTACTGGCTGCTTTTAGTAGCATTTCAGTGGGATTTCCTCAAATCCCACTGAGGCAGCGTACGTTCCTTTTTAAAAAATAGTATTTTATTTTTTACAATTACATGTAAAAACACTTCTCAGCATTCATTTTTTGAGTTCCAAATTTTTCTCCCTCCCTGCTCCTCCCCCCTCCCCAAGATAGGCAAGCAATTTGATATAGCTTGATATGTGCAAGTACATTCCTTCTTTTTTTTAATGACTGATAACATATGCCTTGTTTTTGAATTTTTAAATTTTATTTAAAAATATTTCTTTTTAGTTTTAAACATTTACTTTTCTAAGGTTTTGAGTTCTAAATTCGCCCGCTCCCCAAGATGGTGTGCAATCTGATATAGACTACCATCCATTCTTTCTTGAAGTATGCCTTTACTATTTACTGTCTCTGTGTGTAACCTTCCCATCTGTGTGATGACAGGATTGAACCAGGGGAGCTCTAAGGTCCCTTTCTAGCTGTCTAACTGTTCCTATGACCTTAAGTCTTTGAGGGAAGTTAATCCATTCATCTCTGGAACTCTTTGCCCTTGATTGATGATGAAATACTTAGCAGTTCATTTAGCTCTAGAAGGGGCTGCTTTTTCATGCCATCTGATTAGTCAGGCCATCTTGTCATTGCCCCCCTCCCCCCACCCCAGTTACTTCTGTTATTTTCCCATTGGCTCACCAGACTCCCTTGCTTGGTCAGTGGTTATTAAGTCCTTTTTCAGCTGTGTCTGATTCTTCGTGACCCCATTTGGGACAGAACACTAACCAACAATCAAAACAATGTAGCCAATAGGCCTCTAGAGGACTTGATAACTGCTTAAGAAATCAATAAATCAAACAAACATTTAGAGAGTATGCAATAGTAAGTGGACTCTGATTCAGGAAGGGGTTGGAGGAGGTGACTTCTTAGCTCCCATCTAACTTGGAGATTCTGTGAATGAATGAGCTAAACATTACATTCTAGACTTTCTAGGCTCTTTATCTCCTCTGCTGAATGCTTATCTGGATCATCTGGTTTTGAACCAAAGGTATCCCTCAAGGTGCTGTCCTGGGCCCTCTTCTCTTCTCTTTCTATATTACTTCACTTGGTGATCTCATCTGCTCCAATGGATTTAATTACCATCTCCATACTGATGCTACCCAAATCTACTGGTAATTGTTCAGTAGTTTCAGTTGTATTTACCTCTTTGTGGTCCTGTTTGAGGTTTTCTTGGCAAAGATACTGAAGTGATTTGCCATTTCCTTCTCCAACTCATTCTATAGATGAGCAAATGGAGGCAAACGGGATCTTGCTCAGGGTCACACATCTAATGTGTCTGAGGCTGGATTTGAACTCAGGTCTTCCTGACTTCCTGAATATTGAGGCAATATTCTCTGTTCCACCTAGCTGTCCCAAAATCTACCTATCCTGCCCCAAAGTCTGCTGACCTCCAATCTCACATGTTCAATTGCCTTTCAGACATTTTGAAATGGATGCCTGGTAGACATCTTAAATTCAACATATCAGAAGTGGAGCTCGTTATCTTTCCCCCTAAACCCTCCTCTCTTCTACTCTACCTATTACTGAAGAGGGAAATACAAACCTCCTAGTCCTTTGGGCTAAAAATAACAAGGTCATCCTCAACTCAAGCCACCACTCTGACTTGGGTCCTCATCATCTCATGCTCAAACATTACATTACAACATTACAACCATCTGTTGATGGATCTGCTTGCCTTAGAGCTCTCCCCAGTCCAAATCATCTTCCGTTCAGCCTAAAGTACATGCCTGACTGTCCACCCCCTCCCCTCTCCCCACCGCCCTTCTCCATTAACTCCAGTGGCATTAGGTTGTCTTCAGGATCAAATACAGAATGTCCTGTTTGGCATTCAAAGCCCTTCATAATCTATTCCCCCCTTGCCTTTCCAGTTTTCTTACACCCTTACTTCCCACTGTGTGCTTTTCCATCTAGTGACACTGACTTCCTAACTGGTCCACAGATAAAGACTCCATTTCTTGGATCTGGGCATTTTCTCAGGCTGGAATGCCTGGAATGCTTTTCCTCCTCTGCTCTACTGACCTCCCTGGCTTCCTTTGAGTCCCAGCTAAAATCCCATGGTTTACAGGAATCTTTTCCCAACCCCTCTTAACTCTAGTGCCTTCCCTCTGTTATTATCTCCTATTTATTTGGTAAAGGATTGTTTATTCATATTTGTTTACATGTTACTTCCCTCATTAGATGGGGAACTCCTTGAGGATAGACCCTCTTTTGCCTCTCTTTGTATCCCCAGTGCTTAGCAGGGCACCTTAATGAATGTTTGCTGATCTACTGATTGATTTTGATTCCATTTATTCTGTTGTCTTTCAGCAACTGGTGTTGCTTAAAGTTCCTTCTAGTCATACAATTTTCTGTTCCCTGCCATTAAGAAACTCACAGTTTAGTTTACACACATTCAGTAATTAGGGAACAATCTAAGACAGTTTATAACAAAGTGCTAAATTGTGTGGTTAGGGTAGGATGACTCCTAGGATGAAAGCTGAGCCTTTTTTTTTTTGTGGGGAGTCTCCGGCATTTCAGGCTGGGGAAGGACCTTTATATAAGGAAAGGGAAATTAAGCCTCTGTCTTGGACACCAGACATTCACTTAACAGTCCTAGAGAGGGGGGTAGAGCCAGTGCTAGTTAGATGGATGGCAGTGACTGGTTGGTGGCAGTATATTACCATCACTTTCTATCCTGATTATCTCCTCTGGAAGATGAAATGAGTGAAGAAAAGGACTCAGAGCTGCTTCATGCCATGGCAGAATGCCAAGTGTCATGATGGAAATAAAAAATTAAGAAAAAAAAGTCAGCATTTACATAGTATCTATTATGTACTGGGCACTGTGCTAAGTGCTTTATAAATAGTATCTCATTTGATCCTCATAGCAATCCTTGGCTGTTATCATCCCTATTTTACAGATGAGGAAATTTTGACAGAGATTAACATAGTGTCACAGGTCACATTTGAACTCAGGCCTGGCGCTCTATCCGCTGAGTCACTTAGTTGCCTTTTAAATGTGTCCTGGGGACCATAGTCGCAGGACAAGCTTACTTTTTCACATTCTACTTTCTTCTTGAACTCAGAGCTCTTGGACTCCACATACTCTTATGTGAAAGAAAGCAGATCCCAGACACATTGAATATTAGAAATGAAAATTCTAACATTTAAAGTACATTAAGTATGACTCATTTTACAGAAGGGGAAACAGGCTCAAAATATTAAATAATTTCCCCAAGGTCACTTGACTTTCTAGAATCAGAACTTTGTCCTAGGTCTTCTGACAACTAGAGCAGGTCTCTTTCTACTTATATCATGATGTCTTATGAAGTCAAGGCCAAAGCAATGTCCTAATGAATTTCCTTTGACCCAATTTACATTGCACTTGACCCTGCAGTCCCAACTTGCATGAAGACTCAGGTAATGAGGTCTAGTGGGGATTCTTTCTGGAGTCAGTGGCACTTTAAATAAGCCTTTGGAAATGAACAGGCTAGTTCAGAACTAGGCTGGGGGGAGGAGAAGCAAGCACCAATTTTACTTCCTATAGTTTCTTCTTATTTTTGTTCCTGGCCTCTCTTTTTTCCTTCCCTTCTGATTTTCCTTCCTTTTCTCCTAATGGAATCAGAGTAATCTCAGTGCAGAGAGGTTTTTCAGAATATGAGAGGCTAGAGCTGGAAGGAGACCTAGAAAATAGAATGTTAGAACTAAGTGGACGTTTAGAACATAGAGCATAGAGTTAGAGCTAGTAGAAATCTTTAAACGATTGGACAGTTGACATTCTTAAGATCTCCCATATGTTTTATATATATCATCTCCCTTGATTCTCATAACAACCTTCAAAACCTCTATCCTCATTCTTCCTTTCTTCCTTTACTGCAGTCTCAGAGCATGTCAGTCCTTCTCCTAGCCAAAGCTGCCCCCTCTATTTGTGCCTCCGATCCAACCCTCTCTTGGACACTCTTGGAGTTGGCTTTATTGCTCTCTATCCTTCAGTGTTTTCTTACCAACTTGTGATTGAAAAAATAAAATAATAAGTAAAAAAATAAAAACACAATATCTGGCACATAATAGGTATTTATTATTTAAATGTTTATTCTCTTCCTCTTTCTTATTGACTTCTTCCCCACTGCCCACACACATGCTCAGGTCTCCCCTATCTTTAAAAAACCCTTAATTTGACCCTGACAACCACTCAAACCACATCTTATAACTTTCCTCCCATTCATTGCTAAACTAGAGAGATCTTCACTGGCTGCCTCCATTCCCTTACCCCTCATCCCTCTTATCTCTCTTCAATATGGTTTTGAAATCAGCATCCTACTAAAATGTAGCTTTCAGGCTTACATGTAACCTCCTAAATGCTAAATATAGTTACCTTTATGGAGTCCTCATTCTGCTTGACTGGCTTGGTAGCTTTTGCCACTCAGAGCTTCTTCCTCTTATATCTTTTCTCCTGACTTACTTTTAATGACTGCTCCCTCTTGGTTATCTTTTTACTTCTATATTGTTCCTTGTCCATCTCCTTTGTTGGCTCATCAGTTATTTTCTGTCTTCTAAATATGGAGGCTTCCCAAGGCTTTGTCCTAGGCCTTCTTCTCATCCTATGCTCTCCTTAGATGATCTCATCAGCACTCCATTATCACCTCTTGGTAGGTGAGTCTCAAATCTAAATGTTCAGATTTAATCTGTCTCCTGAACTTCAGGCCTACATAAATGCCAGTACCACATACATACCTCTTTGATATGCCTTATATAAGAGTATATGATGTCAGGGCTGCAGATGTCTTCAGAGATTATCTAGTCCAATCCTTTCATTTAAAAACCGACAACAAACTTACCATTTTATAGTTTTCCTCCCTTTTATAACTCAACTCTTAGAAAAAGCTGTCCATACTCATTGTCTCTATTTACTTACTTCACCCTCTCTTAGCCTTTTGCCATCTGGCTTTTAATATCATCACTCAATTGAAACAGCTATCTCCAAAATTACCAGTGACTGATCACATCCAGTTGTCCTTTTTGCTTTCCCATACTTATTGACTTCCTTGGACCATTTGAAGCCCATGGCTTCCCTCTCTTCTCATAGATACTCCTTCATCCTTTGGGTTTCCTAGCTCTGCACTTTCCTAGCTCTCCTCTTACCTATTTTGCTGCTACCTGTCAGTCTTCTTTGTTGGATCATTATCTCTGTCCCATGATCTCTATGCATGGTCATATCCCAAGGGTCTGTCCCAAGCTCTGTTCTTCTCACTCTCTCAGTGATCTCATAAAATCACAAGGATTCAATTTTCACCTCTAGGCAGATGACTCCCAGATTTATATATCCAGATCCAGTCTCTTTCCTGATCTCCAAGTGCTTATTACCAACCATCCTGGTCACCCAGCTGCTACCACTGTTCCCCCTCACATGATTTATTTTGTATATAACTTGTATGCACATCATTTTAACATGGTATCTCTTCCATTCAAATGTAATCTTCTTCAGGGTAGGGACTTTTTAAAAAAAATTAATTTATTTTATTTTGAACTTAAGAAATAAAACAAACATTTCCATAACATAGTAGGATAGAAAAAAAGATGATTGACTACACATGAAACTGCAAATCCATTATGTACGACTTGCTATTTCTTTTAAATATATAATAAAGTTATCTGGTAACTTTCTTTTTTCCCCCTTTTTTCTTCCCTTCTCTCCTCCCCTCAGAGATGGCTACCATTAGATGCTAATATGTATATTTATATGTCTGTAAAACTATTCTATCCATACTTCTATTTATCAGTTCTTTCTCTGGATGCAGATAGCACCTTCCCCCATAGTTCCTTTGTAGTCATTTTGGGTATTTATAATAGTCAAAATGACTTAGTCGCTCAAAGTTGTTCTTAAAACAATATTGTTATTGTATGCAACATTTTCTTGGTTCTGCTTATTTCACTTATCATTATTTCATTCAAGTCTATCTATGTTTTCTAAGATCTTCAAGCTCATTCTCTCTATGCCTTGGCCTTTCTTTGTATCCTCAGTGTTTACTTAGTACAGTGCCTGGCATTTGATATAAGCTTGTTGACTGACTATTAGACATCACCCACTGGATGCCCTGGAAATATCTTAAATTTAACAGTCTAAACCAAAATGCATTAACTTTCCCCTCAGAACTCACCACTCATCCTAGCTTTCCTGTATCTGTTGATGCCGCCGCCATTATTCCATTTACCCATATTTGCAACCTTAAGTCATCTTTTATTCTTCATTCTTCCCTCATTGACATATCTAATCTTCCACCAAATATTGTAGATTCTACCCCATAGCATCTATCACATTCTACCTCTCCATCTCTTGTCCCCTTCTCTCTAATCACATGCCTGTCATCATCTGTCTTTTAAGTTGCTGCAATAGCTTTCTAGTTTCTTGCCTTCTGTTTTCCACCCAGTATTCCACATAGCAGCCAAATTGATATTGCTAAAGCACAGGCCCAACCATGTCACTGCTCAAGAAACTCCAATGGGTTCCCTCTTGCCCTTAGAATAAAATGTGATCTCTTGTTTAGCATTTAAAGTGTAATTTTACAATCTGACTTGAGCTACTTATACAAAATCCTCCATGCCTTCTATGTTCCTTCCAAACTGGCCTGTTTGCATTTCTCTGTACATGACCTTCCATCTAAGGTCTGCATGACTTTTTACTGGCTGTCCCTCAATGCCTAATGTGTATTTCCTCTTTACCTTTCCTTTCAAAATTCTGTAGTTTTCTTCAAGGCTCAGCTCAGTAGGATTTCCTACAAGAAACCTGTCATGATTCCCCCATTTCATAGTTCCCTTACCAGGAAAATTATTTTGTATATGTTTTGTCATTTATTTATATCCATGTACATGTGTTGTTTTCCAATCGAATATAAGCTGATTGAAGGTAGGAACAGTTTTGTTTTTGTCTTTGTGTCCCCAGAGTTTAGTATAACCCCTGGCACATAAACAGGCACTTGATAAAGGCCTATTGAATGAATAAAAAAAGTCAATGAATATTTATTTATTAACATTTACTTCAAGGGTTTATTTAGCACCTACTGTTTTTCAGAGAATGGGGATGTAGAGTGCCGGACTAGGTTCTGGTAGAGATATATTTTACAGAACAAAAAAAATTGAGGCCAACTGCTGCAAGATGACTCAGCTGCCCAGTTCCACATTTCAGAAGTCCTCAGCATCATTTCCCACCTTCTCCATTACTGCTCTGGTCTCGGAAGATGAGGTGGCTCTTCTTTTCACTAATACCAGGCTTTCTGCTTATGCCCTTAATCTCATTCCCTTTTGTCTCCTCCAAAGGGTTGCATCTGATCTTCTCCTTTTCTCTTCCTAATTTTCAGAATTCCCTTGTCCATTGGTTGTTTTCTGGTTGTTTACAAACCTTTTTGAACTATTGTAATAGTCTAATTAATTAGTGTCCCTGCATCCATTTTCTCTTTTTTTTACCAGGGTGTTCCCTACACAGCTATCAAATTAGTGACAATAGTAACAAACTGGTTCCACCCTGTCTTCTCAGATTGATGCCATATGATTCCTTCTTTTCACACACTCTACGCTTCAGTCAAATATGCTCCTACTGTCTGTTCCCTTTGGACAGCATTTCATATGTCTTCTGTACCTCAGCAGAGCCTGTTCTGTGCCTGCAATCCTGTCCTTCTTCATGTCTCTGTCTCTTGGAAAGGCTTTTTAAAGGTTCAGTTTAGATGCTACTTCCTTTAATAGGCCTTTCCTGATTAGTTAGTGCCTCTTCTTAATCACTTTTTATTTATTTTGTATATATTTAGTATTTCCTTATTTGTGGACATATTGTATCACCCCCAATAAAATAGATGACGAGCTCCTTAAGGACAGGAACTCTCACTTTTGTATTTGTATCTCTAGCTCCTAGAACAGTGCCTGGCAGATGGTAAGTATCTAATAAATTCACACAGATTAATCATTGAGAAGGAAATTCAGGTCCAAAGAAATTGACTTGCTCTCATTTAATGAGTTTAGGGTGTCATGGGACCTCTTCTTGATGAAAGTCTGTTGGCTTTTTGTGATCACCTCCACTTCCATTTTAAGTGGTCAATTTACCCTCCTCTTAATAATGCGTTATAGAATTTTGCCAGAAATCCAAGTCAAGCTCGTGGGCCTGTGGTTTTGCAGACTTCCCTTTCTTTTCTGAAAATTGGGACATGTACCTGCTTCTGTCCTGTGGTACTTCTTTCCTATCATCTTCAATTTTTCAGAAATCACTGATGATAGCTTGGTAACCACACCTGCCAACTCTTTTGGTCCCTTGGAATATAGTTCACTTGGGCTTGAATCTAACAAGGGCAGGAAGGTGTTGTGTTCTCCTGATTTATTTTGGACACCATCTCACATTTGTCCATGTTTTCTTTGTTCTTTTCAGTCCAATGATCATTTGCTTTGGCATGGAAAATAAAATCAAAAGAAGTTGAGCATTCTCCCCATTGTCTGTAATTGGTGTCCTATTAACCCTGAGAAGCAGATGTAAGGCTTCTTTGATTCCTCAGTTATAACTTTGAAAAAAAAATCTATTTTTTTTCCCTTTCATGTTCCTCACTAACTTCAGTTCATTTTGAGATTCAACACACCTGACACTATTCTTATAAGACCATGCCATGCTTCTGTATTCATCTGTTATTACCTGGTCACAATTCCATCTCCTCTATATATGTTTCATAAAAATCTAAAATTTGATTCATTTCCTACAGTTACATTGGTCACTTTAGATAACTTCTACTTTTCCTTCTCATCTGGATTGATTCTTTGTGCATTCAGAATGCCTCTACATTTAAAGTATGTACTCTAGAGTTGAGACCTCCCTAGAAAGGGAAAACTCTTGAAGTTACTAAAGAGTCTTCCACCCTAGTACTCTAGACTTACAGCCTTACATTAGAGCTGAGTACTCTATCCCAGAAGGAGGAAATACTCAGGGTTGAGAGAGTCAAGCAACCAACCCCACCCTCTTTTGGTGGACCCTCAAATTTCAGTGTTCTTTCTATGATATTATGCTGCCATGAGGTTCTTTTTTTTAAAAATCTTATTAAATATTTTATTTTTTCCCAATTACATGTAAAAACAATTTCAACATTCTTTATTTTTTCTTCAAAATTTTGAGTTTCAAATTCCCTCTCCCCCCGCCCGACTCCTCATTGAGAAGGCAAGCAATTTGACATAGGTTATACATGTATAGTCATGCAAAACACATTTCTATGTAAGTCATTCTGTGAAAGAAAACAGACAAAAAAACCCCCAAGAAAAACATAGTAAAGAAAAAGTATTTTTGATCTGCACTCAGGCTCCACCAGTTATTTCTCTAGAGAGAGACAGAACATTTCATCATAAGTTCCACAGAATTATCTTAGATCATTGTATTGCTGAAAATAGCTAAGTCTTTCACAGTGGATTATAGAACTTTTACTGTGTAGTGTTCTCCTGGTTCTGCTCACCTCACTCTGCATCAGTTCATGAAAGTGATTTTTCTGAGAGCATCCTGCTTTTCATTTCTTAAAGTATTCCATCACAATTATATACAGCAACTTATTCAGCCATTCCCTAATTCCTTCATTTTCCAATTCTTTGCCACCATGAGGAGTTACTATAAATATTTTTGTACACATATTTCTTTTCCTTTTTATTTTTAAAATCTCTTTGGAATATAGACCTAGTAGTTGTATTGCTTGGTCATAGGGTATGCATGGCTTTATAGCCTTTTGGGCATAATTCCAAGTTGCTCTCCAGAATGGTTGAATTGGAATACAACTTCACTAATAGTATATTAGTGTTTCAATTTTCCTACATCTCTTTCACCATTTGTCATTCTCCTTCTCTGTCAAATTAGCCTATCTGACAGGTGTGAAGTAGTAGCTCAGAGTTGTTTTAATTTTCATTTCTCTCATCAGTAGTGATTTAGAGCATTTTTTTATATGACTATAGATAGCTTTGATTACTTTTGTCTGAAAACCACCTGTTCATATCCTTTGGCCATTTATCAATTGAGAAATGGCTCTTATTTCTATAAATTTGATTAAGTTTTCTACATTTGAGAAATGAAGTCTTTATCAGAGAAACTAACTGTAAAAATATTTTTTCACAGAATTACAGACTATGCACTTTCCTCCATTTCATTTCCTCCTTTTATCCTACTCACCCTCTTCTTTTCCCTTGTGCATTCTCAAAAGTGTTTTCCTTCTGATTTTTACCTCCCTCCGAGCTGCCCTCCCTTCCATCACTTTTCCTCCCTTTTCCCTTTCCCTTCCTACTTTCTTGTATGGTAAGATAGATTTCTACATCCAGGTATATATTGTACCCTCTATGAGTCAATTCCGATGAGAGTAAAGTTCATATACTTACCTCCCTGTTTCCCCCATTTTCCCTTCCACTGTAAAATCTCCTCAGGTTTCTTTTATGTCAGATAATGTATCCCATTCTACCTCTCCCTTTCCCTTTCTCCCTGTGCATTCTTCTTTTTCACTCCTTAATTTTATTTTTTTTGATAATTATGCTATCACATTCAACTCACACTTTTGCTTTCTGTCTATGTATACTCCTTCTAACTGACCTAATAATTAGAAAGCGTTTAGGAGTTATAAATATAATTTTCCCATGTAGGAATATAAACATCTTAAACTTATCTAATCCCTTATGATTTCTCTTCCATATTTAATCTTTTGCTGCTTCTTTTGCATCTTGTATTTGAAAGTCAGATTTCCTATTCAGCTCTTTCTTTTCATCAGGAATACTTGAAACTCCTCTATTTCACTGAATATCCATTTTCCCCCTTGAAGA
>CM053769.1:342367772-342378594 GCA_028658325.1 Potorous gilbertii | reverse complement strand
TCTAATCCCTTATGATTTCTCTTCCATATTTAATCTTTTGCTGCTTCTTTTGCATCTTGTATTTGAAAGTCAGATTTCCTATTCAGCTCTTTCTTTTCATCAGGAATACTTGAAACTCCTCTATTTCACTGAATATCCATTTTCCCCCTTGAAGAATTATACTCACTTTTGCTGGGTAGGTGAACTCTTTTGCCCTCTGGAATATCATATTCCAAGCCCTCCAGTTCTTTAATGTGGAAGCTGCTAAATTTTGTCATCCTGACAGTGACTCCACAATATTAGAATTGTTTCTTTTTGGCTGCTTGTAGTATTTTCTCCTTGATCTGGGAGGTTCGGAATTTGGCCATAATATTCCTGGGAGATTTCCTTTGGGGATCTCTTTCAGGAGTAATTGGTGAATTTTTTCCATTTCTATTTTACCTTCTGGCTCTAGAATATCAGGGCAGTTTTCCTTCATAATTTCTTGAAAGATGATGTCTAGGCTCTTTTTTTGAGCATGACTTTCAGGTAGTCCCATAATTCTTAAATTATCTCACCTTCAGTTGTTTTTCCAATGAGATATTTCACATTTTCCTCTATTTTTTGATTTTGTTTGATTGTTTCTTGATGTCTTATAAAGTCATTAACTTCCACTTGCCCAATCCTAACTTTTAAGGAATTGGTTTCTTCAGTGAGTTTTTGTATCTTTTTTTCCCATTTTGCCAATTCTACTTTTTAAAGAGTTCTCTTCAGTAAATTTTTGTATATCTTTTCTTCTTTTCAAAGCATTCTTCTCTTCACTGGCTTTTTTCTATACGTCTTTTATCACTTGGCCTATTCTGTTTTTTAAGGTGTTATTTTTGTGTGTGTCTCCTTTACCAAGGTGTTAACTCTTTTTTCATAATTTTCTTGCATCCCTTTCATTTCTTTCCCCAATTTTTCCTCTACCTCTCTTACTTGATTTTGAAAATTCATTTTGAGCTCTTCTATGGCCTGAGACCAATTCATATTTTTCTTGGAGGCTTTGGATGCTGGAGTTTGACTTTTTTATTTTCTTCTGAGTATGTGTTTTGATCTTCCTTGTTACCATTGTGATTTTCTACAGTCAGGATTTCTTTGCTGTTTGCTCATTTTCCAGATGATTTCTTGACTTTTAACTCTATGCTAAAGTGGGCTCTGCTTTCGTAGTCGAGGGGAGAAACTGCCCTAAGCTTTAGGTTTTCTGTGCATCTATTTTCAGAGGTAATTCTAGGGACCTGTAAGTATTTTGGCTCTTTCAAGGTGTTTTGATTTAGGGAGAAGTGTGTTTACTACTTTACTATACTGTGTATTGATTTGTGAGTGACCACAAGCACTCTTTTTAATCCTGCAACTGTGACCAGGGTCACTGCTCCTCTGTAGTGGCAAACTCTGCTGTGTTACTGTTCCTTCTTGCTCTGGGACTAAGACCCAGGACTGCAACACAGAACCAAATATAGGCAATGGAACAGTGTCCTGCCTGGTGCTAGCAAAGGGACTCCTGTAAATTTCCCTTTGACCCATAGTCCAATGCCCTTAATGTCTGTGGGCTGAGAAGTCTGGAAACCGCCAGTGCTACAACTGATTCAGTTGCCCCAGGATTGTCCTGGTTTGCTGGGACCTGGTCTGTGCTGGTGTGGCCTGCGCTGGGTTGTGCTCCTCTCTTACTCAGGTATGACAGACTTTTCCTGCCAGCCTTCTAAGTTGTCTTGGGCTGAAAAATTGTTTCACTCAGTCTTTTTGTGGGTTCTGACACTCCAGAATTTGGTTAGCATTATTATTTAAAGGTATTTGGAGGGGTTTGGGGGAGAGCTCAGGCCAGTCTCTGCCTTTATTCTTCTGTCTTGATTCTGCCTGCTCTAATGTTCTAAGGTCTCTTTCAGATCTTATGTTGTGTATTCTGTGTTCTCAGATTCATTCTGCCTCTGTCATTCCATATCCTATGGCCCCATCCAGCTCTGCTATTGTTTTCATGTGTTCTCTTAATTGTTTTCCAATTACTTCAGGTAGATCTTACTGGATCTCTTTCTTCCATTTGTTACCCCCACAAACAATCCTAATCGCAGCTAATATGCATCAGAGTGGAATTACTGATAAACTAGTATTAAGGTAAAAGAAGGTGAGCTCTTAAGAATAATGGTAGGTAACCAATGCTATTCTCCTCTGAGTCTCAGAATTCTCTTACATTCAGAGAAGTCTCTATCAGCTTTCTCTAATTGATTATCTAATTTTCCTTTGGCACCAGCATCTAAGATAAATGAGAAACTGTTTCTTACATAATTTTATTGTTTTCTCGATTGATTTAATTACCATTACTACCATATATGGAATGTATGTGGGGTATGGAAATGGGAAGGATTGCTATAAAGCCCCTTCAGGATGATTTGATTTGTGTTGTAAGGAGGATATGGTCAGGCTGATGAAGGTCATGAGATTTTCAGGAAGGTACCTTAGAACGTAGAATTCTAGAATTGGATGGGACTTCAAAGTAATTTAGCCCATTCTCCTTATGTTGCAGAGGAGAAATAGTCCATGGCCAAGACAAGATTCAAACCCAGGTCTTCCAATTTAAAACCCAGGGTTTCATTATAGTTCAGCTTACTCTGCTGATTCAGCTATTCCCATCAGAATGTTGGCCATCAAACAGGAAGATTAGAACTGCATAGCTATAACTAGTCTAGGGAGTTCTCCTATTTTAGGATTAGCAGTTGGTCCAGTTATGAGGTGACAAAGGTGATATTGAGCTGTGGCCTGATGATTTGGTTGTGGATATTTTTGACTCTGCCATTTTTTGAGTACTTCCTGCCATCTGTGAATATTTCTTGGCTTCACACCTGCCTGTATTGTTCTTCTTGGGTGGAGAGCTGGAGGTGGAAGATGACAATTCCAGCATCCCTGAATCCTCTGGCATTGGCCAGTGGAGCTGTCTGTAAGTAACATAATAACCAAACAAAACCACTTATGACTAAACTGTTCATACTGGACAGAGTTCAGTAAACCATTGGTATTGATGGAAAGATGGAGAAGAATGGATTCATAGGACTTAGAGGGAGAAATGAGACCTTAAGATATCATTTAGTCCTACCCTTCCTCTCACTTTATAGATGAGAAAACTTCCCTTTCTGCTTATCCTTGGTCCAGCCATCCCCCTGCATTTTTATGTGCCTCATAACTATTTGAGAGGTTATGCCCACAAAGTGTGGGCATAATTAGTGACAAGGAAGAGAGAATGAAGATACTTCTTCCTCATCAGGGAAAACTTAGTACTTCAACACATTCACCTAAACTTCTAAAAGGAATTGGAGGGATGAGATGAAGCCCATAGAGTCTATATCCCTGTGGCATCTAAGGCAGGCTTTCTTTGCAGTCAAACTCCCCCCACTCATCTTTGGGGGGAATTCCTGAAGAAGGACAGCCTAGTAAGGTAGTAAATTTGTATCTAACACTGAATACATTTGTTGAATTGAACGGAGAATTCAAGTTACAGAACTTCAGAATTTAAGGATTGGAAGGAACTCAGGAACCATCTAGTTCAATTCATGCAGAAAGGAAGCCTGACTATTACATATTCAACAAATGGTCTTCAGGCCTCTGCCTCAAGAAATCCATGGATTTCACAACTTCAGCCAGTGGAACGTGAGCTTTAGGAGGCAAAAGTCAGAAAAACTACTCATATAAAACTAGTGAAGGGCTGTCTGCTAATCAGGGACCAAAGTGTGGAAAGGCTCCTCATTGGTCATCAAAGATGAATTTATTGTTACTAAAAATTCATTGAACAGTCTTGTTAGGTGTGGTGAGGCTGAGGTCTGTGTTGAGGGATAGAGTAATCTCATCAATGAAATCACAGGTAGTTAGAAATTATAATAATAGCAATAACTGTTTTCAGAGGCATCATGGCATAGTGAATAGATAGCTGGCCACAGAATAAGGAAGAACTGGATTCAAGTCCTGCCTCTGACATATTTGGCTGTGACACCTTGGACAAATCACTGAAATTCTCCATGCCCCCAGGCAACTCTCTAAGACCATGAGTCTTAAAACAGGTGCTGATGTGCATGTGGGCAGCATTTCCTCTACAAAAAGAAAATCACAGATCAGCTTTAAAAAAATATAATTGCCTGGACCATGGGAGATGAGTTGGGTGAGGACTGAGCTGAGCCAGCACAAATGCAAGGGACAGAGAAGACCCACATGCAGATGAGTTATATTATGCTTCCGTTATGGGAAGAGAGTAACACTGCCAAGTCAACAAACATTTATTTTTAAACAATTACAAGCTTTTATTTACATTATAGGACTAGAAACAAAAAAATTTCCTTGTGTCTATCATGAACTGGCAAGGGAGAAAACTTCCAGAAGTCTATCAGCAATGCTTGGAGAAAAATAGAAAAAGAGGATTACTCACAGCATGCTGAGTTCAATAACTCAATTTGCCAATCCCATGAAGAAGGGAGAAATATTAGTGCTTTGGCCTCAAAAACTCATTGTGGTTAGTGGAGAACTACAGTTTGCAGAAACTAATCAATTTCCAATATGAACCTAAATGTGAGGACAAAACTAGATTAGTTTGACTTTCAAAATCTGAGTTAATTCTTAATCAGATTTTACAGTTGCCAGGGCCAGATCATGTCTGACCTTTCTTCATTCACTTCTTTAAAAAAAAACCCAAACTGTTATCAGAAGTATCATGGTGTAGTGAATAGAGCTGGCCACGGAGCAAAGAAGACCTCAATTCAAGTTCTGCCTCTGACATATATTGGCTTTGAGACCTTGGGCAAATCACTGACCCTCTCCGTACCCACAGGCAACTCTCTAAGTGCTGGGGATAAAAACAAAGGCAAAACAGCTTTTTTCTTTCAAGGAGTTTACAGTGTAATGAGAGAGGCAATATGCAGACAGCTATGGACAACGATCTATGTATATCTCTCTCTATGTCTCTTTCTACAGATATATCTATAGACCTATGTGTGTGTGTGTGTATATATATATATATATATATATACACACACACACACACACACATACTTACACACATATATACAGAGATATATACCTCTGATATATCTTTATATACATATACAACTATATCTTTGTATCTATCTATCTGTCTATGATAAATTGAATATAATCTCATAGGGAAGGCACTGCGAGATTAAGTGGGATTGGAAAAGTCTTTTTGCAGAAGGTGGAACTTCAGCTAAGATTTGAAGGAAGCCAGGGAAGACAGGAGGAGGAGATGAGGAGAGAAAGAGAGACTTCAGTTTGGAGTCCAGACATGGAATATTTTGTTTGAGAAAAGCGAGCAAGCCAGAGTTCATGGATCAGAGTATGTGCAAAGGAGCAAGGTGTAAGAAAGAAGGGCTCAAGTTATAAAGGGCTGCAAAAGGTCAAACAAACCAAGGAATTATCTTTGATCCTGGAGGGAATAAAGAACCAGTGGAGTTTATTGGGGGGAAAGTGTGACATGGTCGCAACGGGTTTCAAGAAGAATAAAAATTCACTACAGGTGATTATAGACTTCCTACTATTATAGAGTCTTGTAGCAGTTGGGCTTGTCTTTGGAGGGTGACCTTTGTGGTTGGCCACAGTCAGACCTGTTTGCATTACCTGGAGCTGAGCAGGTGCTGTGATGCAGAAGGTCTCTCGAGGAGGATGGTTGTAGGTTGTGGAGCAGCGAGGGTTACAAACTCCGCGAGAATCAGGGAATGCTGCTGACCAGTAGCCCCCAGCACATAAGTAGCTTTGCACCAGTGATATGCTTCCTGGTATTTGCCTGATGCTGTAAAACAAACAAACAAACACCCAGCTAGGCAGCTTCTTGCCTTCTCAGATGTGGCAGATTCTCCACACCGGGCTGACTGTGCCGCCCCACCTCCCTACTACTTCGTGGAGAAAAAGGGGAGACAAGAGAAGGTCTTGGTACTCAGCTGAATCAGAGCCAGTTTTCCCAACATGCTCCTTTACCTTGTGTTTGATAACTATCTCCTTGTACTCTAAATAAACCTCCTTTTATATTCCTTGTCTATGATGTGCCAGTCATTTACATCACCTGATGCCCAAAGTTAGGAAAGCTGTTAGCCGTTACCCACCACAGTGACACAGACTCATTTCAGCTTCAGGAATTTGGGATAGGTGTTTTTTCATCATTGGCATTCTTAGAAAACCATCCAGACAGGAGTGAGTCATTATGTACATCTCCTGAGATGCTGACCCTTGGGATGATTACCCTAGGGGGTGCTCACATGCATCTATGTTTCTTGAACACCTCTCTGAATCTTGTGTACTGTAGCTATGTGTGGGATGTCTCTGTTGCTTAGAGATCTGTCTTTCCACATTAGGTGAGACTATATGTGTGTGTGTGTATATATACATATATAACACATATGTACACATATACACATATAACACACATAATATACATACACATATGCATACATATATATACACACATATGTAAAATTCCTGAAACAATCTAGGATTGAAACTAATGTGCCATCTGTCTGAGACTCCACCCTATCATCCTTGAAGGTAGTTTGAGAGCCCCACATGTAACATAAGACACTATTCTTAGTGTCAGGAAGAGGCAAGGAAAGATAAGACATTATCCTTACAGCCAAACAACTTACAATCTTGTGGATGTCTTATGTTTCTTTGTACACCTTCCCTGTTCTCCATTCTGTGCATAAAATTAACCAACAAATGTGTTTTATTGAGTGCCTACTAATATAATAATAGCTAACTGGTACATAATAATTCAAAGTTTGCAATGTGCTTTACAAATATCTCAGTTGATCTTCACAACAACCCTAGGAGGTAGGTGTGATTATCATCCTCATTTTACAGATGAGGAAACTGAGGCAGACAGAGGTCGAGTGACTTGCCCAGAGGCTCACAGCTGGTCAGTATACAAGGTTAGGTCTCCCTGACTCCAGACCTGCTTTATTCATTGAACTACTTAAGTACTGGTGACAATGCAAAGATGAAAAAGATGATGAGTCTTTGTCCTCAAAGAGCTTAAAGGTGAGAGAAGTGATTATTTTTCTATTATATTAATGACCAATTATTAAATTATAATTAAGACTACTTCTCTTTATTTTTTCATTCAGGGACCAGCCCCTATAGTTCAGTCAGCTAATCTCTGAAGGACAAGGCTGTTGGATGAGATTGCCACAAATTTTCCAGGAACACGCTTCTGGAGCATGTTGTGTTTGTCCTTCATTTTCAAAGAGGACCATCACTCAGGGAAATGATGACCTGACTTGCAGTTGACTTGGATTTGAATGAGGGAGGGTTGTGCAAGGTCACCAGCCTCACTTTCTCCTCCAGAGCCATCTGGATCCAGTGGTCGGATCTTCACCAGGACAACTGTAGATGGCCCAGGGTACAATGGAAGACCCTGGCCCTTTTAGGCTCAGGGCTTTTCAGGTTCTCGCTTGGAGTGAGGGAACACCCATTCAACGAATAGGCCTTTTTAAGAAGAGAGTCAATTTAATTTAAAAAATTAATTTAATTTAATTAAAAAAAATCAAGTTGGGAGGGGAAGACTCTCAGGTTTCCTGGTCAAAAGAGAAACTTACTAGTGACATTATCTCTGAGCCCGGAGGGCCCAAACAGAGCCATTAAGTAGTGATTGGATTGGGACCTATTGTGTTTGAATTTTTGAGCTGTGGAGCATGTGGGACCCACTCAAGTAGGAGACTTTACCTTGGCATAGAGTGTAAACAGAATCAAATCTAGGTGAATTCCAGCCCCAAAGCATTAAGCCCAAGTTCTTGTATCCTATCTAATGAGTGCTGGATAGATGAACCCAAAAACTAAACCCAAGATGTCTGGGCCATCAGGAAAAGAATTCATGGACTCAAGCACTCTTGAGGTCAAGGTGGTAAAGATTTATTATACTTTTCGGCAAGCAAGAGTTCTTAAGGGAACCTGCAAACTTAGAGGGGTATAGTTAAAGTTTATATAGGATATTCTGTAGTAAGACATGTACCAAACATGCTACCTAGGTGATTCAGGGCATGATTAGGGAGTGCTTAGTTCCTAAAGGAACATGCACTTTTAGTATCTACTGCTAAGGTATTTTACCCAGAGTTCATTGGGAAATAGCCCAAAGTGAGGGGACATGGAGGTGTGGTTTTAGGCCTGAAACACTAAGTCAACTAACAGTCAGGGCGGACTAAGTAATACCAGGTTGCTCTCATCAATGTCTTGTTAGACAAGATAAACGTAAGGTACATAACATCTAAGTCTGTGTGTGTGTTCGTCGAAGACCATGCCATCAGAGAAATGATGACATGATTTGCACTTGACTTTGTTTTGAGTGAGGGAGGTCTGTGCAGGTCACCAGCCTCGGTTCTCCTCCAGAGCCATCTGAATCCATTGATCAGATATTCATCAGGATGACTGAAGATGACCCAGGATAAGGCAACTGGGGTTAAGTAATTTGCTCAAAGTCACACAGCTAGTGAGTGTCAAGTATCTGAGGTGAAATTTGAACTCAGGTCCTCCTAACTTGTGCAATGGTGCTGTATCCACTGCAGCACTAGCTACCCACGTCTAAGTTTACGATACATATAATTGGTCAGTGAGTAATAAATGTCTTTATGACCCAGTTACACAGCCAGTTCAGCCAGTACACAGCTGGTCCAAATTAAGAAAATTGAGGAGAGATTTTCTTTCTCTAGGCCTTGGTGCTGTTGGAGGGAAGAGATTTGGGGAAAGGGGTGTGTAGGAGTGTGTGCGTATGTGTATGTGTGTGTGTATATGGGAGTATTAGGGAGGTGTGTGTGTGTGTGTGTGTGTGTGTGTGTGTGTGTGTGTGTGCGCGCGTGTGTATGTGGAGTATATCAGTAAAAAAAATTTGTGGTGTCTGAAGTGAATCTTAAAGGAATGAGATGGCTTTCAACAGACAGAGATGGAAGTACATGTGTGGGTAAATGCAGCAGAGGCAAGAGAGTACAGAATGAGATTGGAACAACTAATAGGCCAGACCAGCTGAAACGGGGTATGTGGAAGGGGTTAATGGGAAATGATGGCAGAAAGGTAATATGGCTTAGTGGATAGGGAGTTGGCTTCTGAACCAAGGACTGGACTCAAGAGATAGCTCAATAGAGGACTCAGTGGATAGAGAGCTGAGCCTGGAGTTGGGAAGACCTAAGTTCACATTTGATCTTAGCTGCTTACTAGTTGTGTGACCCTAGACAAGTCACAGCTGTTTGCCTCAGTTTCCTCATATGTAAAATGGAGATTGTAATACTACTTACTTACCAGGGTTTTGTGAGATTAAAATGAGGTAATGTTTTCTGCCTCCTTTCCCACTTTCTGATATCCCCCCCCTCCCTCCGTAGCTACCAGATGCCCAGTGAATGGACATAGATAGTGAACATGATAATAACTTGCGTTTCTATAACACCTTAAGGTCTGCAAAGCACTTTGCATACAATAATCCTATGAGTTAGGTAGTGGCTGTATTTTTATTCCCATTTTATAGATGAGGAAACAGGTTCAAGAGAAATGATGGTACTTACTAATAACTTTATGTAGAGCTTTAAAGTTTTCAGAGCACTTTACACATATTTTCTCACTTGATTTTTTTCCCCAGGGTCTCATAGCTAGTAGATAGATGTCAGGACTTGAACCCTAGGTGTCTGAATTCCAACTCTACATACTTTTCACTAAATCTCATTGCCTCTTTCCCCTCTGGTCACTCAGAGTGGATTCCTGGCACCTATCCCAGGCATTGCTTTATACTGTCAGTGTTTAGGAGGTGGGAGATTAACCTGGCCAGCTTCTCCACAGAGGCAGAAAGAAGGCAGCTGAGTGAGTAGGACTCTGAGGGGAGGGTGTTTGCTCTCTTTATTCTATTGCTTGTGGGTACTGGGGAAGCCTTAAAATATACCGATAGGAAGCAACAGAATGAGTTAAAACTAGCTTTTATTTGCCACTTAATAAGTCAGGGCCTATGAGTCTTTTCATCCCCACTGAGACACATACACAAACTCTTAGAGTGATGTAATCCCACAGATTTGAATCCATCTACCTTGGACCCCTTCATGGGCCCTTTCCCCCATGCTTCTACCTCTTGCTCTGGGATCAGTAATCAATTCTACCTTTATTTCTGGCCTGACAATGGCCTGTGCCATGACTCTACTCACTATTCCCATGACTTTCCAGACCAAAACTGTTTTTTCTGGCTACTATTTCATGTGTCTCCCATATTAGAATGTAAACTTCTTGAAGTCTGGGACATTTTCACTTTTATATTTACATCTCTAGCACCTAGCATACAATATCGGACACATAGCAGGTGCTTAATAAATTCCTTAGCATTCATTAATTTTTCATTTATTTATTCATCCCTTCTTTTAGGCCCAGGAAGAAATACACATTTTACACCTAACTTTGTTCTCTTTTTCTCTTATTTATTTGTAATTTGTTCACCCATCCATAAGTCTGATAAGTAATATGTTCTATGTTCTAATTTTTTTTGCATTCTTATTTTTAAAAATTTATTTATTTTTAGTTTTCAAAATTCAATTCAACAAGATTTTGAGTTCCAAATTTTCTCCCCATCTTTCCCCTCCCCCACCCAAGACACTGTACGTTCTGATTACCCCTTTTCCCAATCTACTCTCCCTTCTAATCTCACCCCTCCCTTCCCGTATCCCTAGCTTCTCTATTTTCTTGTAGGGCAAGATAGATTTCTATACCCCATTACCTGTATTTCCTATTTCCCAGTTGCATGTAAAAACAATTTTTAACATTCGTTTTTATTTATTTTTATTTTATTTTATTTTATTTATTTATAAATGTTCTACAATCACTT
>CM053769.1:342350407-342367272 GCA_028658325.1 Potorous gilbertii | reverse complement strand
TTCCCATTGTTGACATCATCTTTTAATTTAATTTTCGATTGTTTATTTGATCTCTTCTTAGACCCAACAATTCTTTAGGAGTAATTTCCAGTTGATTTTTAATACTTTTTCAGTGGCCCTTTAATATAATTTTCATTATATTTTGATCAGTGAAAGAAGTGTAAAATGTTTTTGTTTTTCTTTATTTGTTTTGAAGTTTTTTTCAATATTAAGATATAATCAATTTGTCTAGAGGTACCATGTAGAACTGGAAATTATGTATGCTACTTTCTATTTCCATTCAATAATCATCAGGTAGCTATCTAATTTTCTGACATTCTTTTGAGGTCCTTAACTTTTTTTGTATTTATTTTTTTGGTTAGATTTATCTAGGTGGATAAGGCCACTATTATAACTTTATTGTCTATTTTTCCTGGTAATTAATTTAGTTTTCTCTTTAAGCATTGATCAGTTATGCCATTAGGCATACACACATCTGTGTATATGTGTTAAGTATTGCAAATAGCGTATTACTTATGTTACCTTTCAATAAAATGTAATTTCTCTCTTTAATTTAGTCTATTTTTGTTATTACCTTATCTGAAATCATAGTTGTTACCCCTGAATTTCTGTGTTTAGCTGAGGCACAATAGATTTTGCATCAGCCCTTTATTTACATCTGTATGATCTTCATGTTTCATGTGTATTTCCTGTAAACAACGTATTATTAAATTTTGTTTTCTAAGCCATTCCGCTAACCTCTTCCATTTTTTGAGTGAATTCATCCCATTCATAATCATAGTTATGATAATTATTTATTTGAACAAACTTCAAGTTGTTGAACTTCAAGCTGTCTTTGAGTTCAAGTGTCTTTCCTCTCCTGTGCTACTCTAGCGCTCTCAGTTTTTGATATCTTCTAGGGACAAGTCCCTTCTTTTCCCAATATCTCTCCTGCAGGTGTTTTATGTTCCTCAGCAACCTCTAGGCAAGTTATTCATATCATCACCTGAGAAAATAATGAGGTGATTCCTCAATGGATTACTAATGAAAGTATATGAACCAGCAGTTCTTAAAAAAAAGAAATCAAAATTATTAATAGCCAACACAGCGTAGAGGATAGAGAACTGGTCTCAAAGACAGGAAGATGTGGGATCAAGTTCCTCTGCCAGCGTGTGACCTGGTGGAGCCATTTGGACTCTGAAATGCTTTAGGGCTTGACAGCTCTTTAAGATTATATAAATTGCAGAGAAGGTGCTGACTTGTAATAATAACTCCTCACTCCGGAGTTCCCTATTCCAATAAAAGTAGAGGTCTAGTTCCAGAACCTGTACTCCAACTTGAATGCTCCAAATCACTAACAGGAGAAATGCAAACCAAAGCAACTCTGGGAGTTTTGTTTCACACCCACAAATTGGCAAAGATGACAAAAGATGGAAAGAACCAATGTGGGAGGAGTTATGAAAAGAGGGACACACTAATAATAGCTCATATATTTGTAGCTTTTCTCATATGCCAGGCACTAAGCACTTCATAACTATTATCTCATTTTAACCTCACAATAACCCTGGGAAATATATGCTGTTATCCTCATTTCACAGATGAGGAAACTGAAGCAAACAGAGGTTAAGTGACTTGCCCAGGGTCACGTAGCTAGTATGTGATACTGGGTTTGAACTCAGGTCTTTCTGACTCCAGGCCCAACATTCTATTCACTGTGTATAGAATTTTTCATAAAAACATAATTAAATTTTGTAAAAGTTTTAGGTGTAAATAGAACTTAGATCAACCTTTCTCTCCCCTCCACTCACAAAAGATTGATAGATTGTTGTTTTAGTGTAATTTTAAAGCAATCCTAGAATGAAGAAAAAATAAATAGGTATGCAGTTTGCATTTTAAAATTTACCTAGAACTTTATAGCTACCTCTTGTTAAATCTTTCTTGAGCATGAAAAGAGAAAAACTTGTTTAAATTAGGAAGCAACTTAAAAATGAATAAAATTTAATTAAATAATGGAAAGGGTGATTTAAATTGTAAAGGAGTCATTGAGGAGGGACTGCTGGTCTCAGAAATTTATTAGTTGTGTGATTGTAAGCAAGATATTTTTGCTCTGTTTACTTCAGTTTCCTGATCTGTAAAGAGGAAAAATAATAAGGGTACCCACCCCGCAGGGTTACTATGAAAATCAAAATGATACATGATTGTGAAATGCTCACCACAATGCCTGGCATATGTTAACTACTATATAAATGTTGATTATTGTTATATTAGTATTTCTTTAATTGAATGTAATTGTATGCCAGGTTTTAGATGTGATTAGTATAAATTGCCAAAGTTGATGATAAAATGACTTTCTGTGTAGGATAATTTGGAAGTGCATTCAGCTGAATTGATGTCATCTGGCTGTTAAGAAGTTTTGTTTCATGTTTAAAATACATGATATGGTGTATGTTATTATCAAAATTCTAAATTCTCTTATATTGTAAAATTTGGGGAATCATATCAGAAATGCTGTTAGAAAAATAATAAAATGAAGGAGAATACATATCACAGCACAAGATGGAGCTATTGTTCATGACATAGATTCTATTTGGTTCTCTTGATTTCTGCTCTAACCCAACTCCATATCTTCACTCCATCTCATTATGTGCCATTTAGCTGCCTTGGACAATGAATTGGGCCAATCAGTTGTTGGAAAGCAATTTGGATTTATGATAAGAAAGGGACTACTCTTTGGCATGCAGATCCCAAGATATACATGTACACACACATGTATGTGTGGATATGTGTGTATATGTATGTGTGTGTGTGTGTGTGTGTGTGTGTGTGTATCCCAAGGAGGTCAAAGACATAAAGAAAGGTCTTATATACAATAAAGTATTTATAGCATAATTTTTTGCAGTTGCAAAGACCTGGAAGCAAAATAAATGACAGTTGCTTGGAGGATGTTTAAAGAAATTGTTGTACATGAATATAATAGAATATTTTTATTCCCTAAGAAATCATGAATAGTAGGAATTCAGATACACATTAAGACATACAAATTGAATAAAAGTGAAGCAATCAGAACTCGAAGAAACATCTTTTTAATGATTACAATAGTATAAGTAAAAAGGAAAACCTGAAACTGAATACTATTTGATTATAATGACTAAACTTGCTCCAGAAGAAAGGATGTCAAAATGTGTATCATTAGATTTGGTCAGTGTGTTTTGTTGAATGGCTTTCTGCCAACCCTCAACACATACACACTCTTTAAAAAGTAATCTTACAAAGGAATGACTCTGGATAGGTGAACAAGGAGGGATATATTCAGAAGTGAAGGTGATATAGAAGTAAAATATATCAATATAAACTTTTAAAAGGAATTACAAATTAACAGGCTGATGGAAATCTCTGGGAGGGAGCTTGGGTTGAATATCCTTTTACAGGTTTGATGCGGAAGGTCCATGAACTCTGTCCTCTGGAAGCCATGAATTGCTTTTCTTGTAGTCTCTGAAAAGTATCACTGTAGATTCTGGGACTGCCAGGTTCTTTCTTCTACTGGAGAAGGGAAAGGCATAAAAGCTTAGAGCATCAGAGCTTTGAAGCCCCTTGATTCCTTTCCCTTGATTTCCTTGAGCCCTTGTCCTGTCCTAATCTCATCCTGCCTCTATGCCTTTTCTTCCCCACCCTGCATCAAATTCCAGGGGCATAGGAGAAAGGTGGAGGACAGGGTGGACTCCTCTGGGGAGGCAACTTCTAGGGAGACTAGGAGGCACATGTAATTCTAGAGTAGGGGGAATAAAGCCTGTGCATACAGACTAGAGGCCAAAGGAAGGTCAAGCTGGGGAGCCAGGGAATGGGAGTAGCTCCTGAGGCTATAGATGGCAATAGAGAGGAGAAATGAAGGCCAGGCCCCTCTCCCACTGATATCCAATTGTATAATCTTGTCTATCCATTCATAACCCTAAACACTCCTACTTTTTCTTCCTTCCTTCCTTCTCTTCCTTCCCTCCTTTCTTTTTTTCTTTACTTCTGATCATTTGAAAAATGTCTCATCCTACGAGCCCCACCTTGTGCTCTTAAAGAGAAAGATTCCAATCTCAGCTCTGCCATTAACTGACAAGTCATTTATCCTTTATGACCCTCAGTTTCCTTCTCTGTGTAACTGAGGGCATGAACCAAATTGCTCCCAGGATTATCATTCTGTGTTCTTTATTTGAATATCTCATCTAGATCTAGAATTCTATGTTCTGTGGTCTAACAGAACATAGTTCTGTTTTTCCTAGTTCTAACATCCTATATTCTCAGGTTCCTTCTAGATTTGAAATTCCAGGATTCTGAGGTTTTGGGATTATTTCATTCTGACCTCATCTTCCTTCTATCATTCACCCTTTTAGGATGTTGTTCTGTGTAATTTGTTGAACCCTGGAGTGTCTGGTGGGAGAGATATCAAGACATTCTAAAGGCTTTTTCTAAGACCTCATGTAGTATTGCACAGGGTAGAGTTTTGGGACATGGTGTCAGGACCCTTGGAATGATAATTCTTCTGTTCCTTTTGCTTCCTGTTAGGCCAGTCCACTCTCCATCCCTCCATCTAAAAACTATCTTTGAGAATCAATAGACATTTTTAGAGGACATTGTTAGTGCCCTGAGATTTCACTGAGGACTAAAGGCTGGCTATTTCTCACTGTAATTGTGACTGTGGCCCTGGTTTTCTTTCCGGAGGCTAGACCTTATTATGGGGCAAAATTACCTTCTCATCTTTATATTCTTCTTTTTCTTATGAGATAGATGGTCAAGATGCTGAGTAGCAACAGTGCTTTCAACCCCAGGAAGACAGTCACAAAGAAGAAAATGAAAATCCCTGGATCTTCTGGACATTGGAGAGGTGAGACTGAGCCAAGGGATAAGAGGATCCATTACATGAGATAAGTAAGAGGAGTAAAGATAGGTTGAGGAGTGAGTAAGTGGAAATAAGTTGATGCAAAATCCTACCAGGTCTTCCACTCTCCCCATCTAAGCCATGTGATCAGCTTAACCCCTGAGTTCCTGTAGAATTTCAACAGGAAGAGATCGTAGGATCATTGCATCATGCATCTTGCTTCTAGAGTTGGCAGGGCCCTCAGGGACCTTCTAGGTCAGTCCTCTAATTTTACAAATAAGAGTGCTGAGACCCAGAGTGGCTAGTGTAATGCCCAAGGTTACTCAGCTAGTTAATGACAGAGGTGATTATAAACCTTGTTGTCTGGCTCAAAGTGCAGGACTCTTATACCCATACTTTGAAGCCTCCCAAGCACTTGGGTTTGAGTTCTAGCTCTGCTACTTTCTACTTGTGTGACCTCTGGAGAATAACATGGCTTCTCTGGGCCTCAGTTTCATCAGCTATAACATGAGGAAGTTTTACCTAGATCGGCCCTATGAATCCTTCCGGCTCCAAGTCCATGATCCTATTCACTGCTCTCCCTATCTCAGGGCTCTCTCCCTCTGAACCATCTTGTGGGAAATTTCTTCTTAATGTGTCATCCTGATCCTGGTCCCCCTCTACTAAAAAGCTCACCATTGTCAGGAAGAAATCCAAATTGCCTTTCATTCCAGACCTTTCATGTTCCAGTCTTATCTTCCATGACTTCCACTCTTTTGCACTATACTGCACCCAGCACCATCTCCTTATCCCATTTTGTGCACTTCCCACCTCCTGATATTTGACCATATTCTGTTACTATTTAGGATACTGTACCGACCTCTCTCCATCTGTCCAAATGTTCCCCATCTTCAAATCTTACTTCCTCCAGGAAACCTTTCTTGACCATCCCAGTCTTCATCCAGTGAACTCTGTCTTCTGTAGTTCTGTCTATATAATTCATTTGTCCTTAATAGGTGCCTGCGTTACTTAACTTATAGTTGTAAATTTCTTCATATGCTTAAATATTTTGTCCCTAACTAGAATGAGCACTCCCTGAAGATATGCTTTCAGAATGTTATTGTTGAGTTGTTTCAGTCTTGTACAACTCTCTGTGACCTTGTTTGGGGTTTTCCTGGATAAGATAATAGAATAGTTTGTCATTTCCTTCTCCAGCTCATTTTACAGATGAGGAAACTAAGATAGTGTTAAGTGATTTGCTCCAAGGCCACAAGTAAGTATCTGAAGCTAGATTTGAACTCAGGAAGATGAGCCTTCCTAACTCCAGCCTTCTATCCACTGTGCCACCTTGCTGCTCCATTTTTGAAATGGGAAGGGGTAATCTTGTCTAATCTATATATGAAAAGGAATCTTCTCTATGGTGTCATCAGAAAGTGATCGCTCAACCTCTCTTTGAAGATTTCTAGTGTTGAGTGAGGGAGTTCCATCCAGTGCAATGATTCTATACACTCTCACTCCAGACCCAAATGGGTCAGACATGTAAGTACTACTCAGTGTAGCCTTTCAGAGAGAGAGGGAGTGGACTTGTGTGTCTTACATGCTTCACATTCGGCCTAGGGATGGAAGCATGGCTGGGAGAAAAGAATTCTTAAGAGCCAGGGTCTGGGGAATATGAGACCAGAGAACTCAGAGGTCATAGTGGAAGATAGGATTAAGAACCAGAAGGGACTTCAGAGACCATCTAAGCCAACCTCCAACCCTCAATTAATTTGGCAGATGATGAAACTGAGGCTTAGAGAGCTGCTTTACCCAAGGTCACCTAAGTAGGTGGTAGCAGAGTTGGGACTGGACTCCAAGTCCTCTGAATCCAATCCAGTACTCTCTTCAGTACACCGTGAGGTTACCTGCATTGTACTCACCAACAGAGAGCCTGGTGCCTAATCCAGACTTAGACTCTACATAACTCCTACTATTTTGGTGGAACTTTACACAGTAGTAGACCCCATCATCCTGTGCGGTGATGTTGCTGATAAGAATGGTCATGTTCCTACGTGAGTGATTCACTCTCTGTACTCTGGCAGAGGTGTAGTCTTTGTCACTGTATATGAGCTGTTGGCCCATGCCTTTTCCCTTGAACCACTTGGTAGGCCCATCAAATATATCATTGATCAGCACACAGGGCAATATTGCTGAACTTCCTTGAATCACTTCCAGTGGGCCCCAGGGTTGCTCCACCTCAAGTTCTTTCTGGGATTTTGTACCTAGGAAGGAGAACAATTCATAAGAGATGATAAAATGGGGGAAGACAGGAACACCCTGGCATTTATGCAATGAAAGAACTTGAGTTGGGATTCAGGAGACTTAGGTTCTAATCTGGACTCTAATAGTTAGCATTTGGAGATGTAGGACCTCACTAAGGAGACACTGGACTCCAATAAAAGGATGGGGTCATTTGATTCTAGAAGTGTCTATGCTACTATCCAATAGTGATTAAGTCTACTTCCACTCCCAGATCTGATTATCCCTTCTAATTATAGTAGTGCAATTTCCCCAAAGTCTAGGAAGGAGAAGAGGCATTGAGGAAGGGGGAGAAAGAAAGGAAGGAGATCTTTATTTTAGGTACTAAAAAGAAAATTTCGTAACTGTTAGAAATATGCTTGACACTAATAATGTATCAAGGAAAATTTATTACAGCAGAGTTCAGAGGAATTGAACACTTTGGCCAAAGCAAGCCCCCACCCTCTTTTTAGGAGGAAGGAGCACTGAGTACAGAAGTTAGATGAGCTTTATACCATTAATTCAAGACAGATCTTCCCACCAGGAGATGGATTGGTCACCATCTTCTCTACATGCCCATTACGTAAATCCCCTTAGTATGATCCCCCTTCCCAAACATGCTCTAACATAGGACTCACGATCAGAAAATGGAGGGATAATTTTATGTGGTGTGTGTCTGCTTATATACATGAGGTTCATTAAGCAAGCGCAGTGAAGAAAAGCCTTCTCTGGGTTATTCTAGGTCATTTTTCTTGGCTAGTTCTAGCTAGGTGTAGATTTGCTTCCTTTATCAAAAACTTTGTAATTTTCTGAAGGCCACTGTCTGTCTTTTGATTGGTTGGGTCCACCTGCAGTCTGTTGGCCTTCTTATTATCTAACTTACTCTCAGTGACTTAATCAATTAACAATAACTTATTATGGAACAGTAACTAAAGAGATGGAGTTGGAAATCTGTTGCAGCTTTAAGACTTAAGGACATGTGGAGTAACAATAAAAAGCCCATTTACATCTGGGTCTAGTTTTACTCCTCTGGGGTGGGTGAATGGGGCAGTAATATTTAATCTGTCTGCTCTCTGCAAGGTAATGTGGCATAGCATCTGAATGGGGACTCAGCCAGCTGAGTCACTCAGCTCATCCTCTCCCTTCTGTCTGCAAAGGAAGGTAAATTTGGATGTCCAGAGGACCCCCAGTTAACTTGGAGTTTACGGGCCATATTTCTTTGTTTCTTTCTTTTTTCTGCTGATTTGTTATCCAGAGAAATCTGGCCCACTATCTCTAACTCTGCAGATAGACAAAAAAAACTCCAAAAATTTCTTAGTCACAGGAGGGAAGGAGGGGGTTGTTGACAGCCCATTGTTTCCAATTTCCAACAAACCATATTGTCTCTCATGTCTCGGCTCTGCAACCAGTTGTATCAATTTTGTCATTTGTGATGTTGAGCTCTTTTAACCAATCATCACTTCTTCCCTACCTATAAAATCCTGTTCTTTGTTTTATAGTCCTCCAAACTATAAAAAAATCTGTACCCCTCATTTAGGGTCTTAGCTTTGCTGAGGAAGCTGAGATCCTATTTATGGTAAATTCATGCTTTACTAATAAATGGATCATTCTCAGAACTTTGTGCCTCATTTTGCCTTATTTTCACTGTTACAATACCAGACTCCCAGAGTTGAGGCATATAAAGCATTTGGTAAACTTTAAAGCACTCGTCCACCTTTTTTCGTTATCTTCCTTTTGACTGACTCATTTCCTACTGACTACAAACATACTCATGTTTCCCCTATAGTAGAAAAACTCTCACTTGATCCATCCCTGATAACTATTGCCTTTTTTCTCTTTGGCTCTTTATAGCTAAACTCCTGGGAAAGCTTGTCTAAAAAAGGTGCCTCCACTATCCCCTCACTCTTTTCTTAATCCCTTACCGTCTAGCTTCTGACCTTATCATTTCACCAAAAACTGCTCTCTCCAAAGTTATTAATGATCCAATGGCCTTTTCTCAATTCTCGTTCTCCTTGACCTCTCTGTATGTTTGGACACTGTTGATTACTCCTACTTTCCCTAGCTTTCAGGTCTGTACTCTTTCCTGGTTTTCGTCATTCTTATCTGACTGCTCCTTCTCTGTCTCCTTTGCTGGATCCTCATCTAGATCATGCCCTCTAACTGTAGGTGTCCCTCAGGGTTCTAAACTGGGGCTTCTTCTTTTCTCCTTCTGTACTATTTCACTTGGTAAACTCATCAGCTCCCGTAGATTTATTTACCATCTCTATATTGCTGATTCTCAAATCTGCCTTTTTTTGGCCCAATCTCTCTGCTAACCTCCAATTTACATGTCCAAATGCCTTTCAGACATTTCAAACTGCATGTCCAGTAGGTGTCTTAAACTGAATATATTCAGACCAGAAATCACTATCTTTCCCTCTAAACCCTCTTCCCCCTTCCCCGAAACCTTCCCTATTACTGTGGAGGGCAACAGTGTCACATCCTAATAGTCATCCTGAATTTCTCATTATTTTTCATCTCCATATCCACACTGTTGCCAAGGCCTGTAATTTTACCTTGGCAACATCTCTTGAATAAGCCCCCTTCACTTCTTTGTCAACATCCCCTAGGCCCTCATCACTGGTAAGTCTGTCTGTCTCAAGTCTCTCCTCACCCCAATCCATCTTTCATTCAGCTACCAAAATGATTATCCTAAAAAGCAGGTTCAACTATGTCAAACCCTCCACTCCCCTTTTTCCCCCACCAGTAAACTCCAATGGCTCCCTATTGCCTTCAGGATCAAATACAAAATCTTCTGCTTGGTATTTCAAGCCCTTTATAACCTAAATCCCTCCTCCCTTTCTAGTATCCTTACACCTTACTTCTCACTATGTGCACTTTGATTCAATGACACTGGACCCCTTGCTAACTCCAGCTTTTGGTTCCAGGCATTTTCTTTGGCTGTCTCCTATTCTTGGAACACTCTACCTCCTCAACTCTGCCTACTGACTTCTCTGGCTTCCTTTAAGCCACAACTAAAACCCCATCTTTTATAAGAAGATTTTTCCAACCTTTTAATCCTAGTGCCTTTTCTCTGTTAATTATTCATTTATCATATATATATATATATATAACATATATGTATATATATACACATATACACACATATGCATATATTTGTGTATATATGTATAGCTTGTTCTTATATATTTTGTATAGCTTGTTCTTATATATTTATTTGCATGTTGTTTTTTCCATTAGATTATATTCTCTTTGACTGTGTTTTGTCTCTTTTTTATACTAAGCACCTAGCACAATGCCTGGCATATAGTAGACACTTAACAAATGTTGGTTGATTGAGTAATTGATTGAGAGGGTAAATTTTACTATATTAATCTAACTAAGGATTACTTTTTTTAGACCCTAATGGATTGCTTCTAGCTGCCAGTCCATCTAGAGGAGATGATGACTGGCATTGTGCATTCTAGACTTCTCCTTGTCCTTTTTCTTTGTATTTGAAACAAAGGTCATCACCTTAAAGACAGGAACTCAGCTTCCAGAAACCTTCCCTGAGTGCCTGTTGCCTCTCTGCTCCCCAACTTCTACCTAGTTGAACTTGATGTTTTGAAAAGAATTCCTGGAGAAGGGAGCAGTCAGAGGCAGGGTTCCTGAGTCTGGTAGAGTGGACCGACCTCCTGGTTGGAATTAGAGAAAAAGGGATGGAGGCAGAGACCATGATATTGATATTGGTGGCAGAGTTATAGCTAGGAATTTTTGTTCCTAGGACAACTGTCATACACCTCTTCCCAGGAAAGCTTTCAGAATGGCCAAATCAGGGGGTTGGGGGCAGGGAAATACACTGCCATCTAGGGGAGAGACCTTGGGAACACCCACTATGGTGAAGAATCTGGACTACCATGAGGCTGCTGCTGCTGGGTCAGTCTCTTTAAGAAGTGGAAACCACCACTTAGTAACTTCCCATTTTAAGTAATTATTCTTCATAACTGGGTGCTAAGGCTCACTGTTTCTTCATTACTGGCATCCCAAAAGCCTGACCTCTGAGAGTTGGGAGTGCTTTGGGGAGGGGGTGAGGGAGTCTTGAATTCCTCACCTGCCTTTCTGGCTCTATTACTTAGGAGCTTGTGCTCACCTCCCATTAGCATTGAGATCGGTTAGCCGGGGTCAGGGCCAGAATGGGAGCAATCTTCTCTCCTTACTTGTAGACCAGGCTAGAGCTCAATTAACATCCTCCATCCTCTTTTTGACATACCCCAGGGTATTATTTCTTTTACTATCCTATTAAGACTTCTTCTTTAATGATGTTTCTGACAGATTTCCCACTCTACCTGGGACAAAACCATAGATGTGCTACCTTACTTCTGGTTCTGGTGATTCAGGTTACAACTCCCCACAAAAAACTCCAAAACAAAACAAACTTCCCCAAATAAAACAAAGCAAAACAAAATCCTCTGCGCCCAGATATACCAAATCCTCATTTTACAGAGTAGGAAGTGGCAGGAAGAGTACTAGCCTGGGAGTCAGGAGGCCTGGACTTTGATCTTGGTTCAGACAAGAAATTAAGTCATTAAATTAAGTTTGGGAAAGAGAAAGGTATTGAGGGGCAGGGAGATATGATAAATATTGGCCAGAGCAGAGCCTTTGCTTCTAGGTCTCTGAGAAAGAGTCCCATGTAATCAAAGCTTTATCGTGAAGGTACTCCCCCACAGCCTCACTGCATGGTAGATGATGATTTGGCTACTTCCCTGAGTTCTCCTGAGGCTCAGGATTGTGGTGGGGAAATTGGGAGAAATGGTTTTCTCTTCACTTTCTTCCAAGGATTAGTCAGTCAAGGCCTATCTATAAAGAGGTTGTGAAAGGAAGGTATCCTATCCCGATTCCCTAATCCCAGTCATCCCACCCTGGTACTTAGGGCTGGCTACATGAGCAAAGTGATTTTAGTTCAGTGTCCCATACCTCTCTTTATAAGTCTCTCTCCTAGCTACAATCTCCACAGGATGCCCATTCTCCATATCCAAGATGCCTAGAAGAGTATAGGGTATTAGTCTATAGGGAGCTCCTCACAAAACTGACAGGAATCAAGGTTCCAGGCTCTGCCAGCTCCCCATTCTTTCTTTATCCCTGAGTTTCAAACTGTCAACTGTCCTGTTTTATCCCAGTCATCCCAGGACTCACCCATGCAAGTTGAGCCAGTAAGTGTGGTCAACAGAATCCAAATCCAGAATTCCAGATGGCATATATTTGGTGGCTCCGACATTTCCCTGAACTCCAAGGGTGGATCTTTTGTTGAAACAAAATAAGGAAGTAGAATGATGTTGAAGTAAGAGCTAAAATTAATCATTCCAGCTTCCTAATTCCAGGAGTGTTGAGACAGAGAGGGGGATAATAGCTTAGAAGGCCATCTTCCTCTTTTTCCCAGAAGGTCAACCAACTCACTATGAACTTGGGTTAAGTCACTTCTTTCTAATGGGTCACAGTTTCCTCCCCTATATAAAAGGAGGGATTGGACTATGATTTCCAAGGTCTCTTCCAGTTGGCACTCCATACTGCATGTTCTAAGGTCCTTTCCAGATTTATGATTCTAAACACTTGACTCTGGAAGCAGTTGCTGGAATAAATCAAGCCTTCATCTGTAGCATTTTCCAATTTCTAAAGAGTAAATGCTCACATTGAAAATTTAACATTAGGCTCTCTGGAGCTTGTATGAGCTCACACTGATATCCCTGAATCTGTGTAAGTGTTTTGTCTCCATTCACCAGTAGAATAAAAACTCCTTGACCAAAGAGATTGTTTTGTATCATCACTCCTTGCACGTGCTAGACTCTTGTTCTTCCTTTCTGAAGAACAATGACATCATAGAGTGCTATATGGAGTTGCTCAAAGTCATCAACCTCCTTCTCTGTTCCTGAGTCAATTGAAGTTTGGCAGGACAAAAGTCAGGATGACTGGTGATGACCTGGGATTCAGTAGAAGACCTTGGCATTTTTTGATGTCTGACCAAGGTCTAAGTGCTCCACAAAGTCTGCTTCAGCAGCCTTCATGGCTGTTGGAACAAATTGTTCTCCTCCACCCATTTTATTGGGAGAACGTGCTTGGGGTGGACATCTTTATAACTCACAGAGAGGTTTGCCAATTACCCTTAACCTGATTTAGCCCCTCTGCAGAGAAGGTGTACTAGGGTGAGGCTCATGTGCATGCTACAGCTTCTTGGAGCCATAAGTGAAAATTGGACAACAAGATTGGATAAACATCTCTGAAAAAGGCTCACACTTAGAGGTGTGAGGTCCAGAAAGGAAAACTGATTTGCTGAAGACCATTGGTAGTCGTAACATGACACTTAAGACCCAAGGACTCCTTTTACTTAATGTGAAGTTGAGAAAGGACTCCTGACTGAAAGGATAAACTGGATAGGGGAACTGTGGTGATTGCTGAGATGCAAGTAGAGATATCTGGGACAAGGGTTCTTAACCAGGGTCCACAGACCACTAGGTCCTTGGATAAATTTTGAGAGTGGGATCATTGGACTGAATGGGGAAATTTTACATATGTATTTCTGTATAATTGGTTTCCTTTGACATTTTTTTAAGATTTGAATTCCAAATTATCTTCGTTCTTCTCTCATTGACCCTGGCCCTGAGATAGTAAGCAAGTTGATACAGTTTTTACATAAGCATATTATGTAAAACATTTCCATATTAGTTATTATGTGGAAGAAAACTCAAACAAAAAGATAGAAAAAAAGAAAGAAAGGAGAAAGTACGCTTTGGTCTGTATTCAGATGCCATTGGTTCTTTCTCTGGAGGTGGATAGCACTTTTCATCATGAGTCCTTTGGGATTTTCTTGGCTCACTGTATTGCTGAGACTAGCCAAACCACTCACAGTTGTCCATTGTACTATTGGACAATTACTGTTACTGTGTACAAGATTCTCCTGCTTCTGCTCACTTCCTCTGTATCTGTTCATGTAAGTCTTTCCAGGTTTTTCTGAAACCTGTCTCATCATTTCTTTTGGAATAATAGTATTCCAGTCATATACTATAATTTGTTTGGGCATTCCCTAGTTGATGGGCATTCCTTTGATGTCTGATTTTTAGCCACTACAAAAAAGAGTTGCTATAAATATTTTTGTACAAATAGGTTATTTTTTACCTTTTTTATCTCTTTGGGGTACAGACCTAGTAATGGTACTGCTGGATCAAAGGATATACACAGTTTTTTGGCCTTTTGGGCATAGTTCCAAATTGTTCTTCAAAATGGCTGGGTCAGTTAACAGCACCAACAATGCATTAGTGTTCCAATTTTCCCACATCTCTGACATTTGTCGTTTTCCTTTTCTGTCATATTAGCCAATCTGATAGGTGTGAGGTGTTATTCAGAGTTATTTTAATTTGCATTTCCCTAATGAATAGTGATTTAGAACATTTTTATATGACTCTTGATAGCTTTGATTTCTTCTTCTGAAAACTACATGTTCATGACCCTTGACCATTTATCACTTGGGGAATGAGTTATATTCTAATAAATTGATTCAGTTCTCTATATATTTGAGAAATGAGGCCTTTATCAGAGATATTTGCTATAAAACTTTTCCTGTTTTCTGCTTTCCTTCCAATTTTGATTATATTGGTTTTGTTTGTGCAAAAACTTTTTAATTTTATATAATCAAAATTATCCATTTTCTATTTCTGTATATATGCTCTGCATATCTTGTTTGGTCATAAATCCTTTCCTTATCCATAAATCTGATAGGTCAACTATTCCATACTCTCCTAATTTGTTTATGATATCACCTTTTATGCCTAAATCATGCACACATTTTGACCTTATTTTGGTTTATACTGTGAGATGCTGGTCTATATCTAATTTCTACCATACTATTTTTCATTTTTCCTAGTAGTTTTTGTCAAATAATGAATTTTTGTCCCAAAAGCTTGAAACTTTGGATTTATCAAACACTTAATTACTAAATATGCAATGTATTATATACCTAATCTATACCACTGATCTCCACTCCATTTCTTAGCCAGTACCAGATTGTTTTAATGACTACTGCTTTATAATACAGTTTGAGATATGATATAACTAGTCTTTCCCTTGTAATGCATTTTATTTTATGTGTTTAAAAGCATCACTCCAAGGGTTCCATAGGCTTTACCAAACTGCCATGAGTCCATCATGTAAAAAAAGTTAAGAGCCTCTGGAATAGGTAGTTCTGGCTCCATTTACAGAAGTCAAAATCTCAGAATCCTAAGTCAAAGAGGCTCCCTAGAGTCCTTGGGCTAGGATGCACACAGGGCAGGTATTTCAATCTTGATATTAGGCTCTCTCATCCAGGAAGGGGCTCACAAAGAAGACCTTATTACTCACATGAACTTCACTCTAAGTTCTAAGCTCTAAGAATCATCTGGCCTAGTTTCCTACCTTCTGATGCTTATACTGTATATATGAAGGTGTTCCCTCAGGGAAGATAGGAATAGTCTTCTATAGAGATCTTTTTTTTTTTTTTTGGGAAGAGGGAAATCCTGATTCCTCTGAGATGCCAATTATTCCTTCCACCTTTCTGATATCTGTATGTTGCCTATCACAAGCTGGGTGTGGAATAAGCCTCAATCAAATACATGACTGATGGGAGCTGCTAAAAGGTTTCATAGCATCCAATTTAGTGGGCATTTGGCAGAGTGGGGGTAGACTAGAGATCTGTTTTGATGATAATTTAATCCTTCAAAAGTTTGAGTATGCATTTTGGATCTAATATTGACTATCAAGAAGTAACTTTGTGTTAAAGAAAAAGGGAGAAAGTTTCAGGAGAAGAGATTTCAACTACATCCTAGAAATCATGAAAATGAAGGAGAGGGAAACTGATTATGATCTAACATGCTCCTGAGATTCTGAAGAGCATATTAAAAAAAGGTTTTTTTGTATTGATAGTTTTTTTACATCACCTTCATTTCCAAATATAGCCATCCCATCTCTGCTCTCCAGACAGTCACCTTTTATAATGAAAAATAAAAGAGAGAGAAAGAGCAGCTTTAAAAAACCAGCTGAATCTAACAATACAGACAGTATTACAAAAACATTACAACATATTCAACATTTATGGGTATGTAGGAAAGCCATAATTCCCTACAAAAGAGCATATTTTAAAAGCATTCATAGAAAGGAGAGATAGGATACTTCTATAGGGAAAGTAGGTTTAGGAGGAAAGATAAGCTGTCAAAAATGAAATTCTGAAGAAACCTGTAGACAGTATTGTAATGAGCTGGGAATAGGGAAGCATTTAGAGATCAAGGTTGATGCAGAAGATTGCATGGACAATCAGGATACACACACACACACAGATATACACATACGTGTGTAGGCATGCATATTTTATTTATTTAGCTAAATATTTCCCAATTACATTAAATTTTTTTGACATTCATTTTTTCAAATTTTGAATTCCAAATTCTTTCCCTCCCTCCTGCCCCTTCTTTATCCCTTGAGAATATAAGCAGTATACAGATCATACAAGTGAAGTCATGCAAAACATTTCCATATTGGTCATGAACAACTTAGATTTTTTGAAAGGCATATATATATTTATAATGTATTTGTATATAGGTGTATATATATATATATGCATGCACTAGAAGCGGCAAGAGCAGGTGATGATGCATGGATCAGTACACAATCATGGCAGGGTCTTTTGAGAATGGAGCAGAAAGTGAGAAAGCTAAGCATTTGCTGAGGCTGGTGAAGAAAGCTAAATACAACAAAAAGGGTTTTTTTT
>CM053769.1:342329550-342349907 GCA_028658325.1 Potorous gilbertii | reverse complement strand
CTTTTTGAACCTCTTTTGCCAGTTGAGTTAGCCTATTTTTAAAGGTTTTATTTTCTTCAGCATTTTCTTGGGTCTCCTTTAGCAAGATGTTGACCCACTTTTCATGCTTTTCTTGCATCTCTCTCATTTCTCTTCCCAGTTTTTCCTCCACCCCTATTACTTGATTTTCAAAATCTTTTTCAGTTCTTCTGAGACCATTGAATATTTATTTTGGATGTTTTGGATACAGAAGCCTTGATTTTTATGTCTTTCCAAGATGGTAAGCATTGTTCTTCCTTATTTGAAAAGATGGAAGAAGATATCTCTTCACCAAGAAAGTAACCTTGTATAGTCTTATTTTTTCCCCTTTTTTTGGGGCATTTCCCCAACCAGTTACTTGACTTTTGGGTCCTTTGTCAAGTGTAGGGTATACTCTGGGAATCTGTTAGATCTCAAAGTGGTATAATCAAGCATGTATGCTGGTCTGGGATTAGAGAGAGATTTTTGTGCCCAGAATCTTAGCAGTTTCCTTTCCAAGCCACCTGGTTTCCAATTCCTCCAAACCAGCACTGGTGACTGATTTTTAGATAAGCTGGATGCGCAGGGCCACCATTCAGTGTGAGATAAAGACCAGCTCCCCCAGGGCTTCCACACAGGACTGAGGCAAGAAGCAGCTCCTCAGTGCCCCCAGGGGTCTTTTGATCCAACAGTGGATGCAGGCTACTGCAGGGGCTGCCATGGGAACCCCCACCTGCTCAATGTGGCCTCTGCAGCCATTGTCTGAGGCCAGAGCTATGGGAAAGCCCTTCTCCCTTCCTGGACAGCTGAAAAAAACCCTGTCACTGACCTTTGGTGCCTGTGGATTGAGGGATCTGCAAAGTGCTGCTACTGGGACTGGGGAGTCCACAATTGGAGATTCCACCCCCAAGGGCTGTTCGCAAGTCATGTGGCCAAGGCTGAACTGGGCTCTGCATCCATTGCAACAGACGTTTCCTGTGGGCCTTTCAGGTCACCCTGGGCTGGAAATCTCCTCCACTCTGTTGTTCTTCACTTCTACTTCTCCAGAATTTGTTGAGCGTCCCTCTCTACAGGTATTTTATGGGCTGTGTGGGAAGAGCCTGCGTATGTGCATCTTTCTACTAGTCATCTTGGCTCCACCCCCTTCCTTTAATTTTATAGATAAGGACAACATAGGCATCCTTGAACTTCTGGGGATAATTTCCTCTTGCCATATAATTTAGAACACTTCATTCAGCTTTTGTATGAGCAATACACTCCCTATCTTGTAAGTCTCAGCTGGGATAGAATCAACATGAGGTATTTTGCTATAGGAGAGGAACCTAATGACATTAGAAACCTCTTCTTCAGTTGGAAATTTGGCTAGAGAGGGATTGACTTCAATCTGAGGTAAATGTTCAATGTTTTTTGATGATGTACTGTTGAGAACACTATGGAGGTGTTCAGCCCATCTCTCCAGGATCATGTCCTTAATCAACGTGGCTCCATCAGCAATGAGTAGTTGAAATGCACCATACATCTTTGGCCCATAAATAGCCTTTAGGGCATCATACAAACATTCTGGTTGTTACTATCAGTGTAAAAGTGAATTTCACATGCCTTCTTATTGAACTAAAAATCCTGCATCTTTCTAAGTTTAATTTGTACTTTACTTTAGATGGAGTTAAATGCTGCCTTCTTAGAGGTAGATGAATTATCCTGCTGGTAAATCTTGTGGCTGTCTTGTTTTTCATTTAGCAGCTTCTAAATTTCTGCATAATTTTCATCAAGCCAGTCTTGATGTTTGTAAGTATTCTGACCCAGATGGGTAAATGCAGTGCTACTGTACACCAAATCTCTGAAAGCTGCCCACTACTTTTCTGCTCCACTGTTGCCAACTGTGTGTTAGCTCAGCCTTCCCTCTAAGTTTGCAATGAACTATTCCTGCTCAGAGAAGCAGTCTTATCTGTTGACATTAAGGATTCTGATCATCTTGCCTTGGGGTCACTGCTTTTGTTGAATGCAAATATTGAGCTTGGAGCAGAGAAGTCCATGTTTGGTCCAGCACTCTGTGCCACACATTGCCTTTATCACTCTTACATTCTGTCCCTGTCTTCTCCTTACAGTGACATAGTCTACTACATACCAATGTTTGCTGTAAAGGTGCATCCCTGAAGTTTTATTGCACTTAGGTAAACAGAAAAGTGTTGGTGATACGAAGGTCATAAGATTCACAAATCTGCAGTAGTAAGCAGCCTCTGCTGTTGCTGTTTCCAATTCCCTTTCTCCCAAGGACTCTTTGCCATATCTGGTAGTCTGTGCCTACTCTAGCATTAAAATCACCCAGAATTATAAGCTTGTCCTCTTTTGGCACGTTGATGATGAGGGTTTCCAGGTCTTCATAAAATTTTTCTTTGACCTCATCAGGGTTCTTCCTGTTGGGATCATAGGTACTGATGATGGTGGTGTGATGCTTTCCTGCACTTGGCAATTGCATTGTCATGCGTCTGTCATTCACTCCTTTTGGTAGGCATACCAGCTTGTTGACTAGATTAGTTTTGATCGCAAAACCTAAGCCAGCTTCTTGGGCCTTCCCTTCACTTTAGCCACTCCAGAAAAATATGTATCCAGCTCCAACTTTGGTAAACTTGTCTTCATTTGTCAGCATTGTTTGACTCAAGACTGCTATTTGGATGAGGTATCCGCAGAACAAGACCTGTTCATCTTTCAGGTCTACTGGCTTTTGTATTGTCTGTAAGTGTGTGTGTGTGTATTCCAGGTACCAATGGTGAGTAGAATCATCTTTGTAGAAGTTTTTGTACATTTTCTTTGTATTTTGACCCACTTGGTGCAATAAACAGGCCTTGGTTGGATAAGCAGACAATTTTTAGGGCATATTTTCTAGCCCCCTCCTAGAGAGAGAGAGCTGGAATTTGAACCCATCTCCTTTGAATTCAGAGTGATTTCTATTATATTGTGAAGCCACTGGCTGTGGGACTTCTGCTTGCTAATCTTATTCTCTGAATTCTGAATCTGGTTTCAGAATAGAAGGACGTGAACCCATTGAAGAGTTACAAAGATGCCATTTCTGACTTCTCATTTGACTTTAGCAAAACTTACAATGACCCTACATCATAATGTATTACTGCTGAAGCTTTGGCATCTCCCACACCTGAGCCTTTTGATACTAATGTGGTCACCCATTAAAACTCCATTGTACTTTTGTAGATTAACTAGGTAACCGGACAGTGTAGTGGATGGAGTCAGGAAGATCTGAGTACATATTCTGCCACAAAGCTTTCTAGCTATGTGACCTTGATTAAATCACTTAACCACTCAAGCCTCAGTTTCCACATTGGTAAATGAGGATAACAGTACCTCCTACCTCACAAGGCTGTTGGTGGGATCAAGTGAGATAACATCTATAATCAAAGCATCTGATTTTAGCCCCAGCTTGGCTGTTAATTTGCTGCTTGACTTTGGGCAAGTCACTTTCTTTCTCTAGAACTAGATAAGCTCTAAAATTCCTTCCAACGTGAATATCCTTTGTTCCATATTTAAAATTTCTTCTCCAATTCTAACAATTTTGATGTGTTTTTTGAATATTTTATTTCCCCCCTACTTACATGTTAAAACATTTGAAAAGTTTCAAAAATAGTTTTGAGTTCCAAATTCTATCCTTTTCTCCTTCCTTCCCTGAGATGGTAAGCAATCTGATATAGGTTATGTACTTGTGTGTGTTTTAAGGCCCTTTTTTTCCTTGTCATTGCAGAGTTCTGAGATTCTGGGTTTATTCAGACCCTGTGACCACTCTATCTTCCTCATATAGTCAGTCACCAGTAGCTGTATCAACCTTGAGACACCCTGGGAGGAAGAGGTGAGAAGTGACAGGACATGGGATGAGCCATGCTTTCTCTCATATTCTGGGAGAACTAATAGGGAGATCAAGGTGATCATATCAGCACTATCAGAAGCATTCTTCTGCTCTCCTCATTGCCTATACAGCCATCCTGTTTGCTCCTTTCAGTGAAAAGATACCTGTCTGAGAGGTAGGGGCCTCTCAGAAGATCTAGTGAATATAAGAGCCTGTGCTCCTTGGAGACTGGGCAATGTGAGTATGTCCTTCTCTTCTTTCTGACCCAAGGCTCCCACTGGTCACTAAGGAGGTATAAATCTGAAACTTCTATGTAATTGTGGCAGAGGCTCTAGCATTCCCCTCCCATGCCCCCAGCCTGATTCTCTTGTAAAGGGGGTAGAAAGCGTGTGCCATTTATTACAACCTCTCTTTCCTGTGGTTATAGATGGTTGAAAGGTTCATTTCAAACTATATCTTCATTTCTTGGGGGATAGTCATAAAGATCATGTCCACGGACCTACTGGGTCAATGGTCAGGAGAACCAACTGATAAGTTGGTAGGCTGAAGGAAGAAGAATTCAAGATTGAAAGAAAAGGCACAGATTGATTAGAGACTGTGGGGCCCTTACTTTATCCATGTGAAGCCATATGTGACACATCATGACTTTTGATTCTTAGCTCCTCTGTGGCTTACAAGGCCTGGGTCCTACCCTGATGACATGCAGAGCCATCCCAGACACTCAGGCTGGGATAAGAACAACTATTCTTGAAAGAGTCGCCTCCCAGTTCCTGAGATTGAGCTCCAGCCCAGGGTCAGTATTGGGGAGGTGAAGCCAGGAAAAGGGACAGATTGTCTATAAAGGTGATGGACTGTATAAAACAGTCCTTCCCCCTCCTGAAATACTGAATACCTGAAAAGGTAAGAACCTTAGGCCAATCCTCTCATTTTGCAGACAAAGAAATAAACTCACACAGAGCAAATAATTTTTCCAAAGCCAGTAAGTGTCAGAGTCTGTCCTGAAACCCAGGTCTTTTGAAGCCAAGTTCAACATCTCTCTTTCCCCTCTGAACAAGTGGCTAAGGAGGAGAATGATGGATGGGTGGTATCCTGGTGAAGGATGCTGCCTGGTGAGATCTGATACCAGCCACACTTACTCCTTCTGGGGATGGATGGATCTTCTCGCAGAGGTGTTTATCTAGCTCTGGGCTTATTCATATGTAGGCCTAGATGATGAATTTGGCCCAGATAGTGGAGATTCATTCTTCACCTCAGAAGAAGCCCTGTGTCAGATTCTTGGAGAGCCCAGTCAGGATGAAATGACCAAGAGTAAAGGCCCAGTCAGGATTAAAGACGGAGAACCTAGCTTTCCTGTGGTCTGAGCCTGAGCAGGAAATCCAGGTCATGAAAATTCTTGAAAAAATTCTAGGAGTCTAATGACAGGAGCTGAGAGAGAGATGCTCATAGTGAACTAATGCTGGAACAACTGGGGTTGAGCCTCTTGGACAAATGAAAATGTTCACAAGAGCAGGGACCTCAGAGCAACTAATTTACCATTGCAGAGGAGGCATCTATCTCCTGGTAAGGTTTCATGAATACTATAATCTTTATGTTATCCAAGTGTCTATTTGGGTTTCTAGAACCCCCTCCTCCTTGGCGACAGAGCTAGCTTCACTCTCTGGGAATTTATTGATATCATTTTTTCTAATATCTAATTCATCTAATAACATCAGTATGTTTCCAGGCTCAGGAAGCCCAGCATTGTGAAATGGGGGCCATAAAAGGTCCCCTGCAGTATTTTCTGACACCACGAGGGGGCAGGAAGCACAACCAAGCAAACAATCCTAAGGCAGAGCAACTTCCTAAGGAAATTACACAAGTGGCATTTCTTCCTCTTCTTTAAAAGTTCCCTCTGGGGCAACTTTCCAAATACTCTCGTAAGTATGGCAATCAAAACCCTCCTCACAAATTAGTGAAACTTCACTGACTGCCCCCCACCCCTACCCTAGGGTCTGTCTGTCTCTGTCTCTGTCTCTGTCTCTATCTCTCTCTGAGACTGTCTCTCCTCTGCCTCTCTCTCTCTCTTCCTCTCTCTCCTCTGTCTGTCTCTCTCTCTCCTCTGCCTCCGTGCTTGCCTGCCTCAAGTCCCAGCTTGTATAGGAAATCTTTCCCTATCCCTCTTAATTCTCTCCTGCACACAGCTTATATGTACCTATTTGCTTGATGTCTCTCTTGTTAGATTAGTCAGCTCTCGGAGGGCAGGCTGTGTCATTTGCCTTTCTTTACATAGGTGTCTGGCACATAGTACGTGTTTAATAGAATCTTATTGACTGACTGGCTGGCATGATAGTTAGAGCACTAGACTCGAGAGTCAGGAAGACATAAGTCTGAATAGTGCCTCAGACACTTACTGAATGGCAGGTCACTTAATCTCAATAATTTTCTTAGCTATAAAATGGGGCTAATAATAGCATCTACTTCACAGTGTTGTTGAGAGGATGACATGAGATGATATTTGTAAAGCACTTTGTAAATATTAAAGTGCTATAGAAATCCTAGCTATTTTATTTATCATTGTTATTTACCATTGTATGACTATGGAAATTGAAGATCAGAGAAGGGAAATGAGATGACCTGGGCCATGTAGTCACAGAGATCATATTTGAATTCTTCTCCTTTAACTCCAGGACCAGTTCTCTTTCCCCAAGGGCTCCTTTACAGTTGAGGATTTAACCAGAGACGTGACTTCTCATCAGTTTCTTTGAGGTGATCTCAATGAATATGGTGCCAACTTCTAAGGATAGAAATGTCATCCCAGCAGCCCCCTCCTCTGAATGGGACATCCCTCCAATTATCCTACAGAGGGATAGCCCCTCCCAGGCTGTAGCCCCTCCCTCTTTTAGCTATGCCCCACCATCTGCCCTGGTCCCCTGACAGAGAAAACGCTCAGCAGTCATGTTCATCCCCTCTTGCTCCTGGGTTCTCTTCTCTTTTCTTTCAATACTTTCTAGCTGTGAGACCCTGAGCAAGTCTTTTTTTTAAATATCTCCTGGCCTCCATTTCCTCACCTGTAAAATCAGAGGGCTAGACTTGATACTGAGTCCCTTCCAGCACTGTGTCTATTATCCTATGATCTCACTTGAGGATGGCATCAGCTCTCTTGGGGTGGGGGTAAAGGATGGACAAGCACTTATTAAGGACCTATTATGTGCCAGGTATGTGTTGTCGTTCAGTCCTTTTAGGCATGTCTGATTTTTCATGATCCCATTTGGGGTTTTCTTGGCAAAGATACTGGAACGATTTACCGTTTCCTTCTCCAGCTCATTTTTACAGATGAGGAAACTGAGGCAGCGAAGGCTAAGTGACATGCCTAGAGTCACCCATCTAGTAAGTGTGGAAAGCCAGATTTGAACTCAGGAAGATGAGTCTTCCTGACTTTTGGCCTAGAACTCTATCTACTGTGTCACCTAGCTAAGCGCTTTCCAAATACTATCTCATTTGGTTCTCACAGCAGTCCTGAGAGGCAAGTGCTATAGTGATTATCACTGTTTTACAGATAAGGAACTAAAGCAGATAGAATGTAAGCAACTCGTTAAGTGTCATGTAGCTAGGAAATATCTGAGACTGTATTTGAACTCAGGTCTTCCTGGGCTGCAGACTCAGTGCTCTATCTGTTGACTCTACCTAGCTGCCATAGGTTTAATGACCATTTCTATGCAGATGGTTCTGATATCTATATATGTAGCCCTTGTCTGTCTTCTGAACTCCAGTCCTCTATTTCTGGCTTTCTACTGGGCATTTAAACTGGTTACGCCATGGGCATCTCAAAAACATGTGCCACTCCATAGTCAATAACTAATAATAATTAATAAAATAATTAATGTTTGTTGACTTAACTTGTTGACATATCCAAAACAACTCATTTTCTGTCTTCTCAAACGCTTTCCTTTTCTGAACTTCCCTGTTATTCTGAGGTCAACACCCTTCTTTCACTCAGCTTCAAAATTTCATCTTCCACCTCTCCTCCTCACTGTTAGCTCACAAGCAGTTTGGCAACAAGTTGCTAAATCTTATTTCTATTTTTGAAACATCTCTCAGATATGTCTCCTCTCTGTTCACATAGCTACCCCCCAGGGTAGGGTCTCCTCTCTCACCTAGATTACTGTAGTAGCCTTCTGATAGGTCGACCTGCCTTAAACCTCTCTTCACCCTGATCTAGCTACAGTTACCAAACTGATTCTCATAAACAGATCTGCCCATGTCACATATTCCTCCCCCATACAATGAATCTAATGGTTCTCTGTTTCCCGTGAGAAGAAACTTGATGCTCCTTGCACTCCATCTCTGGTCTCTTTGCTTTTGTACTGGCTCTCCCCCATGCCTGGAGGGTTCTGTCCCTTCACTTCCACCATTTTCTCATCCTTCAAGATTCAGCTCAAATACCACCTTCTATGGAATGCCTTTTCTAATTCTCCAAACCACTGGGGACTTTTTCTCATCTTTTTACTCTATGTTTTCTGTATACCTATATATTTTCTTCCCCATTAATATATAAGCTTCTTGAGGGCAGGAGCTATTTTTATGTTTGTTTTTTCCCCTCTTCTTTGTATCCTTAGCACTTGGCACTTAGGATCTGGCACATAGTAAATAGCTGACAAATATTTGTTGATTGCTTTTTTCCCTTCAAAGAACAAAGTCTAGCTCCGTAGAGCTGAGGACCCAGTTGGTGATTCTTCAGTCCTAGCCCCAGGATAAAAGGAGTGATTCTCACAAGTAGCAGAGATACTGGGAATATAGCTAGGCTGGATACAAGTAGGATATATGAGGAGAGTGAAGGTTTCAAGGACATCTATGCATTCCCTATACCTCAAACCTTTTACCATCTTCCATCTGCTCCCACTTTGTCTGATGGTTCCTTCTATCTCTCTTGCCCACTATGGGCAGCTTGGGCCCTCTGGGGATTTTATTCCAGGAAATGAAGTTCCTATTCCTCTTAGATCTCTCTGGGTCCGGTATGTTCAGGAAGCATAGGAGAGGATAGATGAGATTGGATTTCTGAGGAGATACTTGTACTGGCAATGGAGCTGATAGCCTTCTCCTGGCTAGAGCCAAACACTGAGTCAATTTACCCTGCTCCAGGATAGGCTGGCTGTATCCAGAAGAAATAGGCAATTAAAGACAGCAAGGGTTGGGTTGTATGCTCTGAACTGAGCCAAGATCCTGAGTACATCCATCCCAAGTGCTCTGAGTCCCAGATCCTGATTCCTCCAGAGTTTCTACCTCTATTTCTGATAATCAATTCTCCTGGAAATGTAAGTTGAATATCCTTAGCAAACCAAAATGTTTATACTCTTTTGCTTGCTTTTGAAGTGGACCTAGACATAGAGAACTAAACAATCTTGAACTGTACATTCCCTAGAATTTCTGTGTCTAGACCAAACTTCCATCTACGGCATTTCCAGGGTCTAGGAGACTAGTTCTTATAGCCACTTGGCAGGTATTTTATTATGCACTATATGCTAGTTATTATGTACTGTTTATTTGCTTATAGATTATACACTAAGAATAAATGCTACATGGGGAATCCTTGAATATATGTCTTATTTCTGTAGAAAGTCAGTTCAGTCCTACTATGTTATTATCACAATGACTGGTAGTCACTGAAATACTGAAAGTAGTCAGAAATGTCAAATCATTGGGGAGGGGGTTCAGAGCTTTTAAAATTAGATATGCCTAAAAAATTCACTTTCTCCATTAGCAAAAGTCAAATCCATTCCACTGAGGGACAGAGCTGCCAGAAAAAGATTGTTGGCTCTCTGAGAACCATAGAGAATGAGGCAGGTGCCATGCACAGACCACCAGGATGGTGATGGAAAATCCCATTGAGTGATTAACAGTGGCACCTGATGGTTATGTGGCAAATGGAAGTTCCATTACCTCCTTCATAGATTGGTGTGGGGAAAGTACTTTGTAAGGCTTAAAGTACAATAGAAATGGGAAAAGTTACCACCACTGACATTACTGTTGTTGTAGAAAGGCCTGTCATTAATGTAGAATAACTCACAATTGCCCGGGGAATAGAAATTCTGCTAAGAAAAAGAATATGTTAAATCAGAAATAGGGACAGATAGATTCTGTGCTGAACAGATTATAACACAAAAGCTAGGTGGTATTTTTTTTCTCTAGGAATGTGGGCCTTGTAGTTTGTGTGGAATGTAGATTGGAGAAGGGAGGGGAAGAAGTAATAGCAGAAAGGTCAAGTAGGAGGTGAGGAGGGCTTGAACTAGTGATGTGGTCTGGTGAGTAAAAAAAGTCCCTCCTGCTCCTCTCCCACCAGCAGAGTTAGAGTTGACAGGTCTTGACAACTGGTTGGATATAGGTGGGAATGAGAAAGAGAAGAATTGGCAAAGATATAGAAGTCACAACCTGGGTGACTGGAAGGATGATGACTTGGGAGCCTCACAAGACCTCTCCAAAATCCCATGTGGGGAGGTTGGACTCAAGCCTGGGCACCCCATGTGCACAGTGGGAAGGGCTGAGGACAGATGGAACCAAAAACTCTGGGGCAGGGTACCCTTGATCAGTAGTCAGAGTGGATCTCCTAACCCTGAGAACATAAAAATTATAGGGCCATTACCTCTCCTCTTAAGCCCAAAACTCTTTTTGTACTTGAGGTAGACCTCGGGGACATGGAGAGTTTGAAGACAGTTAATTTGTATTATCTCCTGAGCTATAGTTAAAGATAACCCCCAAAACTAAACAACCTCAACAAAACTTGGAGCACATTCACTTCTTTCTCACTAACAGACATTGTCATGGTCAGAGTCTAGTCATTTGTGAACAAGCCCTGACTCATGCCTTAACACAATGAAAGATTATATCTGCTCCATCCCTTTTGGACAGGGCAACTGTCCACACGGACAGACTGACTAGGAAAGATGGGGGGGCGGTGCTATGTCCAATGAGTCTATGAGCCTATTCTCCATTGCATTGCTCAGTTCTGCTCTGACTTTCTTGTTACTGACTTGTTTGGGGGGAGTTTCTAGGGTTAAGGACTACTATGGTAGAAAATTTTGCAATCTAGATGCAAACCACTCTAGCATCTTTGCTAAGAAAACCCCAAACAGGTTTTCAAAGAGCTGGACATGACAGAAAAGACTGAACCACAACAATAAAAATCTTAATAGAAACTAGAGACATTGAGAGGCAGAGATAATGATGGGAAGGATTTGAGGCATGGGAAATAACTAGTAAAAAGGCATGGAAACAGGAAATAGGGTGCCATGTGTGGGGAACAGCAAGTATGCCAATGTAGATGGAATTTAGAGAGTGTGAAGGGGAGTAAAGTATAAAAAAATTGGAAAGGTATGAAAAGGCCAGGTTATAAAGAGCTTTAAATTCAAAACAGAGTATAGTTTTAAGGGAAAACTGGGGATGGTGAATTCTGCTTTGGACATATTGGGTTTGAGATTCCTAGGAAAGACATCTAGTTTGAGATGTCCAAAAGGTAGTTGGTGATGTCATGTGAGGGAGAAAGAAAGAATGAGAGAGAGAGAGAGAGAGAGAGAGAGAGAGAGAGAGAGAGAGAGAGGGAGGGAGGGAGGGAGAGAGAGGAAACAGACACAGAGAGACAGAGAGAGACAGAGACAGAGGCAAAGAGTGGAGAGTGACAGGGACAATCTACAGGGGAAGATCAAAGGTTATGGGATCAAGGATGCATATGGAGGGAGTTGACTTTGGAATGGAGGAGATAGTCAAGGAAAATGTTTGAGTGGTGTGTGGTGACAAAGAAGGCAGAGCTGGGAGCTGTAGGCTAATGCCCTTAATTCTTTGCTGCACTATATGTCCACATCATTGAGAGTTAAGGGGATAAAGTTCAGCGTTTCAGGAGAACGAAAAGGGTTGCAACAGTTACTGCGAGAGAAAGACTGATTTTCAAATTCATAAATGAGCAAAGATGACAAAGATGGTAGTGATAGTTATTTGAAGGTTTTTTTTAAAAGAAAGGCACATTGATATATTATTGGTGGTACTTCTAATTGAGTCATCTCAATCATAGAGGTTCCATTCTAGAAAGTATGAGGGAAGATCTAGGCAGATGTAGAGTGGGGATAAGGTATCTACATCCTATGCCACGGTGCATCAGAGCTGGATAATAAGAAAGCGTAATAAAACAATATTTAAATGGAAAAAATGAAATAAGCTATCAATTTTTGGGGAAAGATGAATTTTTTTATTTTAAAAAATAATTGTTAGGGTCAAGGTAATTGCATTTGTCAACATGAAAATAAATAGATTTTTGTATCACAAAGCATCATATATATACACAATATGAAACACATAATATTCACTTAAAATACCATTTGAAATAAAAGAAAAATAATAGACTAAACAAATTAATGGCAGATGTGAAGATGAAAACTTGACATAGGAAATTAATACACACACATGTATATGAATGTGTATGTGTGTGTGTGCCATTCTCCATAGAATGTGAACCAAAGAATAAAGTGGCCAAAGACTATGAACAATTGGCCAAAGAATATGAACAATTATTAAAAGTACTACAATCAAGTATTTTAAGATATTAACAAACATAGAAAAAATTGCTCCAAATCACTAATAATAAAGTAAATGAAAATGAAAACAACTGTGAAGTTTCATTCATGCTCAACAAAGATGACAAAACATGTCAAGTATCGATTGGAGAGGGCATGCATTGTTGGTGGAGCTTTATATTGGGCCAGCTGTTGTGGAAAACAATTTGGAATGATCTTAAGAAAGTGATAAAAATGTACACACCCTTTAAACCAGATACCCCACTGCTAGGAATGTCTTCCAAGGGAGTCAAGACCAAAATATTTATTAAAAGCAGTTTCTTGTAGAAGTGAAGAATTGAAAACAAAATAATACTCAAAGAAATTGTTGTACATAAATGTTACGATATTTCTGCAATGTGAAAAGGAAAGGATGTAAACTATACAATGAAACATGGAAAGACTTATAGAATTAATCATATATACGTAATGAGTACACCAATATAAACAGAAAAAACAATAATAATGGATTGAAAGTGAATGCTGTATAATTTCAGTGCTCAGACTTGGCCTTGAAGAGATGATATGAGAAAACACCTCCTCCCATTCTTTGCAGAGGTGGGGGGACTGACACATACTGTCAGCTTTGGTTTATGCATTGGCTAGCTCTGTTGTACCAGGTTTTTCCCCCTCTTTTTTCTTCTTTGTTTTAAAAGATGGCTATCTCGGTGGGTGTGATGACAGAGATCATATTGGGAAATAAAACTGATGTAAGACTGAAAGATGAGGAGATATGACTGTTCTGAGAAATCCATGGATATCTATGTAAAATGGTTGTTGGGGTTCTGCAAATGGATAATTCTCTCTTCCTGATGAGAAAGAAACTGTTGCAGAAGCTTAAAAAATTAGGGTTTAATAATCCCTTCCCTGGAGTGTGGATCAATACTGGGAGGCCAAGCCCAGCCTGTTGTCTGCCACACTCTTCCTCAGGCACAGCTCTTGGATCTGGGGCTCTGAGAGGAGAACTTGAGGTTAACTGCCTTTGCAAAGAGCAGAGGGCACCTGGGAGCTGCACAATATTTTTCAAGGGAGGGTATGGGGTGGAGAATGCTTTGTTTCTTAGGTTTCCAATCCTAGGTCAGCACTCTGGATAAAGGCCGGATGAAGTTGAGCTGGAACTGAGGAATGTGGGACAAAGAGGACAGCCTCTGAAACAGAAGGAGAAAATAGAGAACTGAGATAAAACAGATTCTCCGTTAACACACTCTGACCTCCCCTCCCCATTCCCCGCCCACTGTGCCTACCTGCCCCAATCTACCCTTTCCATCGCCCATCTCTCCAGTAAAAAGCCTCTCTTGAGAGCCAGGAGCCATTGTGAGGATTCCGGGAGAGTGTGTTAGGAAATCTAGGAGACCTTGGACAAACTATGGCTTAATGGGGCCCCCTCCAGCCAGGGCTCTGAGGCTGAAATGCCTGAACCACAAGAGTGAGGCATAGTTTGCTGCTTCTTTAGACTGGTGGTGACCAAGTTCGGGGGCCTTTCTCCCTCAGTTCCCAGTTGATCAGCTACAGACTAAACCCCCATCTTACCTTTTATTTTTTGTTTTTTGAGGACATAGAGCCAGGATATGCCAAATAGCAACAGCACTTTCACTCCCAGGAGAAAAATTACAAAGATGTGGCCAGAAACTTCTTTTTCTGAAGGTTAAAGTGACAAAAGGAACCGTCATGTAGAGGCGGGTAGGGCATGTGAGCAACTGATGGCAGATGATTTTTAGATATCTGCTTTCCCACTTTGAGACCCTTTGTGTCAAGTCCAGTCCCTGGATTCTCAGACAATCTGCTTTTCTGGGAGTCTCCTAGAGTTATCCTCAGGTCTAAAATCAATCATTAATCAGTCAATAAACATTTGTTAAGCACTTGCTATGATCCATTCACTGTGCTAAATGCTGAGGTTCAGAGTTTGGGCAAGGATTGCAGGGAATGATTGCCCTCGCCCCATTACTTATATGACACTACAGGGTTATACCCTGTTCTAAGAAGGAGATGAAGGTGACAGTGTTTAATGTTGTTCAAATTCAGAGATCAAAAGAAGATCCCAGCTTTGTTACTTAGTACCAGGACCGCTTTGGCAAGGTCACTCATGTTCGCTTGGCCTCACTTTATTTATCTTTGTAGCGTCTAGGGACACCTTCCAGTTCACACAGATCCTCTCATGACCAATGGCCTGACAAGCCTTAGTATATTTACTTTTAATTAAATCAAAAAGTAAAATTAATTATAATTCATCAAAAAGTAAAAAAGGCATTTGATGAAAAAATATAGTGTAAGGTCACATAAGTAATGGGATGAAGACTGTCATTCCCTGTCATATTTGTCCAAGCCCTGGACCTTAGCACTTACCCCTCTAGTATTTGCCCTTTTCCTTTTCTGTCATGTTAGCCAATGTGATAGATGTGAGATGCTACCTCTGAGTGGTTTCGATTTGCATTTCTCTAATCAATAGTGACTTAGAGTGTTTTTTATGTGATTATTGATAGCTTTGATTTCTTCTTCTGAAAATTTCCTGTTTATATCCTTTGACCATTTATCAGCCGAGGAATGGCTTGTATTTTTCTAAATTTGGCTCACTTCCCTTTATATTTGAGAAATGAAGCCTTTACCCAAGAAATTTGCTAAAAATCACCACTCCCCCAGTTTCCTGCTTTCTTTCTAATTTTGGCTGCTTTGGTTTTGTTTGTGCATTTGATTTAATTTCATGTAATCAAAATTATCCTGTTTATCTGTTATGATTCTCTCTATCTCTTGTTTGGTCATAAATTCATCTCTTATCCATAGATTTGACAGATAGTATTTTCCTTGCTCCCCTAGTTTGCTTATAACATCATCCTTTATGTCTCAATCATGTAGTAGTGTTGACCTTATCTTGGTATATGCTATGAATACTCTTCTATGGCTACTTCCTGCCAGAATGCTTTCCAGTCTTTTGGTCTAGCAGTTTTTGTCTAATGGGCTTGGATGTTTGGGTTTATCAAATACTAAATTACTGTGGTTATTTCAATATATTGTGTACCTAGTCTGTTTCACTGATAAACCATTCTATTTCTTTAACCAGTACCAGATTGTTTGATGATTCCTGCCTTATAATATAGTTTGAAGTCTGATACAGCTATGTCTCCTTCCTTCCCATTTTTTCATTAATTCCCTTGATATTCTTTATTTTTTGTCCTTCCAGATAAATTTTGTTATTATTTTTTCTAGCTCTATAAAATAACTCTTTAGTAGTTTGATTGGTATATCACTTAATTAATTTAGGTAGAATTGTTATTTTAATTATATTGACTCAGCCCACCCATGAGCAAAATGTTTCTTCCATTGTTCAGATACTTTATTTGTGTGCAAATTGTTTCTTAATTATGTTCATTTTGTATGTGGTTATTAACATCTAAGCAGAGAGGATGATACCTTTATGAGTTGTTTTGAGGCTGGGTGGTCATGAGGATTGGATCAAACAATGGATCTGAAAGAGCTTTGTAAATCAAAAAGCCCTTATACCCATGTGAAGGATGATACTAAGTACAATTCCATCACCATCCCTCATCAGGTAAACCATATTGGGTCTGAATGGACTCACAAGGTTGAACCTACTCTGATTCTTTCCAAATTGAGCAGCAGAGACCTAGACTCTCCTTATGAAAGCAAAGATGAACTCACCTGATTCTTTTTTATCTATAGTCCCAGAAAAGCATGGGGATTTAATTGTTTTACTGGCATTGATTGGAGGCTGGGAATCATATCGCACCAGACAAGACATCTCCAGGGCTTCCTTTTGAGCATACATATTTACCAGGAGTGGGGTGTTGAGGTTATAGGTGCCATCTTTGTTTTCTGTGAGTTTAGGTGTCCTTGAATTCCACTTTATTCAGTTGGGCTGCTTTCATTGAACATATGGATTGTAACATGTTCCTTATAGTGGAATTCAAGGACTGGATTTTCAGGGATGTGGGAGACTAAGTTTCCTGTCATAGCTCCTGTGATCTGCTTTCCCCAACACAAGCATGGGATATATAGATTTGTAGCTAAGGGGGAATTCATTCTTTAGGGATGAAGAGAGAAGGAAATGCCCCCTTTTCATAAGATTATACCAGGCTGTTTAGGACTTAAGGAAAACAGACACAACTTATGTTCATAGGGAGCTGATCTACTTATGATCTACTTATCAAAGCCAGGGAGAACATGAACCAGTCTGTGCCCCTTTCTTCTCATCTTCAGGATATTCTATACCACATATGAGGTCCCGCCAGAAATTGATCATCTCTGTCAAGACTGTAGACTGACTGCAATGGTTCTTAAACATAGGGGATTACACAGTGTTTTATGCTCTGGAAAGGAACTCTTTGTTCGTGCATAAGCTGAGGATAAGCAGATCCTCAAAGACACCAATCATGGAAAAGCTAGGTAAGGAAGCAAGTGCTCAGAGCTTAGACTAATTATCAGTCACTATCACTCTTTCTGTCTGCAGAAACTTGGCTCGTTGGGGGAAGTGGTCAGGTATGACTAGGTAGTCCTTAGAGGCATTTGTAACTTGAGATAAGGGCCTAGTTTCTCATAGTTGTTAGCTCTTGCCACACACTTCCTTTAGTCACTCAATCAATCAACAAGCTTTTATTAAGCACCTGTTATGTGCCAGGCACTGTGCTAGATGCTTTGGCTATAAATCAGAAAGTGAGAGAGTCCCAGCCTTCTAGAAGTTTTCCTTCTACAAGGGGAATACAATTAATTCATGGATAAGTAAATATGTTATACCTGCAAAATAAATACAATGATGGGGGGCTGCACAGAGGGGGAAGATGGAATGTATGGAGAACAGCAAATAGCCCAGCATGACTGGAACAAAAAAAAAATGCAAGAGGGAGTTTAATATGCAACCCACTGGGAAAGTTAGGCTGGACCAGATTGGGAAAGACTTTAAAATGCTAATTAGAGGAGTTTATATTTCAACCAGAAGGCAATCAGGAGCCACTGAAGTTTCTTGTGCAACATGCCTAGACCTGCACTATAGAAATATCACTTTCATGGCTCTTTGGAGGATAGATTAGAAAAGGGGAAAGAATAGAGAGAGGAAAGCCAATTATAAGAGGCTACTGACAAAAACTAGGTAAGAGGTGATGAGCTGGATTAAAGTAGTTATAGTAAATCAAGAGAGAATAGTTAAGTCAATAAACACTTATTAAGTGCCCATTTTGTGCTAGGCACTATGTTAAACAGTGGAGAAGAGAGAGGACAAAAGCAAGAGTTTGGAGGTGGAACTGACAAGTTTTAGCATAATGGAGGACATATAGTCCTGCATACAGAGGCAAGTGAAAGCAAGAGCCACAGATGACTGTAGGTTGCTGATCTATGTGCTTAGAAGACTGATGATGATTTTCTCAATAGGAAAAGAGAAGTTAGGAGGAGGTGTAGGACGAGGAAGCTTTTTAATGAAAGGTAATAATGAGTTCTGTTTTAGACATGTTGAACTTGATTTAACTAAGGGCCATTGAGGGAGAGATGTTAAATAGGCAATTGGAGATTCATTACTAGAGCCCTGGAGAGAGATGAAGGTTGCATACGTAAATTTTGGAGGCATTTATATAGAGATGAAAGTTAAATTCACAAGAGGGGAAGAACACTAAGAGAAGTATAGACATAGAAGAGGATAGCCCTAAGGTATACCCATGCATGGCTGGCTGGACAGGAATGAACTTGCAAAGGAGAAGAGGAAGGAAAAGAGCCCTAAAAACTCGGGAAGAAGAGTGTCTAGAAAGGTATAGCTGACAATTCAAATTCTGCAGAGAGGTCAAAAAAGGTTGAGGACTGAGAAAAGACCATCAGATCTAGCTATAAAAAGATGATTGCTGACCTTGGAGAGAGAAGTTTCAGGTGAGGTTAGAACAGGGAAAGAGTGACTAGAAAAGCTAATAATTGGAATTATACTACCGAGAGGTGAGAGAAATTGAAAGCAGGGAGACAGCATCTTTTCCTGCATTTGGCTATGAAAGAGTACAGAGACTGTGAAAAAAAGAAGAGATATGGGATAATAGCCTGAGGGGATGGTAAGGTCAAATTAAGTTTTGTTTTTTTTTTTAAGAATGGAAGAGATTTGAGCAGATTTGAAGACAGGAGGGAAGAATCATTTGATATATTTATTTCCATTGGAAACCCTGTGCATCCAATGGAGTCTGAGGCTCCCCAATCCTATTTCCTTACTCCTTGAGGCTTATGATTCTAATATTCTCTTAATATGATAGCTATTTGTGTGAACATGAGGCATGTAGGTGGTGAAGTAGAATAGCATTGGACCTGGAGAGAGGAAGACTTGAGTTCAAATTTGGCTGCAGATACTTACTATGTGACCCTGGGCAAGTCTGTTTGACTCATTTCCTCCAACTGTAAAATTGGAATAATTACAACACCTACCTCAAAGGCTTGTTCTGAGATCATATTTGTAAAATATTTAGCACTGTTCTTGGCACATAGTAAGAACTTTATGAAGACCTTTCCTTCTTTCCCTTTATTCTCACCAGCCATCACGATACCAGGTGGATAGAACTCAGTTATGCCTAGACTTCTTCTAGCCATTTCCTTGCCAACTACAATGCAAACAAGCAGGTATATCCTCTATGCCAATCCTCTCCTCTTTCTATCTGAATCAATAAATCCATAAGCCTTTATTAATCTCCCACTCTGTGCCAGGCACTGTGCTAAATGCTGGGGACACACAGAGGCAAAAGATAACTTTGCCCTCAAAGAACTTACCATCAAAAGCAGGCAGCAACAAATAAGCACACATGTAGAAAGCAAGCTGTATACAAAATAATTAGGAAATAATTAACAGAGGGAGGACAATAGAATTAAGAAGCAGGCTTCCTGGAGGAGGTGGGATTTTACCTGGGACTTAAAGAAAGCCAGGACAATCAGTCATCAGAGCAGAGGAGAGAGAGCATTTCAGGCATGAAGGACAGCTAGTATTGACACCTTAAGCAATTGAACTTGGTGCCCTGTGGCCCCAAGGTATGTTTCAAACCTAATTATCCCTCCCATTCTAGCTATTCTTCCCCTATATGTTGTCTCCCCTGTTGGAGGAAGTTTAGGACCTCTTTAGAGGGCAGGGACTATCTTTGCTTTTACTCCCTCCTCAGTTTTGCATATGCACTTGGCACATAATAAATAAATTTTTCTTCATTATTTCAATCCGCCTTTAACAATGGCTCACATTTCTCTAGAGCTTTATATATATATATATATATATACAATATATAATCTTTTTCACAATCACTTTGGGATATTTTTGCTGTTATTTAGTCATTTCAGTTGCATCTAACTCTCTGTGAACCCATATTGGGGTTTTCTTGGCAAATGTACTGGAGCTGATCACCATTTCCTTCTCCAGCTCATTTTACAGATGAGGAAACAGAAGCAAACAGGGTTAAGTGACTTGCCCAGGGTCACACAGCTAGTAAGTGTCTGAGTCCAGATTGGAATTCCTGAAGATGAGTCTTCCTGTTGCTAAGCCCAGTGCTCTATCCACTGTGCCACTTAGCTGACCCCTTTGGGAGACAGGTAAGACAAATATATCATGACCTATTTTGCAGATGTGAAAATAGTCTCAGGAAAGTTAATTATCCTGCCCTGTGTCAAATAGTTGGCAAATGGCAGGTGTTGATCCAAGTATTCTGACTCCTTCACTGTGCCGTACAGTGTCTTCCTCTATCCTGGCATTCTAAAGCCAGATGCCTTGGTGGCATATGTCTCACTCTGGTGCCAACAAGAACCACAGTATCAACTGCTGAATTGGGAAGCAAGTTTAGGGTATCATGGTAGATTACCAGTTGGGGATCAAACCCAAACTTACAAGATGAGTGACCCCCAAGGAAGTCAATTTCAGTGTTTAAGCTTGTCGTTTCCTCCTGTGTCAAGTGGGGATCGTTAACACTTGCACTTAGACCATG
>CM053769.1:342298851-342329050 GCA_028658325.1 Potorous gilbertii | reverse complement strand
TCACTCTGGTGCCAACAAGAACCACAGTATCAACTGCTGAATTGGGAAGCAAGTTTAGGGTATCATGGTAGATTACCAGTTGGGGATCAAACCCAAACTTACAAGATGAGTGACCCCCAAGGAAGTCAATTTCAGTGTTTAAGCTTGTCGTTTCCTCCTGTGTCAAGTGGGGATCGTTAACACTTGCACTTAGACCATGAGAGGAAAGTTCCAAGAGCTCTCAGTGGATTAGGAACTAGCTTTATCACTACTGTTTAAAGGATTGTCTTAAGAGGCAGGCTCACAGATGCTGTGAGCAAAGGTTAAGGCTCTATGGGAAGCCAGTTCCCAAGACTTCAGAAGATTATATTTGGACTTTATAGTTAATGGGTAAGGGTCAGTCTTTTTGGGTAACTCTCAAACCAGTTGGTGAATGAGCAGATAAAGGCCTATTCTGTACCTGACACTATGCTAAGAACTAGGCACACAAGGAAAGGCAGAAAGAAGACAGTCCTTTCTACCAAGGAACTTGTGGTCTAATGAGTGTCAGGCCTATTCCCTAGAACCAACTGGAGAATGTAGGGTAGAAAGCAGGGAATGTGCCCCCCATGTGGGTTCACCTACCTTGGATGACTTCTGACAAAGCCTTTGTTCCTCGAAGAGGAGATTGTAACGAGACGTGATTCACTTCACAGATGATCTCAGAGTTGACATCGCCATCTTCTAGTTTCACCAGTACAATGCTGCTGATATTGTAGGAGACACTATCGCCCTCAGGGTAAATTTTGGTCCAATGGGCATGGATCTCATTCCCATTTTTAAACCATTTCAGGGTGATGGGTTTGGGAGAGAAGCCCACTGAGTTACATGAGAAATTCCCTGTATTCTCAGTGTTTATTCTCTCCTGGGGGCCAGACACCACAGGTACAGAAGGTTTGACTGGGCATAGAAATAATTAATCAACACAATGAAATAAAAGTTCTAAATAAACGTTAATAAAAATACTAAACAAATATAAAAGAATATGACCAATGCCCAGTCTCTCAGTCACTTCTTTAAATTACTTTAAATTTTAAATAAATTAAAGTAATTAAGTTACTTTAAATTACTGGCTTCATCTTAATATTCTATCCCTTTCAAAAATAAAGGTTTTTAAACCCTATAAATATGGTGCAGCTAGGTGGCACAGTGAATGGAGCACCGGCCCTCGAGTTAGGTGGATCCGAGTTAAAATCCAGCCTCAGACACTTAACTAGCGGTGTGACCATGGAGAAGTCATCTAACCCTGTTTACCTCCAACCCTGCCCCACCCCCCAAACAAACCAAACCTATAAATACAGTAGAAAATTGTAAGAATATGAATCTATCAATTCTACAAACTTTACTTATATAAAGTACTTCTTTATTGTGAATGTTAGGGGAAGCAAAATATCCTTAGGTCTCCTCAATCTTAAGAAGGTATTTCCAAAAACTAAAAACTGTGGAAAGAACGTACTTTTGGAGTCAGAAGATGTGGGTTCAAATTTGCTGTCAGGTATTTACTGCTCTATGGTTTTGTGCAAGTCACTCAACCTCCCCTGTCCCTTTATAGATGAATTTCCTTATTTATAAAATGAAGGGCTTGAACTAAAAAGCTTCTAAGATTTCTGCTAGATGTAGACCCACAATTTTGTGATCTTATGTCTCTCCTCTCAATAAACTTCTTGGAAAAGCTGCCTATATCCGTTGATACCACTGCTCTATACTACGTATACCCCAAAGAGATCAAAGAAAGAGGGGAAAAGACTGCAAATACTTATTACAGTTTTAGAAAGTACATTTTATAGTCCTGGTCTACCAGGCTCTTCAGCTTGAGAGCACTGCTACAGAGGAGAGAAATTCAGATACTATCTCAGAGTTCAACATTTGGTATTGTTTTTTAAGTTGCAATTTCTGGGACTGTGTTTTGAAGGCTTATGCAAGAAAGAAATATCTAGAAATTACATAAATTTCATTTACATTTTGTACTTCTATATCTAGAAAAAGAGAAGAAAGCAGCATGCATACTTTAAAAGACTAATAGAGAAATCAGAGGGAACCCAGGGCTTGAGTCATTGCTGGTGTAAAGTGGTACAAATGCCACAAGCCTTTTCAATCTCTTCTGAAGTTCTTGTGACCTTAATAAATATGAGGAGCATTATGAGGGCTGCTGGAAGCTGTTTCCTTATTACAATTTTACTCAATTCATTTTTTTTTCTCTTTGAGGAAGCAGAAACCTTGAATACCTTGTTCCAGCCAGGGTCACTCTCTTGTCCTTGGTACTATCTTGTCTCTAGGTTGTTGTGACACCACTCCCTCTTGGTTCTTCTCCTACCTATCTGACCACATCTTCTCTATTTCCTTTGTTAGATCCTTTTCCATACCATTCCCTTTAACTGTAGGTTTCACAGGGTTCTGTGCTGGGCCCTCTTCTTTTCTCCCTCTATATTGCTTCATTTGGTGATCTCATCAGGTCTCATGGATTTAATTACTATCTCTATACCAATGTCACTCAAATCTACCTCTCTTGTGCCAACCTCTCTGTTAATCTTGAAGCTCACACCTCCTACTGCTTTTCAGACATATTGAATTGGATGTCCAGTAGACATCTTTAACTCAACGTGTCCACAACTGAACTCATTTTCCTCCAAAGCCTTCTCCAACTTCAAACCTTTCAATTACTATAGAGGACAACACTATCTTGCTGGTCCCACTGGCTCAAAACGTATGTATCATTATTGACTCCTCATTGTCTGTCACACAGCATATCCAATCTGTTGCCAAGGCCTGTCAATTTCACCTTTCCAATGTCTTTCCAGTATGCCCCCTTCTCTTCACTAACTGTGACACCACTCTGGTCCAGGCTCCTATTATGTTATGCCTGGATTATTGCAAACCTGTTGGTGAGTTTGTCTGCTTCAAATCTTCCCCCTTTCCAGTTCATTGTCCATTTAGCCATTAAAGTAATTTTGCTAAAGAGTAGGTCTGCTCACATCATCCCCTTACTCAATGAACTCCAGTGGCACCCTACAGCTACAAGACTCAAATACAAAATCCTCTGGTTAGCATTCAAAGCCCCTTATAAAGTAGCCCCCTCCTACCATGATGGTCTTCTGACACTTACTTCCCAACAAGTACTCTTTGAGTGAAAGACACTGACCTTCTTGTTGCTGCCCAAACAAAATACTCAATCTCTAAGATTAGCCATTTTCTCTGGCTATACTCCACATGTGGAATGTATTCCTTCTTCTTCTTTACCTCCTTGTTTCATTTAAGTCTATAGAAAAATCTCATTTTTAAATAGTAAATCTTTCCAAACCTTTCTTAATTTTAGTGCCTTCCCAGTTTTAATTATCTCCCATTTATTTTATATATGTTTCTATACTTGTTTCCTTTTTGTCTCCCTCATTAATTGTGAGCACTTTGAAAGCGACAATTTCTTTGCCTCTTTTCCCTGTCTTTTATCCCGGTACCTGACAAATAGTAGACACTTAATATTTATTGACTGAAGTCCTAATGTGACCCTTTCTGTGTGACCCCTGGGCAATCTACTGAGTCTGTTACTGGACAATTTTTAATCAGTAGATGTATAGATGACATGCTTATCAACTCAGGCACTGACACAAAGTTGGGAGAGACAGCTAAATGAATGCATGACAGTCAGGATGTACAAAGATGTTTACAGGTTTGATTTAAATTGCAAACTAGGAGCTGGTAGTCCTGTTTTCGTTTGCAATGATTGAGACAGGTCTGGTTTACCATTTGGAATCCTTGGTGTCATATCTTAAGAAAGGCATTGGTAAACTAGACAGCATCCAGAGGAGGGTGACCACAAGGATGAAGGGTCAGCAAAAGGTGCCACAAAGGGAAGAATGATTATTAGTCTCTAGAAGAGAAGACTTAGTGGTAGGGTTTGGGCAGGATGGAACAGAATATCTGTCTTCTAAACTTTGAAGAGTTATCATGTGGAAGATGGCAGGTAGATTTAGTCTAAGTCAGTCAGAGGGCAGAACTAGGACTAATTGCAGAGACAGGTTTGAGCTCAGTGTAAGGAAAAGCTTCCCAAAGAGTAGAGCTGTCCAAGGTAGAAAGGACAAGCTCCTGAGGTTCTCCTTCAGTTGTGGTTTGCAAGGAGGAGTTGAGTAGCCTCTTGTACAGGGATACAGGTTAGAATAGATTGTGAGTCAGGTCTATACTAGTTATTCACTAAGGTTCTTTCTTATTATAGGACTCTGAGGTTTTTTGTGTTCTTACCCTTTAGATCCCGGAGGTCTGACAAAACTAATAAGGAGGCTAAATGGTGCAGTGAAGAAAGTCCTGGTCTGGAAATATGAGTAACAATAGTAACCCTCGTAAGAACAATAATGGCAATTGCATTTATTTAATTCTTTTAAGTTTGCAAAGTGTTTTACATATGTTGTCTCACTGATTCCTACAAGAAGCCTCTAAAATGAGTTCTCTTATGATCCCCATTTATCAGATAAAGCATACTGAGACTGAGGGTTTAAGTGACTTGTCTGTGGCAGGTTTTAAAGTTCTTGCCTTCAAGTCTAGTAATCTAACCATGATGGGCTTCTACTCCTTAGACTTGCTATGTGACTTCGGACATGTCACTTTCCCTCTCTGGGTCTCATGTTCCTCCTCTATAAACTAAAGAATTGAGCTCTATGGTGTCCGTAATATCTATCTCTGACTAGGCTGGTGTGATCAGAGCTTTCACACTTGGAAGGCAGTTAGAGGGTGTTGACACTTGCAGGATTTGGCAGTGGAGAAACAAGGGAATTTTCCAAACTGTATGATGTAGTAGATAGAAAATTGGTCTCCATCAAGAAGACCTGGGTTCAAGTTCTGCTTATGACAAAGAGAAGACAGAAGGAAACATCTGAAGATATGACTGCTAGATTGAGCTCCCCTACTGACAAGAGGAGGACAATGTACTGAAGTGGCTTGGTGGGAGATTTGATTTTATGTTGTAAGAAGTGAGTGCAGCATCATTTGATGTGTCCCTTTCTTACAGGGGTGATAGGAGGAAGGCCAAGAAAGACTACAGATTATCCTTGTGCCTGGATTCTTCTCTGCTTGTCCATCCCCTTTATCATTCATCCCAAGGGCAGGAGAAACTGAAATAATGTGTTTCTGCTGAGGAGACCAGAATCATCTGTCCAGTTGTGCCACTTACTATCTGTGATCCCTTGGGCAAACCATTTTCCAGCCTTAACTCTCAGTTTAATCCTTTATAAAAAAAAAACAAACCTCTACAACAACTGGAATAGATGATTTCTAAGTTCCCTTCCAGCTCTAACACTCAGTGCATGTAGTAAGAATCTTCTAAGGGTACATCTTACCTGTGATATGCTATCATTCTAAAGGCTATACATTCCTATGACATCAGGGTGGAGGAGCAAGCCAGCCCAGAAACCTGAGGAAGCAATGCCTGCAGCATTGTTCAATGGGATGGTATCCCAGAGGGTGGCAGTGGCAGGATCATGTTCGTCCTAGAACTTTCCTAGGGAGGGAGGGAGGCCACAGGTCAGCCATCCTTTATTCCTCTCTCAGCTCTAAGTTTGATTCTTTGAACTTTGACACCTGTGTGGGTGTATCTTCCCTGACATAGACTTTTCATTTCCCTTTTCTGTGTTGATTTCCCGAGTTGGTACATAAACTTCTTGAGGACTTAGCCTGTCTTTCTTTTGCTTGTATTTGTTTGTATCCTCAGGGTTTAGGCCTATGCCTAGTACTGATAAAGTGAAAAATAAATGTTTGTTAACTGCCAGGTGTGGTAGCACATGTCTCTAATCCCTGTGACTGGGAGAGGCTGAGGCTGGTTGATCTCTTGAGTTCTTGGGGTTTGAACTATAGTAGTGAGAATTGATCAAGTGACCACACTGAGTCTGGTAAAAATTTGGTGACCCCTGAGCAGCAGGGGAGACCACCAGGCTGGTCAAAATGAACCACCTTGGAAAAGAGGAATAGGTCTTAGCTCCCATGTTGATCATTTGACATTGGGCCCATGATTATGAGTGGACACTGTACTTCTAGCCTGAGATAGGGAGGCATAGTTTCAAAAATAAGTGAAACAAACCAAACGAAAAACTCCAAACTTGTTGAATTGGGCTTACAGTTAATCTCTTAATCTCTCTTGACCTTAACTCCCTTGTCTGTAAAATGTGGATGATAGTATTATCACAGTATTATTCTGAGGATGAACTGAGATGATTTCTGCAAAGTGATTTGCAAACATTTAAACTATATTCAATTAATAAACAATTCTTAATCACATAGTATATGACAGGCTGGAGATACAAAAAGATTCAAAAGATAGTCCCTACCCTCAAGGATATTATAATCTAATAGAGGAGGCAACATAAAAACAAATTTATACAGACCAAGCCAGATACAGAACAAATAGTAAATAATTAACAAAAGGAAAACATTGGAATTAGAGGGATTAGAGAAGTCTTCCTCCAGAATGTGGGATGTTAGTTGGGACATAAAGGTGGCCAGGGAGGTCAGTTGTTGGATTGGAGGAGAGAGCATACCTGGCAAGGGAAATAATCAAAGAAAATGCGAGGGATTGGCATGTGTGAGTGTGTGTGTGTGTGTGTGTGTGTGTGTGTGTGTGTGTGTGTAACATCACAGTGCCACCAGAGTAAAGAGCACATGTAAGGGCAAAAGGTGTAAGAAGACTGGAGAAGTTGGAGGGGGCTTAGTGATGAATGGCTTAGAATGACATACATAGCATTTTGGATTTGTTCCTGGTATGAATACGAAGCTACAGGAGTTTGTTGAGGTGGCTGAGAAGAAGAGGGTTGGGATGACTAGACCTGAGTTTTGGGAAAATCGCTTTAGTGGCTGAAAGGAGAATAGTTTGGAATGGGGAGAGACTCAGCAGCAGTGACTGCAGTAGTCCAGGTGTGAGGCAGTGAGGACATGCAGCAGGGTGGTGCCAGTGTCAGAGGAGAGAAGGGGCATATGAGAAGGATGTTACAAAGGTGGAATTGACAGACCTGGACAACAGTTTGGATTGGGGAGTGGCACTGAGAGAGTGCAGAGTCCAGGATGACTCCCAGGGTGTGAGCCTGAGGGGATGGGAGGATGCTGTTGTCCTCGAAATAATAGGGAAGGTAGGAGGGGGAGGGATTAAGGGGATTAAGAGTGAGTTTAGATGTCTCTACTGGACATCTAGTTGAAGATGCCTGAAAGCACTGCTCTCTATCATTATTAGGAAGATGAAGGCCTTCAAGGACTCTGCTGGCTTTTACCTTTACTCCTCTGCCCTCTGTTCCCACTGCACCCTCTTGTACCTTCTCCGTCACCACCATTCAATCATTAACAAACCTTCCTTTACCATGGCTTTCTCTTTTTCATGTTCTACATCATCTAGCACATAGGAAAGTCTGACTTTCCAGCAAATTCTACAGTCCTGGACAAACTCCATGATACTTTGTCCTGTTTCTTCCAGGTTTCATGACCCTCATGCCAGGAGGAGTTGGCATCCTGCTTGTTTTTCTCTGTCTTTCAGATCTATGCTCTGTCATCATGGTTCAGCAACCTTTCTTCTTTTGAAGATTCTAGTCAAATGTTCATATCATACTGTCCACAATCCTATTCATGTGACCTACTGACCTCTAAAGTCATTTCCTCTTTTCTGAAGTAATTCAGAACCAGAGTCACAACCATTCTCTCCAACCCAACCCAGCCTTTATACTTGGAGACTTTAATACACATATTAATGTCCCCTGCAACATCATCACCAATCAGTTCAACATTCAAAATGTCTCTGAGCTATGTTTCCTTTTTCCCTTCATTTTTTCTCCTCAGACTTCCACATGGATGGTCTTACTTTAGACCCTGACACCATCCATAACTGTATCACCATCAAGATTTCAGACTGTTTCTCTGATTACAGTGCCTTGAGTTTGGAGGAGGAATTGGCAAAGCAAAAAAAGTATTATGGAGGAGAAAATGTCTTTGTTCCCCATACCAGGAGGCCAATGCTTTGGGCTGGGATTTAGTGACCAGGGAAAGTTAAGTAGAGTGAAAGGTGAAAACCTTGTGGGGGAAAGGCTAAGGTCCCTAGGATGGATCCAAAAGGGGCCAGTACCTTTGAAGCTGGTTTACAGTCAAAGAGTCCTAAAGCCCAGACCTGGATATGTCATATATTCCTGGATTTGGTGTAGCTTGTCCTGAAGTTTGAACCTCCCTTGTCCTACTGTGGAGGTAATAGGTGTGTGTCATGGTGTTGTCATGTAAGAATTCAGACTAAGACTATCTCCAGACCAAGCAAAGACATGTATTTGGAGTGAGTCACCCTATGTGCTCTTCTCCTAAAGGCAGGAAACAGCCCAGTCAGGGTGAATGTGATTCCTTTATAGAGCAAGGATGCTTAAGTTTGGCTGATGAAAAGAAAGGCAGCAAGCCAGGATCAAGGGAAAGACAAAAGGGGGCAGTGTGTGTGTGATTTCCCAGGGGCATCATGGTCCCCCTCTAAGGTATGGGAGATTGTTATGCTAATCATATGTTAATGACCCGAGCTTCAGGGAAAGGTGAGTGAGAGTTGGTTATGTGTAGGCATCATTGGGTGGGAAAAGACCCTTTTGTGGTTTTATGGCTAACATCCTGTATAAGGATTACAAGGAAATTGCATGTTTTATCACTGAAAGCAGAAAGGCTCCCAATGATCCCATCAGTACTTTCCTTCCTCAACCTCAAGAAAAGACAACTAAAAAAGAAGAAGAAAAGAGGGACCCCTCTGAGCGGAGTACTGGTCTTGTGATTCCTTGAACAAGTAAACCAGTCAGAGGGCTCTGTACTTACCCATCACAGACAACATGGTGCCCCCACCAGATTTAAGCTCTGTGTCAGGAGTCCCCTTTTTGAACTTCACACAGTAATAGGTGCCACTGTCCTCTGGAGTGATGTGACTGATGTTGATGGAGAAATCTGTGTTGCTAAGTGTGGCTGCTTCCCTTATCTGGGGGTAAATTCTTCCTCTGAAATTGAAAAATTCCTGTCTCTGGGGTCCTTTCCCCTTGAACCATACCACTGGTCCTGCTGGTGGAATGCCAAGCACTGTGCAGTTCAGGGTGACTATCTCCCCCTCAGCCACATCCACAGTATCCTTAGGCTGCAGCACCTGGAGCTCCTCCTGGCCTCGGAATCCTATAAGGAAATATAATTTTTAACATGGTTTTGCTATCCTGACCCTCCCAGGATTTTGGCCTGGGTGTCTGTGTCTAGTTTGGGTAATATGTGAGGCATCCAGATTCTGGGTCTGGAAAGGAGAACTGAGAGGGAGTCAGGGAGAAGGCCTGTATTTCTGGAGCTGGAGATGGTGTCAGGCAAACACATGTGAGCTCAGATAAAGCACCACCTCTCATGTCCTTTTCCCTCCTCCAACACCTATCCCACTCCCTGTTAATGCCAAAAGGCTTTGTATTTGTTGGGCATATTTTGTTTCCTTTTCCAGTGTTTGTCTTGTTTCCTCCATGTCAGTGGGAATGCCTTGAGGGGAAGGGCTCTTGTTTTCTTTGTCTGTGAGGTACACAGTCAGCACATAATAAAGGCATGCTTGATGCTCTTGTCTGACCAGCAAGCACTGGACTTGACATGAAGTAAGACCTGGTTTCAAATCCGGTTTACAACAAGTATGGTATGACACTTGGGATTCACTCTCTGTCTTCCTCAGGAAAATGGAGTTAAGAAGACTTCAAGGAATTACCTCAAAATTTAATATGGATCAAATGAAAAAAATCCATGTAGCTCTTAAAGTGCTATTTACATAGGCAGCTCTAATTATTCTGCTGCCTGTGTTTATTATTATTTGAAAATTCCTCTCATTTCAGGTAGAGATCAGCAATAAGTCACTCTCCTATTCTGTTCTTCTCTTTCACATCCTAGGAAATATTGTCCATTTAGTTAAATAACTACTTCTCATGGTTAAGTTGAAGTATTCAAATGGAAACTATTTTTAGTAGACTGACTGATAGCATCCTCAGTGAGAGCATCCTGAAACAAACAGAGTATCTGAGACGGTATACATCTCAAGCTGCCTCATACAGTTTTGATCCATTTTTTGAGGTCTCTGGTTATTTGTATCACTTTTGAATAATATATTAGTACCTCTCTGTACAATTCACAGGACATTTACTACAAAACATTTTCTTATCTTTTTAGAAAAATCTTCTTTTGATGATTGATGACCTAAACTGTCCTTATCTCTACTGACATGCTCACAAGGTTCTAGTAGTGTTGTTTGGGTAATGTTGGGGGGGTTGTCCCTCTCCCCCACCAGCATGAGATGATCCATCCAGATAGGGGGCCCTGGGTCCACTCCATACCCTATGCCATCTTGGTCATAGGAGTACCAGGTTGACTAACTGCAAATGTCCAAGAGGAGAGTCATGGAGGCCTTTTCCAGTCCTTTCCATCCTTTCCGACTCCTTGTGGCTCCGTCTGGGGTTTTCATGGCAAAGACACTAGAGTGGTTTGCCATTCCCTTCTTCAGTGGCTCAGACCCTCAGAGGTTAAGTGACTTGCCTAGGGTCACACAGCTAAACAGTATTTGAGGCTGGCTTTGAACCCAGGCGTTCCTGACTCCAGGCCCAGAGTACTATCCATTAAACATGAGCTCTCTCTTTCAGGAAGACTAGAAAGGATCCAAATGGATGGGACTGAGCACAATGATGAATACCCAATGTACCCTCAGTTTCTGTCCTTGCCTCTTAGAGAATTTGGAGCTATAAGGAAATGTAGTAGTCATTGAGTCCTATCCCTCCTGGGCCCCATTACTCATGAAGGAACTGAAGCCTACAGGAGTGCCATAACTTACCCAAGGTCATATTATGTAGGTCATGAAAAGAATGTGGCTACATTGTGACATTCCTAAGATCTAAACTATTATGTGACTTCCCGTTTCCTCAACTATAAAATATAACGCCCCTATCTACCATATGAAGTCATTCATGGTCTGTTTCCAATTACTTTACCCTGAGTTTACATTATTTGACATCATGCTTTCTATATATTATCTCTTACTTGATCTTTTCCTGCTTTTCTACTTCACTCCATGTATCTTCCATCACAGACTGCTCCAATGGCTGAAATGAATTTCTTCTTTTTCTCAACGTGAAGTTTTCCTCTTCTTGCATGGATCATTTCAACTACCAGACCTTTCATAAACTCTTCCCAAATCCTTCCCCTGAAAATGATCTGTCTCTCTCTTCAGATTTTCCTGTATCTCTCTGTTTGAATCTCTCCTTTCCTCCATCCATTCATTCATCTATCTAACATTTAGTGAGCATTGATTGTGCTAGTGATAGAAAGATAAAATTTAAATAGTCCCCATCTCTCAAGGACGTTATTGTATCCTACTTCCTGAGGTGCTCATGTAGGTAGGTAGCGCTTCCTTTCTAGTAGAATATAGGCTTTCTGAAAGTAGGAGCGGTATGATTTGTCATCTTTTAAAGCTCAAGTTTGATCACAGTATCTGTACCTATTATTAATAAAAATAGTAACCACAGCAGTATTAATAGCCAGTGTTTACATAGCACTTTAAGATTTGCAAAACATTTTCTATAGCTTAAGTCACTTGATCTTCACAGCAACACTGAGGGGCAGGTACTATTTTTGCAGATGCAGCATCTGGGACACAGAGAGGTTGACCAAATTGCCCAGGGACACACAGCCAGTAAGTGACTAAGGCAGCATTTTAACTGGGGTCTTCCTGATCCCCATTTCTGCATTTCATCCACCATAGTAGGCATCTAACATGTTTACTGAGATGACTTAACTTGAGGATTCCAAGGTACTGTCAACTTAGGGCTGATTAATTAGAGTTATATGGTAAAGAGAGAGCAGGCAAAGGAGAAGTGAAGACAGAAATCTTTGAGACCATGGTTACTAGGAAACTGCTAAGAGGCGTGGGACCAAGAAGTCAAGGAAAAAGAGGAAAGAAAGTGGTGTATGAAATGGGATGGCAGAATCTCATTCATTTAGTGAATGAAAAGTTATGAAATGCTAGAAGTTATAAGAGAGAGGGAAGATGAGGATCTAGGAGTCAGGGATGGTCATTCAGCTTAAGCCAAGTCATTCACAATTAGAATGCCTTCCTTTTCCATCCCTAGAACCCTTGACCTGGATGCCTTCTGCCCCAATCACATTCTACTTTTTGTTATATTATTTTTTTCTGCCTCATATCCCTCCCCCAACACACTGTTAACTTTCTAGCCCAGAGGGATCAAGTTGTTTTTCATCTTTGCATCCTTGGTACCTAGCCCAGGACTTTACATATAATAGATAGCTTAGAAATATTCAGATAATTGAATTGGAAAAATAAAAAAAAAAAAATCAGGTCCCTGGTCCCAAGTTCAAGTTCCAGCTTTACTACTTCAGGGATATATACCTTTGGGCAAGTCCTTTAACATCTCTGAATCTTCATTTTCTGATTGGCTAAATGGAAATGATTACATTTACAATACTTCATAGTTATTTTGTATCAAAATATTGTAAATTACAAAGCCCTTTAGACATGTCAAATACGGATTATATATTATTATTATTTAATGCTATCCTCTCATTTTTAGTACAGAGAGGTTCAGTGATTCACCCAAAGAAACAAGGCTGTTCGTGGCAGAAGGAGAGCTAAATTTTATGCCTTCTGACACTCACTCTATAGCTCATGCACTATACCACACTTCTTCTCTATACCTCTATTGAAGCAGAACATTTAAAGGTGTCCAAATCACCTATGGAACGTTATGAAAGGACTAACAATAGGGAAATCTCTTCCCATCAGAATAACCAATAGACTTGTGTCCAGAAGATTGAGATTTGAATGATAGCTATGTCATTTCCCATCTATGTACCCATAAACACAACTTTCCTGAGTCTCATTTTCCCTGAGAAATGGATACAATACTACTTGGACTTTTTATCTCACTGTGCTCCTGAGAAGAAACCATGGTATAAAGGGTAACATTGTAGAGAAAGACAAATCACATGTCACCTATCTGAACAAATCTTTTCCAGTCCTTTTCAGCACCTGACTGGCCCTGCATGTCCTTAGGGTGACACCATTCCCAGACAACCAAACTGGTAGGACATAATGAACTGTCCAGTTGTGTCATGAACTTCTTTTATTCCACCCTCTTCCTCCCTGGGGTGCCCCACTCACCAGAGAGGCCAAGGAGCAGAATCAACAGTAGAGAAGGCTGAGAGGAATCAAGTAGGTGGAGGAGGCTGGACATTTCAATGGGTCTTTGGTGCTTCGTCTCTGGATGTAACTCCTTGTTGACTTGAATTCATAGAATAGGTGGTGATCTTCTGCAGGGAGAAATAGAATCCAACATTTCTGCCTCTGTTCCTTGGGTAAACAGCTGAGGTAAAAGGAGACCTCTTCTTGGTTGAGAAATGGAAAGTGGGAGGGCTTTCAGCTCAACTTCCTTCAATCTCTTTGTATCATGTGAATGATACTAATAGTGCCTTTTTTATGTAATCAGCTATATCATTTCACTTTTAAAACCATGCAGTGGCTCCCTATTGTCTAGAGAGAGGACATTTACTCCTTGACTTGACATTTAAAGCCATCTACAGTCTGACTCCAGTCTGGTTTTCCTACATTACATCATACTGCTGCTTTGTGCATTCAATATCACAGAAAAATAAAGACCCTCTCTGGTTCATAGGCATATGCCAGCATCTCTTACCTCTGTGTACATGCATATGTCACATATTCCTCCTGATTCATGACTTTGGAAATGCTTCCTTCTCTTAAGGTTCAATTCAGGAGGTGCTTTCCCTATGAAGCATGACTAAACACTGTCCCTTTCTCCCCTCCTTATCTAAAATTGATTCTCATAAATTTTTCTTAAAGTTCTACCTGAATCTCTTGTTTTTCTCTATCACACTCTTCTCCTGTGACTCTCTGTCAGGACAAGGACTCTTACTAGTTTCATCTTTGAATGCTCAAAATGTATTACCCAAAGAAGGCAAATGAAACTATTTGTTAAATTAAATTGAGTTGAAAACCAAGTTTTCTTGGCTTATACCAAGGTTCATTACCTCCTGTTAAATGGCAAAGAGGTAATGCGTGGTGGGAAAAAGAGGGTGTAGACCCCAGCCTAAGCTGGCTCCTCTCTCCTTGTGAAGAGGGAATGAAAGGATCATGAATAAGAGATGAGAAAACAGGAGTCACTGAGTAAAGATTGTTAAGAAAATTGAGGCTAAGAAAGAGGTGAATGGGGCCAAGAGCTCAGAGATTTAGGATAACAAAGATGAGAAGTTCATTCAACTTGATTCCATGCAGGAAGCTGGAAAGCCTTCCAGGATTCCTTTCTCTTATGCCTATAAATGCTTTTTTCACATCCTACTATTTGGGGCTAAGCTTCTTGAGAGAAGGGATTGTGTCATCTTTCACTTTTGAAGGAGCTCAAGACAAGTAGCTGAGGGTTGGGGTGAGGTTGAGAGTCTTCATTGCAGAGAAGGGAAATTGGACATAGGAGGAAAGGTTAATTCCCCAGGGTACTGTCCCTATGATAGTTTTGAGTAGTGGCCACAGAAGTAATAGTAGAGAGAAGTCTGATGTTTCATCATTTGGTCACATAGCAGGGTTTAGGGACTGGAGAGTGAAGGAGGCTCCTTTGTCTAAGCTTGGTTGCTCACTGATTCATTCAGGGATAGGGAATCTCAGTGCTCTGAGAACTCACCAAAAATGTGTACTCTTGGTATAGTAGCTGCAGATAAGAGTTTGGTGAAAGTTAGACACCAAAGGAGGATAAGGAGACTGGAAAATGGCTCACCAGAGGTGCTCATCCTCCCTAGCCACCCCATAAACCTCTCTTCTAAGGCTTTAAGGCATGTACAGCACCCATGTCCCAATAACACCATCTCAGCAGATGGGGTAAACTTGATTGAGAGTAGTCAATGGACCTCATACCTGTTGGTGAGTAGGGAAAATGTTTAACATTCTGAAGCATGTGAAGACTTCCCGTAGATGGAATAGGTAAATGGAATATCAAAAAGGGCATGTTTCCAGTGTAAAGCAATCCCTCTCTTCTTGGATGCTTGAGAATATGTGTGAAATTATACCTGTTTCATAATTTGTTCTTACTGTAATTTGTAACTAATTACTATTGATTTTAATTTCATGTGGCATCTGGTGTGGCATCAATGAGAGCTGCAGGGTTGGAAGCTCTTGAGCTATGGCTTTGAATAGATAGATGACTACTCCTGCATTCCCACAGACATGGATGTGTGAGTCATGAGGAGGGTGATCCTGGTGACACCATAGATCATTGTGCTCCAGGCACATTTGAGGAAGGAGAGAGCCATAATCCCTCTAGATTCAGGGAATGCAGGATGGAGAGCCTGAGTTGAGAATGTGAAGCCTAGAATGCTTCCTCACAAGAGGGATAGCCTGTGTTAGTGGAGGAGGGAACTATAATGTCTCTGGGCAGAGTCCTGGGCTTGTGATTCCTTGAACAAGTAAAGGAGTAAGAGGGCTCTGTACTTACCCTTCACAGACAACATGGTGCCTCCACCAGATTTAAGCTCTGTGTCAGGATTCCCTTTTATGAACTTCACGCAGTAATAGATGTCACTATCCTCTGGAGTTAGGTGACTGATGCTGATGGAGAAATCTGTGTTGCTGCTAAGTGGGGTTGCTTTCCTTATCCGGGGGGCACTTGCTCCTCTGAAATTGAAAATTTCCTGTCTCTTTGGCCCTTTTCCCTTGAACCATGCCACTGGTCCTGGTTTTGCAGTGCCAGGCACTGTGCAGTTCAGGGTGACTATCTCTCCCTCAGTCACAGACACGGGATCCTTAGGCTGCAGTACCTGGAGCTCCTCCTGGCCTCGGGATCCTATAAGGAAATGTATGTTTTAATATTGTTTTACTGTCCTGAACCTCCCAGGATTTTGGCCTCGGTGTCTGTGTCTAGTTTGGGTAATATGTGAGGCATTCAGATTCTGGGTCTGGAAAGGAGAACTGAGAGGGAGTCAGGGAGAAGGCCTGTATTTCTGGAGCTGGAGATGGTGTCAGGCAAAGATGTGAGCTCAGGTAAAGCATCACCTCCCATGTTCTTTTCTCTCCTCCAACACCTATCCCACTCCCTGTTAATGCCAAAAGGTTTTGTATTTGTTGGGCATATTTTGTTTCCTCTTCCAGTGTTTGTCTTGTTTCCTCCATGTCAGTGGGAATGCCTTTAGGGGAAGGGCTCTTGTTTTCTTTGTCTGTGAGGTACACAGTCAGCACATAATAAAGGCATGCTTGATGCTCTTGTCTGATCAGCAAGCACTGCACTTGACATGAAGTAAGACCTGGCTTCAAATCCAGTTTACAACAATTATGGTATGACACTTGGGATTCATTCTCTTTCTTCCTCAGGAAAATGGAGTTAAGAAGACTTCAAGGAATTACCTCAAAATTTAATGTGGATGAAATGAAAAAATTCCATGTGGCTCCAAAAATGGGCAGTTTTTTTTCTTCTTCTTATTGTTTTTATTGTTATTTGAAAATTCCTCTCATTTCAGGTAGAGACCAGCAATAAGTCACCCTCCTATTTTGCTTTTCTTTTTCATATTCTAGGCAATATTGTCCAGGTAACTGGTAAAATAACTACTTCTCATGGTTAAATTAAAGTATTCAAATGAAAACTATTTTTGGTAGACTGGCTGATAGCATCCTCAATTAGAGCATCCTGGAACAAACAGAATACCTGAGACTGTATACATCTCAAGCTGCCTCATACAATTTTGATCCATTTTTTGAGGTCTCTGATTATTTGTATCACACTAGAATAGTATATTAGTACCTCTCTGTGCAACTCACAAGGCATTTACCATAAAAGATTTTCTCATCTAAAATCATCTTTTGATGAGTGGTAATATAAGCTGTCCTTATTTCTACTGTCATGCTCACAAGTGTCTAGCATTTTTTGGAGTGGACAATGTTGGGGGGGCTCCCTCTCCCCCATCAACATGAGATGATCCATCCAAATATTACAGGGGGCCCTGGGACCATTCCAAACACCATGCCATCCTGGTCATAGGAGTAGCAGGTTGACTACCTTCAAATGTCCAAGAGGAGAGTCATAGAGGTCTTGTGCAGCCATTTCCATCCTTTCTGACCCTTTGTGGCTCCATTTGGGGTTTTCATGGAAAAGATACTAGATTGGTTTGCCATTTCCTTCTTCAGTGGATCCATTTTGTCAGACCCTTAATGGTTAAGTGACTTGCCTAGGGTCAAATAGCCAAGCAGTATCTGAGGCTGGATTTGAACCCAGGTATTCTGATTCCAGGCCCAGAGCTCTACCCACTGAACATGAGTTTCTCTCTTTCAGGAAGATTAGAGGTGATCCAAATGGATGAGAGTGAGCACAATGATGAACACCCAATGTACCCTTGGTTTCTGTCCTTGCCTCTTATAGAATTTGGAGCTATAAGGAAATGTAGTAACCATTTATTCCTATCCCTCCTTTGCCCCATTACGCATGAAAGAACTGAGGCCAAGAGAAGTGCCCTAACTTACCCACGGTCATGTTATGTAGGTCATGAAAAGAATGTGGCTACATTATGACATTCCTCTGATCCAAACTATTATGTGACTCCCTATTTTCTCAACCATAAACTATTACCCTCCCGCCCCCATCTACCATATGAAGTCGTTCATGGTCTGTTTCCAATAACTCTACCCTGAGCTTACATTATTTGACTTCATGCTTTCTATATACTATCTCTCTCTTAATCTTTTCCTGCCACCCTTCATTCCATGTATCTTCCATCACGTTCCAATGGCTGGACTGTATTTCTTCTTTTCCTCAACCTGCTAAAGTTTTCCTCTTCTTGCGTGGATCAATTCAACTACCACACCTTTCATAAACTCTTCCCAAATCCTTCCCCTGAAAATGATCACTGTCTCTTCAGATTTTCTTGTATCTCTTTGTTTGAATCTCTCCTTTCATCCATTCATTCATTTATCTAACATTTATTGAGCATTGACTGTGCTGGGGATAGAAAGATAAAATGGAAATAGTACCCATCTCTCAAGGACCTTATTCTATCATACTTCCCCTGAGGTGCTCATGTAGGTGAGTAATATTTCCTTTCTAGTAGAATATAAGCTTTTTGAAAGTAGAAGTGGTGTCATTTGTCATCTTTTAAAACTCAGGTTTGATCACAGTATCTGCACCTATTCCTAATAAAAATAATAACTACAACAGTATTAATAGCCAGGGTTTACATAGCACTTGATAATTTGCAAAATATTTTCTATAGCTTAAGTCACTTGATCTTTATAGCAACACTGAAGGGTAGGTACTATTTTTGCTGCTGTACAAACTGGGACACAGAGAGGTTAACCAACTTGCCCAGGGTCAAACAGGCAGTAAGGGACTAAGGCAGCATTTTAACTTTCCCAATTTCTGCATTTCATCCACCATAGTAGATATCTAACACGTTTACTGACTTAACTTGAGGTTTCCAAGGTCCTCTCAACCTAGGGCTGAGGAACTAGAGTTATATGGTAAGGAGAGAGCAGGCAAAGCAGAAGTGAAGACAGAAATTTTTGAGACCATGGTTACTAGGAATATACTAAGAGGCATTGGACCCCAAAATCAAGGAATAAGAGGAAAGAAAATGGTGTATGAAATGGAATGGTGGAATCTCTTTCATTAAGTGAATGAGAAGTTATGAAATGATAGAAGTTACAAGAGAGAGGAGAGATGGGAACCTGGGACTCAGGGATGATCATTCAGTTTGAGTCAAGTCATTGACTATTGGAACGCCTTCTTTTACATCTTTAGAGCACTTGACCTGGATGCCTTCTGCCCCAATCACATTCTACTTTTTGTTGTATTATTTTGTCTGCCTCATATCCTTCCCCCAACATACCATTAGCTTTCTAGCACAGAGAGACCAAGTTGTTTTATATCTTTGCATCCCTGGTACCTAGCCCAGGACTTTGCATATAATAGATAGCTTAGAAATACTCAGATAATTGAATTGGAAAAATCCCCCAAAATGAGGTCATAGGGCCCAGGTTCAAGTTCCAGCTTTACTACTTCAGGGATATATGACTTTGGGCAAGTCCTTTAACATCTCTGAGTCTTCATTTTCTGACTGGTTCAATGGAAATGATCACATTTACAATATTTCATAGTTATTTTTATCAAAATATTGTAAATTACAAAGCCCTTTAGACATGCCAAATACGGATTATATATTATTATTATTTAATGCTATCCTCTCAGTTTTGGTACAGAGAGGTTCAGTGATTCACCCAAACAAACAAGGCTGTACGTGGCAGAAGGAGAGCTAAATTTTATGCATTCCTACACTCATTTTAGAGCTTGTGTACTATACTACAATTCCTCTCTATACCTCTATTAATGCAGAACATTTAAAGGTTTCCAAATCACCGACAGAACATTACACGAGGGCTAACAATAGGGAAATCTCTTCCCATCAGAATGACCACTACACTTGAGTCAAGAAGACTGAGATTTGAATGACAGCTACATCATTTCCCGTCTATGTTACCATAAACACAACTTTTCTGAGTCTCATTTCCCCTGAGAAATGGATACAATACTACTTGGGCTTTCTGTCTCTGCTTCTGAGAAGAAACCATGGTATAAAGAGTAACATTGTAGAGAAAGAGCAACCACATGTCAACTATGTGAACAAATCTTTTCCAGTCCTTTCCAGCACTTGACTAGCTCTGCAGGTCCTTAGGGTGACACCATTCCCAGACAACCACCCTGGCAGTCCACAATGATCTGTCCAGATGTGTCATGAACTTCTGCCCTGGGGTGCCCCACTCACCAGAGAGGCCAAGGAGCAGAATCAGCAGTAGAGAAGGCCGAGAGAACCAAGTAGGTGGAGGAGGCTGGACATTTCAATGGGTCTTTGGTGCTTCCTCTCTGGATGTGACCCCTTGTTGACTTGAATTCATAGAACAGGCAGTGATCTTCTGCAGGGAGAAATAGGAGTTCAATACTTCTGCCTGTGTTCCTTGGGTCAACAGCTGGGGTTAAAGGGAACCTCTTCTTGGTTGAGAAATAGGAAGTGGGAGAGGTTTCAGCTCAACTTCCTTCAGTCTCTTTGTATCATGTCTTGCTGTGAATGATACTAATAGTGCCTTTTTTATGTAATCAGCTATATCACTCCATTTTTAAAACCATGCAGTGGCTCCCTATTGTCTAGAGAGAGGACATTTACTCCTTAACTTGACCTTTAAAGCCATCTATATTCTGACTCCAATCTAGTTTTCCTACATTACATCATACTGCTGCTTTGTGCATTCAATATCACAGAAAAATACAGACCCTCTCTGGTTCATAGGCATATGCCAGCATCTCTTACCTCTGTTTACATGCACATGTCATACATTCCTTCTGATCCCTAGCTTTGAAAATGCTTCCCTCTCTTAAGGTTTAATTCTGGAGGTTCTTCCCTTATGAAATATTGCTGAGCACTGTCTTCTTCTCTCCTCCTTATATAAAGTTGATTCTCATAATTTTTTTTTAAAGTTCTACCTGAATCTCTTGTTTTTCTCTATCACACTCTTCTCCTGTGAGTCTCTGTCAGGACAACGACTCTCATTAAAGTACGCAAATAAAAGTATTTGTAAAATTACATTGAATTGAAAACCACCATCTGGTCTATACCAAGGTTCATTACCTCCAATTAAATGGCAAAGAGGTAATAGGTGGTGGGAATGAAAGAGTGTAGACGACAGCCTAAGCTGGCTCCTCTCACCATCCCTATGATATGGCTATGACTGAGGAATCTGGGATATACTGTGGAGAGGGAAGGAAAGGATCATGAGTAAGAGATGAGAAAATACGAGTCACTGAATAAAGATTGTTAAGGAAATTGAGGCCAAGAAAGAGGTGAATGTGGACAAGAGCTCAGAGATTTTGTATAACAAAGATCAGAAATTCATTCAACTTCATTTTGTTCAGAAAGCTGGAAAGTCTTCCAGGATACCTTTCTCTTAGGGCTATAAATGCCCTTTTCACATTACTACTATTTGGTGTTAAACTTTTTGAGAGAAGGGATTGTGCCATCTTTCACCTTTGAAGGAGTTCTTTTGAGCTGAAGAAAAGTAACTGATGGTTGTGGTCAGGTTGGGAGCATGCATTTCTGAGAAGGGAAACTGGATCTAGGAGGAAAGGATAATTTCCCAGTGTAATGTTCCCACAATATCTTTGAGTAATGGCTGCAGAAGTAATAGTAGAGAGAGGTCTGATGTTTCATCACTTGGTTACACAGCAGGGTTTAGGGATAGGAGAATGAAGAATGCTCCTTTGCCTAAGTTTGGTTGCTCACTGATTAATTCAGGGAAGGTAGTAATTGAGGATCTAGGGATCTCAGTGCTCTGAGAACTCACCAAAAATATCTACTCCTGATATAGTAGCTACTGGTAAAAGTTTGGGGAAAGTTAGACACCAAAGGATGATGGGTAGACTGGAAAAGGGCTCAGCAAACCCTCACACTAGAGGTGCTAGTCCTCCCTAAACACTTCATGAACCTCTCCTGAGGCTTCAAGGCACATACAGTGCCCACCCCCCAGTAAAACCATCTCAGCAGATGGGATAAACTTGTTTGAGAGTAGCCAATGGGCCTCATACCTATTGGTGAATAAGGGGAATGTTTAACATCGTGAAGCATGTGAAGACTTCCTCTAGTTGGAATAGGTAGATGTGACATCGAATAGGGCATGTTTCCAGTGGAAAACAATCCTACTCTTCTTGGATGCTTGAGAATATGTGGGAAATCATACCTGTTTCATAATTTTTTCTTGCTGTGGACTTACCTATAATGTTGTAACTAATTGGTATTGATTTTAATTTCATGTGGCATCTGGTATGGCATCAGTGGGAGCTCCAGGATTGGGGGCTCTTGAGGTATGGCTTTGAATAGATGACTGCAGATGACTACAGTCCCACAGACATGGATGTGTGAGTCATGAGGAGGGTGATCCTGGTGACACCATAGATCATAGTGCTCCAGACACATTTGAGGAAGGAGAGAGCCATAATCCCTCTAGATTCAGGGGATGCAGGGTGGAGATCCTGAGTTGAGAATGTGAAGCCTAGAATGCTTCTTCAGAAGAGGCATAGCCTGTGTTAATGGAGGAGGGAAATATAATGATACCTTTAGGGAATAGCGACCAGTCCAGTTTGAATCTTTCAAAAGCCTGAAGGAGAGTAATAGGAAAAAAGTGTTCAAAGGTAAATTGAAACTATGCTGTTAGAATCTTGGTGGCACAGTAGAGAGAGCACTGTGCTTAGACTCGAGATCTGAGTTCAATTCCGTAATCAGACACTTACTAGCTGTGTAGGTGGTGACCCAGGGTAGGTGACTATCCTGGGTAGGTCCCTTAAACTCTGTTTTCCTCAGTACCTAGCATCCATATTTGTTGTGTGGATCCAATGAGATGATATTTGCAAGTACCTGACACATAGTAGGTGCTATAAAAATGTTATAAAAATTTATAGAAAATCCTTTACCCTGAAGGGTCTGAAATGTTAGGTCATAGAGACTGTGTTTCATCCTAGAGAAAATGGGAAGTCTTTGATGAGTCTAAAGGTGGGGATGGAGCAGGGCATGGTCAGAACTAGATGTTAGGAACATTATTGTGATAGCTTCTTGAAAGTGGGACTTGAGATGGAAGGATCTGGTGGTAGAAAGACCAACTGGAGAGTATTAGAATAGGCAAGGTGAGAAGTAAGGAAACATGGAACTAGATGGGGGTCATGTTAGCAGAGAGAAGGGAACAGTTTATGACAGGCATTGCAGGATTGAAATTACCAATCTAGTGACTGATTGATTAGAAAGTTGATGGAATGGGAAGATGAGGCAATGATAACTTTCAGAGAGTGAACTTGAGTAACTAGAAGGATGATCAGGCCTCTGAGCCTCACCTAACCCCTCTCAAGTCTTAAAGGAGCAGTTTGTGGTCAGTCCTTAGGACCTGATGACACAATGTATATGGTACACAGAGAGGGGGAGAGATGGTACCTAAAGCCCCAGAGTGGGGGAGATCTGCAGTAACCAGAGGGTATCTCCTGAACTCAGAGAATACAAAAGTTGGGAAGCTTTCCATTACTTCTCCATCTACAGTCTAAGCCTCTCTTGTAAATCCAGTATTTGTCATTTAGTAGAGAATTCTTGGGAAAACAATTCCATTTAGTTTAATGAACAATTAAGTATCCTGGCAGGAATGTGACCTGCCATCAGGGTAGTTAGGTTAGCTTTTCTTGGATGGCTTGATAATTACTGTCTTCACATTTAATTAGCTTAGAGGATTCTGAAGGTGTCTCAGCTTCCTGGTAGCTTAAACACAAAAGCCCAGGCCAAGAGGATGCAAGAGTGACCCTACTGCTGGCATGACTATTTCCCCAGTTTGGTAATATAAGGTGACTTGCTCTGACTATAACCAGATAGTTTAACATAGAAGTATCCTGCTTCCCCATGTTTTCTTACCATGTGGGTAAGAGTAGTTTACTTGATTTGATGCCTGATATGAACAGGTTGCATCTTTATAAGTTTCAAAATGGATGCTTTTTTCTCCCATTCCTTCTCTTTCCTTCTGGGTCCAAAGGGTGAAGGATATAGTTTGCTCATAACATAAACAGAAATGATGAAGGCAAGGAAGACTTCCTTCTTTCCCTTGCTCTCCCTTTTACCTCTTGACTTGAGGAAACTGAGGCTCAGAAAGTTAAAATGCCTAACCCTAGATCATATGCCCTTTGTAAGTGAGAAGCTGAGAACTTAAACTGAGTTTTTATGCCAAATCTAAGCTCTTTACTACCTGTTTAACAGTTGATAAATAATTTAAATTTCTGCATAATAAAGAAGTTGGACTAGATGATCTCTAAATTGCTATCAAAATCTAAGTCCTCTGATCCATAACTCCCCTCTTTCTGCTCCTCATCTCATTATCATGTCATTATCATATCTGCCATTGAACAAGCCACAGCCAAGTTTCTTAACCCCATCTGATATTCCATGCCTGGGCCAATGCTGATATCCCTCCTGGTGTCAGAAAATGTTAGCAAAATAGGAAGTCTTTTAGAAAGTATATTTGTAGACTTAGTCTGTGATGAGGGACTCAGAAATGATCTCAGAGTTTACCACCTGGCACTGTTTATAAATCTTTAGTTTCTGAAACTGTGCTTTTGGAGGTTTCTGTGGGAGAGAAAAATCCAGAAATTACATTTTAATTTTGTACTTCTCTTTCTAGAAAAGCAGAAGAAAAGCATATGTATATTTAAAAGGGTCAATAAAGAAACCAGAGAGAGACCAGGCCATGAATTATTGCTGGTGTAAAGTAGAAGAAATGTCACCACTCATTTCAGTCTCTTCTGAAGCTCAAGAGACTTTAATAAATCTCAGGAACATAATGGGTGGGTAGGTGGCCTTTGAAAGCACTTTATTTATTACCATTTCACTTAATTCATTTTTGCTGTTTAAGGAAGCTGAGCTCTCTAAATCATTGTTCTAACCAGGGTTAGGGGACAGTTTGTGGTGGGCATGACAGATAAAAAGTAAAAATTATGATGGATTTCTGACTATGAGTCAGATAGGTGTCAAAATGAGGGAGTCAGATGATACAACAGAGAACAGAGCAGTGGAGAGAACAAATTGGAATTCAAGCTGATCATGATTAATCCATCTTCCTCAAGGCATTTGAAGGCAACTCTCATCTGTCCCTCCGTGTTTACTCTTGCCCTTACCAAAAATAATCACTGCCACTTATATGGCCAGGATTCCAGCATCCTCCTTATCTTCCAAATACAGCTTGTCTGTCACCATCAAAGCTGGACCCCAGTTTGTCAATGTCATCTTGTAACATGGTGCCTGGAACTTTAGTGAACTGTACATGGGACTGGAAATTGTGGCTACAGTCGTCCTGGAAATCAATGTGGAATTATGCCCAGTTATGACTTTGGGATAACCTTTGACCTAGCCATACCAACAGTAGGTCGATGTTGTATAAGAGAGGGAAAACATTCCCCCCCAAAATTGTTATAGTTCCTCTTGTTGTAGCAAAAATTTGGAAATTAATTGGGTGACCATCACTGAGGAACTGACTGAAGAATGTATGGTACATGGATGGAATGGAGTAGTATTGTGTTGTAAAAAATGCTGAAATGGATGGTTCCCGAAAAAGTTAGAATGCCCCTATGAGTTGATGCAAAATTTGAAAACTACAGGATTCTTAGTCTGGACTATTGCACAGGGAAAACCATAGGAATACAGAGAGGCAGATGCCCCTTAGATCAGTGACTCTTCCTTTATTTTTTTTTTATTCCGTTTGGTTTACTCAAAAAACCCCTTCCTATTCGAAGTAGAGTTAGAAGAATATTATATGCAATAAGGACAACATTATAAGAATAAACAACTTTGAAAGCCTTAAGAACTCTGATGGAATCCAGTGATGGCCCATGATTTCAGGGGACACATGGTGCAACAAACTATCCATCTCTTGTGAGAGGTAATGCAGATTTAGACATTCATTTTTGGACAATGCCAATAAGGAAATTATTTTTACTTGTACTTGCATGTTTGTTATAAAGATTTTCTTTCTTCCTAATCCTAATTGTGATGGTCTGAGTGGCAAGTGATAAAATAGTATTTTTTTTAATTAGAAAGAGGTTAAAGTTGAAAATAAGGTAGTGCCAAGGATTGAAATTTATACTCCAACAGTAGTCAGATCAGGTCAGAAGACTCTAAATATGCTCATTTTATTGTTCTAGATATTACGCTTCTATTAATATAGCTCAAATCATGTTCTATGGGCAACATCATTGTTTTTATTTTGATTTTTTAATTGTAAAAGACTCTACATAGTAGGAATCACTGTCATCTTTCGCTATAGCACATGAGTCAAGTTGACAAGATTCTGATCACTGTCTTCAATCCACGAAATTCTTAGATCTGTAGAGATAATTCCACTTAAAAATTACAGGGTGCCCAGACCAGGTCATTGTGCAAGTGAAAGCCATAGAGACACTGAAAGGCAGAGGTTCTCTTGGATCATAGACTCTTTCTTTTCTAATTCCTTTTCGTTGACTCAGAAATCCCTCCACATTCCAAGACAGGAGCAAGTAATAAAACCCAAGGCCTCTAATATGTACTGAATGAACAGAGTGTTTGTACATATGGGGTCAAATTTTACTCATTGCCTTAGAACCTTCAGTTCATCTTGCTTGTTGACTTTGTATATTGACAGCTAAACATTTGATGTCTTGAGATTCACCTCTGGATCCTTTTTCGGTCATCTCCTATGAATGGGTGTCTCAATCAGAGACTAGATTCAATGGGCTTGAAGTTCTGGTACTTGAAAACACTGCTGAAAAATAGTGAATTCTCCATGGTGTAGCTGCTTTTCTTGTTTTCACTCAATATGTGTGACTGGGTGACCCTCACAGGGTCATAGGTCTCTAAACAGATGATGCTTACTCATTGGAGCAAAGTCTCTTCATATACCTGACAAGGTGCTTTAAGTCCCAGGTTATATGGGTCTTGTCAAGTGCTCTATCAATTATACTGCACTGCGCCATTGGTACTAAGAAACAGAAGACCAGAGCCCCTCTTCAGTTATTCATTTTTTTTGGTGATCTTTAGCAAATCATTTCCCCTTTAGCCTCAGTTTTCCCAGCTATAAAATGATAGAATTGGACTATGATTCCTACATTCCCTTTCAGCTTTAACAGACTCCGTTCTAATGTCTCATCGCTCAAAAATTGTTTTTAAATCATTATCCCTAGGCCTACCTAATCAAGGGGCAGAATTTTAACACTGACTTTCATATTTCAAGGTCAACACTCTCTCCAACAAGCCGCTGAGTCTTGCCTAGAGTTTTTTGTTTATTTGTTTTTCAAGAGAGGAAAAGATCTGGACCCAAAATAGGCTTTCATAGAGTACGTACTTAACAAATGCCTTTGAATGTATTTTATTGCACTCTATTGTAGGTTGAATCCCTTCTTCTCTCAATTGCCTGTTTGTGTTCAGAACCTCAGATCTCACATAGGTCAGGGTGAGGGAATCTTGATTTTGTGCAGTGGCAGTGAAGTGTAGTGGATAGAGTCAGAAGGAGTTGGATTCAGTTCCTGCATTTGACAAATACTATGATCCAGGAGCACTTTGAATTAGAAGAGTTTGCAATTTGATGTCTTAATCTGCTGGAATGTGGAGAAAATTCCCATAATGAACATTCCTTCAACATTTATAAAATCATGGGTCTAACAAGCAATGTCATCACGCAGTGTCACCGTGTTCCTCAAAGGGAAATTCTAGTACCAGAGAGTCATACACACATGGAAACTCCCTTTTCCTGTCACACCACCCATTACTTATTTCCCCTAATTCTAACAAAGAATAAATATACTTGGACTGAGGAAACTTTCCTCTCATGGGAAGAAGAAAGAAGGAGAGAATCAGTGATTGGTTAATTTCTAGAAGTCAAGAGGTTTGGGACCAAAAATGATTAGGAACTCCTGTCCAGTGCAAGAAGTGAAACCTACAGACAGTAGAAGTATCTGGCACATATTAGGCTCAATAAATGTTGGGTTTTTCACCTAGAGAAGGGTAAAGCTTCTAAGGTATTCCTGCCTAGAGAGCAAACTAGAATAAAAAAACCCCAGGCCATATTGGAAAAGGAAGTAGGGAAGAAGTACCTGGATCATGACTCACTCACCTCAAATAATGTCTGATAAATTTTGTTCAAGCAAAGGGGTCTGTAATGTATGGTGATGAATTTCACAGAGAGTCTTAGAATGAACACCACTGGCTGTAAGCAGCACATGTACTGTTTGTGAAATTTTGGGAAAACATGAGTTACAGAGAGCAGGGAGGAAAATATTGCAAGCAACAAGAAAAAAAAACAATTTAAATCCTGAAGAGATACAGCCAGGATTTCACAAGACCTAGTAGATTCTATTCTAAAAGACCATAGGTCTTGGAACATTACATTTCAAAGAGCAAAAGAGTTGAGGTTGCACCCCAGAATAATTTATCCAGCAAAGTTGAATATAATCCTAAATGAAAAAAATTGACCAGCTAAAAGACTTTCAGGTATTTGTAACAAAAAGACCAGAACTCAATGGAAAATTTGATATGAAATATCCAGAAGAAATATAATGACAACATTAAAGACTAATTATAAAGCACACTCACTGTGTGTGCTTACACACACAGAAACACACACATATGTATATATGAAAATGTTATCAGTATTTTAAAAACTGTGTTCATTACTAAAGTATTTTGAAAAAAGATTGGGGCTGAATTGTAGATGATGGGGTGATTTTAAAAAGCAAAATTGGGTAGGAAAAGGTAAAAGGAAACAATTATATTATAAAAATGGGGTGTGAAAGGAAGAACTAATACAAAGGAGGTAGGTAGGGATGAAGGACTGGCAATATTGGAACCTTACTCTCATCTGGATTGAAGAGGAAACAAAGTGGATAGTTGGAAGAGTGTAGAAGTTTTCTGAACACATAGAGAGGAGAGGAAACTGAGGACAGGGTGGGAAAGGGGTGTGTGGATTGGGATTGGGAGAGTAGGAGGTGAGGTTCAGGGGACTTTTAGATGGGTGGGTGGGATTGGGAATGGGAGGGTAGAGGCGAGAAGATAAGGTAAGTAACTGAGTAAATTACTCAATTATGGGATTGAGTATAAAGAGAGTCTGAGAAAGAAAATAATAAGTAAAAATAAAATGGAGGGAAATTCATAAACAGTAATTATAACTGAATGTGAATAGGATTTTTATAGCAGCTTTGTTTGTGGGGGCAAAGAGCTGGAAATTGCAGGAATCCTCATCAATTGGGGAATGGCTGAACAATTTGTGGTTTATATGATTGTGATCAAATACTACTGTGTTATAAGAAATGATGAACTCAATGATCTTGGAAAGGCACGGAAAGACTTGCAAAAAATAGCCAAAAGAGAAGAGAGCAAAACCAAGAGAATATTGTATTACAGTAGCAAATTTGTTTTAATAATAATGTTGTATTAAGATATATATATAATAAATTATATGACACATAATATATATAACATATATTTTATATAATAATAATAATATTGTTTTAAGAATGACTTTGAGTGGGGGGAGGAGCCAAGATGGTGGAGTAGAAACATACACATATGCTAGCTCCTAACCCACAGCCCATAAAATACCTGTAAAGAAAACTCCCAACAAATTCTGGAGCTGAAGAAGTCACAGAACAATGGAGTAGAGGAGATATCTGTCCCAGAGAGACCTGAAAAACTGACATGAAAGGTCCGTTGTGCACCGGACCCAGAGCAGAGCCCAACCCTGCCTTGGCTGCACAGCACTGAGAGGAGCAGATCCAAGCAGGCTTCAGGGACAGAATCTCCAGCAGCAGCGCAGGTCCCTCCACCCACAGGCACCAAAAGTCAGTGAGAGGGTCTTTTCAGCTTGCCAAGAGGGGAGTGGGATGTCTCCATAACTCAGGCGCCCTCAGGAGGCAGCAGGGGAGGCAGCAGCAGACAGGGCCTCCAAAGTAGGCAGGAGCTTGGATCCATTGTTGAAGATCTCCACATAAACCCCCTGAAGGAACTGAGACCCATGTGGTGGCTCTGCCCCAACCTGAACACCTAAATGTAATCTCACACTGAATAGCAGCCCTGCCCCCACTGAAAGCCCTGAGGCTGGGGAGCAGCATTTGAATTTCAGACCCCAAGCACTAGCTGGGTGGATCTGGAGGCAAGGTGGGTGTAGAGAGGAAACTCAGAAGTCAAGTAACTCGCTGGGAAAATGTACAGAAAAGGGAAAAAATAAGACCATAGAAGGTTACTTTCTTGGTGAACAGATATCTCCTCCCATCCTTTCAGATGAGGAAGAACAATGCTTACCATAAGAGAAAGACATAGATGTCAAGGCTTCTGTATGCCAAACATCCAAAATAAATATTCAGTGGGCTCAGGCCATGGAAGAGCTCAAAAAGGATTTTGAAAATCAAGATAGAGAGGTGGAGGAAAAACTGGAAGAGAAATGAGAGAGATGCAAGAAAAGCATGAAAAACAGACCCAAAAAAAGCCAAAGAAAATAACACCTTGAAAAATAGGCTAACTCAATTGGCAAAAGAGGTTCAAAAAGCCAATGGGGAGAAGAATGCTTTAAAAAGCAGAATTAGCCAAATGGAAAAGGAGTTTCAAAACCTCA
>CM053769.1:342250155-342298351 GCA_028658325.1 Potorous gilbertii | reverse complement strand
CCATCAAACGGGTTGGTTCTAGCCAAGATTATAAGAGGCAGATGGGCCCCATAAAACAATTAACTTTCCTTAATTGTTAGACAATGGTATGATCAGCCACAGATGAATATTAAACCCTTCCCTACCTGTACCTGATCACAATGTTCCCCAACTCCTCAGGCTCTTTTCTTTCTTGTATTTTAATAAAAAGGATTTCTCCCTTCTCACAAGGGTTGTTGACCTTACTGAGGTGGCCAGTCCGACCTGCTTCGTTAACAGTTGGATGTGTCACTGTGAATAAACTAATTTTGCTCAGAAAATGTGCCTCAACTTGCATTTTACTCACCACAGGCTGCAATACCTGAAGCATCTCTTGGCCTCAGCTTCCTCCAAGAAAATATAAGATTGAAAATGAGTTCCCTTACTCTGGCCTTCTTAACATTCTAACCTGGGTGTCTAGATCTGGATTGAATAACACTCTGGGCAGCCAGATTCTGGGTGTGGGGAAGAGGACTGAGGGGGAGATATGAGATAGGAAGCAGACCTGCAATTGTGGGGATCAGGGCAAGCACATCTGAGAGTAGTTAAAAAGTCACCTCCTACACAAGAGCTTTGTTTTTTGTGTTTTTATTTCTTTTGTCAAATACTTCCAATTATATTTTAATCTAGTTCAGGGGCACTCTGGAGCGTGACTGGTCAAGTCTCATGTATGATGCCTCTGGTGTGGACAGCTTGTGCTAGAATCACCCAGTCAAGAAGCCTATGACCTAAAAGTATGGTGTACAGAGTGGAAAGAAAGGAGAGCTTGGTGGATGGGAGGAAACATCATCAAAGGAAAAGTTAGAAGAAGACAGAAGAGGGAAATAACATAGGTTACCTGGCTCTTGGAAACTTAGGGAGACCAAGACTCACAGATTCTCTCAAGCTGAGTCACAGCAGGAAACTGGAGAACCTTCATTCAATTTCCCCAACCCCTTACTCTAATCACATTTTATGTTGTGACATGCTTCATTGTGCCCATTCCATGTTTAATATTGGACTTCAAACTTCCCAAGCTCAAATGCCACCTATGCAAAATTGAATTTATTATCTTCCCTCTACCTGTGCCATTTTCTGAATCTTCTTATTTCTACTGAGTGCACATGCCTCCTTTTGGTCACCTAGGTTCCAGTCCTAAGAACAATCAGTCCTCAGGGATGGGGGGTGGGAAGGAGGGATGACTGGAAAGAATTCAAAATCCAGGGATCTCTAAATATTACTTATCTCTTGAACTGGAGAAGCCTGACCTTAATAACTATGCTGTGTATCTGAAATTTTTGAATGTGGCACATAATCTAATCACACTTCACATCCAGAGAAAGATGCCCTTTCCTCCCCCCACCCCACAAGATAACCATCCAAGGAGTGGTTGTAAGCTCCTTGAGTACAGGGGCTGTCTTTTGCCTCTTTTTGTATCTCCAGTACTTTGCACAATGCCTGGCACTCAATAAATATTTATTAATTGATTGTGTTGTGTATGTTACCTTTCCGCAGGGGAAGGGAGGAGGGGCAATAGATAAGAAGGCTGTGTTTCTGAAGCCTTAGAACATACGGTGACGTGACAGTCTTGCATGAGTGGCAGAGGAGAAATAATAATAAGTAATAACAATAGTAGTATTTATAAAGAGCTTTAAGGTATGCAGAGTGCTTTACATAGGTTATCTCCTTTGATCCTCACAGCAACCCTAGGAGGGATGTGTCTTCATAATAAATAAATGAGAATTATGATTCCCTTTTTAAAGGTGAGAAAACTGAAGCACAGTTTAGTGATTAAGTGACCTGGCCAGGGTTATACAGATAAAGCATTTGAGGCAAGGGGAGAATTTAGACCTTTCTGAGTTCAAGTTCAAAAGGAGACAATAAGTCTTGTGTTTCATCATACATGCAGGGGTGGGAGGGAAGGAGGAGGAAAAAAAACATTTCTACATGCTTGGAAACCTATAAATTTAGGATAAGGAAGTTGGAGAGGGCCAGGACTTCAGAATTCACCTCATGGACGGAGGCACACACAACTGTTGCAGTGACCACTCACTGCCTGATAGTAATATGGTTGAAGATACATTGACCCAATCAAATTCTTATCCCCTTTCTCAGATGTGGAGGAAACATCTCATTAGATCATAGGATTTAGACCTAGAAAGGATCTTAGAGATTAACTTGCTTCACAGCTTTGAAGAAGAAAGCTGATGTCCGGCTAGTAAGATGACAACTACTAAGTAGTATGACCAGTATTTGAATCCAGGTTCCCACACTTGGTTTCAGTCAATGAACTCATTGATTTTCATCTCCAGCTCAGTTAAGGAACACTACAAGTGCTTTTATGACTTATTTCCTCACCTACAGATCTCCTGTTTCATGTTTCCAATAGTCTGCTGAAGTCTCCATATGTATATTCAGCAAATCCTGGATCTGGGGTTCAAATTCAGGCCCCTGACTCTAAATCCAAGTCCTCATCTATAGGATAGATAATAACCCAATAACCCAGATGTCTCTGTAGTTTCTTTGAGATTTTGCCTTCCTAAAACATCTTCCATTTCTAGAGAGATAGAGGCTATTTCACAAACCTCCTGCCTCTAAGCAGGAAACCACCTCTAATTCTCCCAGAAAGGGGTCAACCAGTAGCCCCACTTCTGCTACCTAAGACCATCTTCAATTCTTTTTGCCTGGGAAAGAGTCTTAGAGGCCATGACTGCTTCACTCTTGTTCATCAGTGGAACCAGTGGAAGAAAATGCAGCTTCTTGTAATTCTTACCACAATTTTGGGGGACTTTCAGGGGAAGGGCAGGTCTTCACAGTCAGGTGATCATCTGGGAACGGAGGGACTGAACTGGGCCCATGTATTCTCAGAGACAAATAAATGTGGGAAAAAGTAGAGGCTCCAAACAGGATGCTGCTTAGTCCCTAGACATCTACCTTTTCAGGATCTTCATCCCCAGGAGGTTAATCAGAAGTAAATCAGTTTGTTACACACAGGCCTGAAGGTCAAAGAGACAGGAAGAGCCATCAGATAAGGTGAGAACACATGAAGGAAGGTAAAAGGGTTGATGTTTCAGAGATGGGCAGATCTGTTAAGGGCCTCCACTTTCCTGACACATCACACATGTGCTCTGTCATCTGGATTCCCATCCATGGGAACCAGTACTTCCCCTGGAAATCCCCAAAGCCATCCCCAGGATGGGGCTATATGATTTATGTGAGCAATAAAGAAATGAGAGGCTGGAGGCCAGTGGACTGATTCAATTTTCATTGGTTTTCCTTATGTCCTCCAATAGCATTAAAGTCTGCCCCTTCTTTTGGTCTCAGTCTCTTCCTGCCTTGAATCCGGGGTTCAGTCTGGGAGATAAAAGTACAGGGACATGGTCTCCTAGACTACTGGTATCAAACTCAAATTGAAACAGGTGCCACTAAACCATAATAAGGACCCTTAAGGGCTGATAATGACTTAGAAAAGCACATGTTAATAGGTTTCATTGTATTTTTAAATTTTATTAAATATTCCCCAATTATATTTTAATCTTGTTTGGCCTAATCTCAGGAGCATTGTGGGTCGCTGTACGCTTGATAATACTATCCTACCCCTTGCAGGCCTCGGTCCTTTTTCTTTCTCACTTCTCTTCCTCCCCACCTCCTCCTCCCTTCTTCTTCTCCTCCTTCCCTTGTTCCTCTGTGTCCCCCACCTAAGTCCCCTATCCCTTCCTGTCCCAAATGGTCTCCTTCTTGCTCTTGAAGTCCTGCCTACGTTGGGGTGGGGAGAAGAGTAGGACCCTGGTGGGAAAAGAGAGAACACACACAAGGAGTATGTACATCCAGGTAACACACATGGGGGGCATATGTGGCCTAGGGAACATGTATGGACAGACATGGGCACTGAATGAGCAGGGATCATGCACAGTGAGGGAAGTACGCCTCTAGAGACAGAACGGTTCTCTGCACACTAGAAACAGCACGGCTGCTGCTATTGCTCTCTGATGCCATCTGCTGGTTTTCAACTGTATTGTGGCTGTGCTGAGCTTTTGATGCTCTCGGGTGCTCATCTCCTGGTCTTCAACTTCCAGGTGCTTTGATCTTCCACTCCCAGTTTAAATTTTTTTTTTGATTAAAGGGACCATCCCTTGATTAACCTAAAGAAGCCTAGAGAATGTGATAAGACCTTAGCCTGAAAGAATCAGGGTCTTGTTTTGCATCCTGGGTCATCCTGATAATATCTGGTCACTGGACCCAGATGTCTCTGGAGGAGTATTGAGGCTGGTGACCTTGCACAGTTCTCCTTCACTCAAATCAAAATCAAGTACAAGTCATATCATCATCCTGATGTCATGGTCCTCTTTGAGAATGAAGGGCTTTCCTCCCTGCAGAAGGGGAAATCTCTTAGCTCTTTAGGCTACAGTCCCAGAGCTATCTTTAGGGCTTTTTTGTTTGTTTTTTGGTCTCTTGGTGTGTCAGTAACTCACGCTCCAGCTAGCTTGAAAATATTTTAGGTATTTTAAGTCTGTCTTTTGAATTCCTTTCTCTGGTGCTTATAATGGACTCTCAGTTTAAAATCTCACTTGAATTACGGTCCAACATTTCTTTTAGCCCTTATTATACACTCGATTCCTTTCGAATCATCCCAGGGAATCTACATAGCAAAATTAGAAGGGAGCTGGGTAGAGCTGGGATGAGGATACTTTTTCATCCCAGATTTGCAATGTAATTAACTTAAGAACAAGACCAAAACTGGTCAGAGGCAACTAGTGAAGCTAACAACCTTGAATCTATTTCAGATTATTGGCTTCAGAACCAAAATCACTGCACTCCTTGCATAAGTAATTAATCAATACCCTCATCATGCTTAGAGTCCAGTTGGGGAATATGAAAAAACACAGTTGCCTATAATATATTGATACAGATTTGTCAGGTTTGGTCCCATTTCTCCCCTGCTACTTTCCCAAAGAAGAATTACGGCAAAAGGAGGTACATCAGTAGCAATCAAATGTGACTGGTAAATTCATCTGGTGCATCCAAAAAGCATGTACCAATTTGAATCTGTCTTTTATCCTGCCCTGCAAATAACTTGTTTATATGCCTGGAGGCAAAAGAATTTCCATACCATAGACTGGTTCCTTGTGGAAGCACATTAACCATCCACTTCTCCTCATCTGTCTCTAAGAAAAAACAATGTTAACTCTAGGGTCTCTCATCTAGCCTCTAGCTGCAAACAGAGCTAGTCACTCATGGATTATTTCCTATTTCCAAGAACCAGAATCAGATAATCAGATATCTGGGACCTACAGGACTAAAAATCATGTGTTTCCCCTTGTCTGTATGGAACTTGTAGGGGTCTTTGTGGAAGACAGCTGGCTGAGGAGAACTCGCATCCCTTCCTAGGATCGGGAAGATCCAAATCTTCCCAGATGCTTGGCTTGGGGGTAAGATCTTCTTTCTAGGCACAGCTCCTCCTTCCTTCTCTCTCTGGAGATTGGACCCGGACATGCACATTTCAAATAACAACTCGCTAATATCCAGAGGCAATGGCTGGATCCACAGAGATTTTTTCCTCTGCTAATTTGGAAAGCTTTTAAAAAATAGTTTCTTATTGCTGGTCATTAGTAAAATTAGAACAGCTCTCCAAGTAGCCTCTGTTATTAAGATACTGGAGTGGTTTGTTGTTTTCTTCTCTAGCTCATTTTACAGATGAGGAAACTGAGGCAAACAGGGTTAAGTGACAAGGATCACATAAACAGTGTCAGACCATATTTGATCTGGAAGATGAGTTTTCCTGACTTCAAACCTAGTGCTCTATCCACTTAAAAATATATGCTTATAGCTATTACTGCTTTCAACGAAAACTAATTTTTAGAATTTTTCCTATGTTTAGGAGTGACCTATATTTAGAAAAGTGCAGTGTTATTTTTTAAAGTTTAGTGTAGCCTTACTATTCTAAGTGATGTTGCTTTGAATATTTTTGTATATCCAGACCTTCTCCCTCATCCCCCATAATATCTTTGGTGCATATTCCTTGTGGTTAGATCACTGAGTCAAAGGGACAGAATTTTGTAATTCTTTTTGATTGATACCATATTTCTTTCTCAAAAGATTATAGAAATTAGTAGCTCCACCAATAGCATAAGAGTTTGACTTTCTCTAATTATATCTGCCAGGTTAAGAGACTATAAAATAATATCTCAATTTGGTTACTGATCATTTGTATTTTTTATTTTGAGGTGCCCATTAAAATCCTTTGATCTATTATTGGTCAGAGAATACATTTACTCCTATAAATTTGTGTCATTTACTCATTGGTTATGGATATAATATTTTTATAAGAAATATTTATAAAGTAAGTCCATATAAATCATCTGTATTCCTACATATCACAAAGTTTTAAAAAATTGAATAACAAATCCCTCCATCAGTGTTTCATGATGTTTCATACTTTTATTGAACAATAATCCCTTAACTTCCTCTTCCTCTAGTTAAAAAATTGTTACTTCATAATTCTTCTTAACATTTATTCACCTGTATTTTCATGTACATTTTGTTGTATCTCTAATTTTATAAAGAAAATCATTAATATTTTATTAGTATTCCATTAAATTTATAAGTTCATTTGGGTAATAACATCATGTTTACTACATGTTTACATGGTTCTACTCAGCCATGAACATTGAATAATCCCTTATTTTTTTCAATTTTCAGGTCTTATGTGTTTTAGTAATTAAGTCCCAACTATTTAACGTATCTTATCAATAGCTATAAGTGAATGTATTTTCACTTTTGTCAAATATATACAGAAATGTTTATTTTTATAGATTTGTATTTCTCTACATTCCTAAATCTATTTTTCTCATTTTTTATCTTTCTTAAATTTTCTAAATAATCCAACCCATCATCTAAAATTGGATGTATTTTAACTTTTTTCCCTATGCATATTTCTTTAATTTCTGTCATGTCTTATTACTTAGTATTTTTAAGTGAATGCTATATTATAATGGTCAGAACATTTTTAGTATGAATGCTCTTAGTGTTGCCGTGGATAGAGTGTTGGACCACAGGTCAGGAAGACCTGAGTTCAAATCCAACCTCAGATACTTAGTAGCTGTGTGAACAAATCATTTAACTTCTGTCTGCCTTCTTATTTGTAAAATTGCAATAATAATGGTACTTAACCCCCCCAAGTTGTTATGAGGATAAAATAAGTTTTATAAAGCATTTTATAAATCTTAAAGCACTATATAAGTATATAAATATTATTATGTTTCCTCTGTATATATGGTAGCCATTGGCTTTGAATAACACTTTTATCATTTGAGGGGAAAATAATTTGACTTATATACTGATCATTTCCCTAACTTTGAATGAGCCTTGCATATCTAGAATAAATGCTCCTTGATCATGATAAGTATTTGAAAGCATGTTACTGTATACTAAGTTCATAGATGTAGTGCTTAGAAGGAGCTCAGAGACCATAGTCTAGCCCTTTTATTACATATATGAGAAAACTGAAGCCAGAAAGGATAAGTGTCTTCCCCAGGTCATCTAGGTAATAAGGGTAAGAGGCAGGTAGGATTTGAACCTAGGTCTGCTGACTTCAGAGTAAGAGCATTTTCATCTGTACCATGTAATTGCCTTAATTCTATTTATTTGCTTTGATTTTCATTAATTTTAGTAGCCTATAGTTCCTTTATTCTACCTTAACCTTGACAGATTTAATGATCAGATTCATATGTGCCTGATAGAAAGCATTACATAGAATCCCTGCTTTCAATTTTTAAAAAAATTTATATACTGTAATTCTATTCATTTCTTCTGCATCTATTATGATCTTCCTTTTTGTATTTTGTCATTTGAGTTTTTCACTCCTTTTATTAAATTTGCTAGTGATTAATCAATTTTATTGGTATTTTTAAAATAGTATCTTATTTACTAAATTGATATATCATTTTGCTAATGTCAGCTTTTATATTGATTTTTTTGTTTTGATTTTGATTTTGCTTCATTAATTTGTCCATTTTCTAATTTTGTTAAATATAATATCCACTCAATTTTTTTCTTCATTTCTTGTTAACACAAATATTCAGGGAAAAATTATCTTAGCCTTTATATTGATGTCCTCTGATTGTCAATGATTCCTTTAACCTTGATATAATTCTCCTTTTTTGCTTCTCTGAATGCTAATTTGAATTCAGCTTTCTCCTGATATCATTACTGCAATTCCAGATTTTCTGAAATGGTTGAAGCATGATCAAATGCTAGACCATCTCAAATATATGTATCTTTCAGAATTGTGCGTATATTAACCAAGTAAGAGTGAATCCCATAGTAAAACCCCTCACACAGGGTGTGGTCTCCTCCTCTATTTCTGGGCAACTCTACTCTCCCCATTCTACTGACATGCTGGCAAATCTGGGTTCCCAAAGAAGTACCACCATTGTACAGCTTCAACTCAAATCCTCTCAAGGTTTTAGAGGTAATCCTGTTGCATGGTAGAAGTGGGGAATGTACTTCCTGTTCATCACTGTAGCTTATGTGCTTCCACCACTGTGCTTGAAATACATACAAAATCAGTAAAATCACATTGATGACACTATTAATTCTTACATATAAAATATTTACTTAAGAATAAGACAAAATCAATACTAATCACAAAGATAGTAGCTACTAAAAAAGAAAAAAAAAGCCATTGTAGAAATAATCAATATACCACCGTTAGTCCATAAACCTGGGTCACACTCTCCGAACAATGCACACAATATCTATGTGGGAGAGTGGAAATATGTAGAAACCTAACAGGGAGACCCATGGCATTGTATTTGGGGAAACTCACAGCTGTGTAGTGCTGACTTTTATCTACTTGAATTCTTCAGAAACACTCTCCACCACATGAAGCTACTTTTCTGCTGTTTTCTTCTGATCCTCACTACTCTTTTGTTAGGCAAATCCATTCCTATTCTTGGGCAACTAGCTGGAACTGTGAATAGAGTGCTGGGTCTGGAGTCAGGAAGACCTGAGTTGAAATCCAGCCTTAGACATTTACTAGCTGTGTGACCTGGGCAAGTCACTTAACCTTGTTTGCCTCAGTTTCCTCATCTGTGAAATGAGCTGGAGAAAGAAATTGGCAAACCACTCCAGTATTTCTGCCAAGAAAACCTCAAATAAGATCATGAAAAGTCAGATACAATAGAATAAAAATTTTTCTATTTTGAAATGATGAATCAGTAACAAGCTCTTTTAACTCATAATCACCCTTACAATAGAATTGAAATAGAGTTATACTATTATGATGATAAGCATTTCCTTTAATACCGAGAACTGCAATAAGTTCCTTAGGTTGACTTTCTGGACAATGCTGACAAGCCTAGGGAGCTGTTCACTCAGTTGGCTGCTGGTTTGTTCATTTACTCCCTAATTTATTTTTTATAGCAAAGCATTAACTCACAAAAAACAAAACAAAAAAAAAAACTTCTCAGGTTGGCTCCATAGGCAAAGAAGAAAAGTGCAGTCAACTCTTCACTGAACAAGATGATACGTTGTCCAATCAGGTTCAACATAAAATTATGTAAAACAGTTTCATAGCTTATTTTCCCCCTTGCTTTTTGCTCTCAAACAAGACAGAGCAATGAGAGCAACTGGAACCTTTGAAAGGTTTTAATTCTCTCAAATGGTCACACTGGAGAAAAACGAGCAGAATTCAGCTCTCTTTGAATGAATTTCAGCTTTCCTTCAGCCAATTAGCATTTCCCAGCATAAGAGCTGAAGTCTTACTGAATCCATAGGAGCTGACTGGTCCTGCTATCATAGTAACTATTCTTCTGCTTTGTTCTTCATTTTCCTGTTCCTTTTAGGTTCTTTACTTTCTAACAGCTTAAAATGAAACTTCTTGGTAGTCAATGACTCATCTTCCCGAGTTAAAACACAAAAATCCTCCTTTCTGTTAGTTATGAAACCATTCGATACTCATTTAATCATCACATCACCTCCAGACACTTACTTGATTTGCTACTTAGTGAATTGTAACTTCTCAAACTCAAAAAAGTCATATGCAAATGACTAAAGGACCACAATGCTTTGCAGTCTTAGTAATTTCTCGTCTTCAAACAGATCATCTCAGTTCTCTAGTCAGTGCTCCTACATCTGTCTCCCACATTTTATTTGAAAACTATTCATTCACATTTGCATTTCATTAATTTTTCATAATTGAATGCTTTTTCCTGCTTCTTTTCACAGTCAAACTGTTCTTATACAAAAGTCATTCCTATATAATGTACAAAATTGATTTACTCTTTTTTATGCAGAATATTTAATTTTATGGCGACCAAACTCATTTTCTGCCTCTTTCAGCAACCAAATTTTTCATATACAGCAGGGAACAGTAACGTAGATGTGTTTCCCTTAGCCAAAATATTGTTGGATTGTGTTTTTCAATACATTCAATATTCCATTTTTTTCCTGTAGGGAAATTCAATCTATTTACATTCAAATTTAAAATCATACAATATTTTGTTAATTGATTTGCTTTGTTTTTATATTACCAATACTAATCCTTTCCCACTTTCATGCACACCTATAATAATTTACACAGTTCGAATATTTTATATTAGTAACTCTATGAGATTTACGGTAACTCAGCTTCCCTCCCTACAACTCTGTTTAAAACAAGACTACTGTTAAGGAATTGACACCTTCTTCTTCTGTCAGCATTCTTATTACCCTTTCATTCTTTAACATTTCTATCATCACAAATCAAATTTTTCTCTTTTCCGTTTTCTTCAAAGTAACACAATTCAGATACTAACCAAAGCAATCCATTTATTTTTTAGTGCCTCTATGGTAAGTGCACTAGTTAATCACAGCTGTCATGATTTTGCATCCCAACATTAATTTGTTTTTATACGGACTTTTAAATGGTCATCTTTTGTTTCAGAAAATAAATCTTTGTTGAAAAGCTGATTTGAAGGGTAAAATCTGATTGTTCTGGAAGTCTGAGGTCATTATCTCATTTGTTTTGTTAGACAAATCTGCGCTATTAGCATTTTCTTTCAGCTGCTTTTAAAATAATCTCATCATTGTATTTTTGAAGCATTAAATAATGTTGCGTTCGGAAGAATTGCATTTGGGGCTCATTGTTATCTTGCTACTTCGATTGGTTTGCAACCTGGCCCTTATATTAAATATTTCTGGGAAATTTTCTTTTAGTCATATGTTTCATTTTTTGAGGAGCCATTGACTGTTCCCTCTTTGCTCTGTCCTCTAAGTATGTCCCTCTTATTATAGTATCCAGCCCTTTTTCTAGTTGGATAATTTTCTGGAGTTATTCTGCTTTTTTTTCTTGTTTCATTCATTTCATTCTCTTGTAAAATAATTGCTTTTCATTGAATCTATTTTTTTATAATCATCATATATTTAAATAGTTGAGTTTCACCATCTCCTGAGATTTCAGTTACACTCAATTTCCAATTCACTTCATTTTGTGATTCTTTCTAACTTCATTTCTTCCATTTATTACTTCAATGTATTTATCATCTATTTTTTATGTCTAAGAAAATTCTAGGTTCCTTTTGGTGGTGGTGTTATTTCTTTTAAAATACATTTTGAAACCTTTTTAATTTGACTTCTATGAAACCCAAGACTGAAGTTTTTATTTTGTTGGAATTATATTGTAGTTTTTTTTATTTTGTTGGAATTATATTGTAGTTTTCCTTTTTTCTAAAAACCAAAAAAACCCCAACAAAAAACCCCAACACATTTTAGAGGGTTTCTAGTAGTTTTTCTTATTTTGAATATTTTCATTGCCATTTTCCCATTTGATGTGTGAAGAGACAGGGTCTTTTGTGATATGATAGTAACTACAATGACCAATGACCATCCATCGAGTGCTTACTATGTGCATGGCACTGGGCCAAGGACATTTAATCCTCATAAAAACCCTGGCAAGTAGGTCTTATTATCACCTCCATTTTATAGATGAGGAAACTGAGGCAACCCGAGGTTAAGAAAGCTTCCCAGAATCACACAGAAAAGTGTCTCATACAGGATTTGAATTCAGGTCTTCTCAACTCCATACGTGGCACTCTTCCAAAAAAGTTTCAGCACTTTAATTTATAGATGAAAAAACAGAAGCTTGGAGAAAGTGACTTGTCCAAGATCACAATAGGTAATAGCAGAGCTATAATTAAACCTAAGTCCTCAACTCCAGATTCATCCTTTCCATTACCCCCTGCTTCCTCTCAGTTTACATGTGTAGTGAGTAGACATGGAGCCCCAGGCACAGAGAGGGGGCCATGCAAGAAGAGGGACCTGTTTTATTGTATGGCTTGAAGGAGGCAGAATAGACATCTCTGTCTATTCTTATGTCCCACCCTTCTGCAGGCGAGACTTTCATTTCTGCCAGGAGGGGAAGCAGGAGGCAAGGGCAGGAGGCCTCCACTCTGCTTTCCTCAGAGAAAGGGAGCACTAGACTATAATTATATGTATTTGCTCTTTTAAATATTATTAGTCTAGGGAATATGATCAGGTTCCATTAACTTAATTGCTTTGTCCTTTTGTGGGGAAAGGGGACCCCAAGTTCTATATGCAAGGCTTAACCCCTTCCCCACCAGTTCCACAATGAATATGCATTTCAAATAACAAAGGAACCCAATTATCCAAATCAGTAGTGAAAAAGACATCAGAAAAGGTGTGCATAGGAGAATATCTATCGGACCACACAGAGTGAAGGAGTTCTCCCATTGGAAGCAAGGTGGGAAATTCCCTGAATTCTCCAGAGTAGCAAGCTGGAAATGGGGGCATGATAGAGACTGCCAGTTTCTTTCATTATCTTTTCACTCACCTGAAGAGGGCTTGACTTCTTCCATCTTCTCTCACCAAGCTGAAAGCCTGCTTGATGGTCCATGAAAACTCTGGCCTAGAGAATCCCCAAAGAGGACTCAAAAGGAACTACTGAGACCTGAAGCTCTTTCCTCTTATCAACTCTGCCCTGCCCTTCACATAGGACAGAGGTTTCTTCTCCAGTAAGGAGAGAGTCCCTTAGCAATGGGTTTTGGGACAGGAATTGCCTTCAGTTCACACTGGAAATTAATATTGAAATTCAAAATACTACTCAAAACACTATCCCTCAAATGAAAGGTACTAGGTTATATTTACTCCCATTAAAATGTAAACTCTTTGAGATCAGGACCCTATCTCTGTCCAGAGTTCCAATGATAAATGCTTAATGAATTGAGGGATGACCCTTATTAGAGCAATTCTGATCTTCTGGCAAACTATTACATATAAAATAAATAAACTAATAGAATCTAAGAAAAATTATATGTATTTTCCCCCTATTCTTATAAAAAGTAAAACATCTTAGGTTCTATTCGTCTATTTTTAAAAATTCAATTAAATGGTTCTACAGAAATTTTGAGTGAGTTTTAGGCTTCCAGCTCATAATTTACAAGATATCTCATGGAAACAACACAGTATCCTCCTCTTTCTTGATTGGTGCTCTTTCTTTAACCAGTCACCAAATACTATCCTATGGCACTTTTTACTAAAGAGTAGGTGTAGGTACTCAGAGTAGCATTCTGTTCCTTAGAGGAACATCTGTGAAGATGTAAATCTAGTCCTCCTCATCTGCCCCAGGCTTTGAAAAGTGTTTTATTGAGATACTTGGAGCTTTGCCACTCACAGCTGGGGCAGGATGATGCTGTACCTCTTAGAGCTTGGCACTAGTTAGCCATCCGCCTTGACTCCCCTGACCTTAGGAGAATACATGCACAGACAAAGCACTGGAATCAATTACTTCATATTCAGATTGAATTTTGCTTAAATGCTTGAGATGCCACACCTCTCGCAGAAGTGCTTTTTGAGGCATCAGGGTGCAGCATTCATTAAACTAGTAGTCAGAAGAGCCAAGCTTCCATTGTATTGAATTGTTAACTGTGAGACCTTGGATAAATTGCTAACCTTCTCTGAATCCTGTGCCACATTTGTGAAATCGGAATAGCAAGCTGCTCTGCCCTACTCAGGTGAACATAAGGATTAAATGATAAAGCACATTCTAAGCTATAAAACGCTACTATACATACATACATACATACATGTATGCACCCTCACATTATCTCTATTGTGTTGAAAAAGATTCCATCAAACACAAGTTGAAATAACTGAAAGACTTGTGTGTATCTTTGAAATGGATGTATCCAAGATATAAGGACAACTAACAGAAATATTAAAGACCAAGTGCCATTCCCCAATAAACGGTCAAAGTTCATGAACAAGCAGTTCTCAAAAGAAATACAAACTAATAACAACCATGTGAAAGACTTTACTGAAAAAAATGTAGGTGATGTAAAAATCAAAAGATAATAAAATTTATTTTTAAAAGATGAAGTATATGTGTTAAGAAGTGCATCTGTGTAAATGCAAAGGAAAAAAACTGAATGCTACAATCAATCAATCAACATTTATTAAGCACCTATTGTGTGTCAGGCACTGCGCTTAGCTCTGATGATACAAGAAGCAAAAGATAGACCTCAAGGGGATTACAGTCTAATGGAGGAGACAACACACAAATACATACAAAGCAAGCTATGTATAAAGGACAAACAGGACATAATTAATAGAAGGAAGGCACTAGAATTAAGGGGGTTAGGGAAGGCTTCCAGTAAAAGAATGAATTTTAGTTGGGACTTAATAAAAGCTAGGGAGGTTAGTAGATAGGGCAAAGGAGGGAGAATGCTCCAGGAACGTGAGAGAGCTAGAGAAAATGCTTGGAGTCAAGGGATAGAGTGTCTTGCTCCTGCAACAGCCAAGATACCAGTCATTGGATCAAAGAGTACAGGGAGTAAGGTGTAAGAAGACTGGAAATGTAGGAGGGGGCTATGTTGTAAAGGTTTTGAATGCCAAATAGAGCATTTTGTATTTGATCTTGGAGACAATAGGGATTCACTGGAATGTACTGAGGAGTGTGCATGACATGATTGGACCCATGTTTTAGACACTTTGGTAGATGAATGAAAGATGAATTGGAGTGGGGAGAGACTTGAGGCAGGTACACTCACTAGCAGACTATTGCAATAATCCAGGCATGAGGTGGTGGAAGTGTTAGAGCAGAAAAGATGGTATATTCAAGAGATGCTGAAAAGTTAAAATTGACAGACCTTGTCAGTAGATTGAATATGGGGAGTGAAAGATGGTGAGGGATCTAGGATGATTCATAGGTACAAGCCTGATAGAGTGGGAAGGTGGTGTTGCCCTCTACAGTAAGAGGGAAAGGTAGAGGGGTGGGTGAGGTTTAGGGAGTAAGATAATGACTTCAGTTTTGGACATATTGAGTTTAAGATGTCTACTAGAAATCCACTCCAAAGTGTCTGCAAGGCAAGCGGAAATTCAAGATTGAACGTCAGCAGAGATTTGGGAGCAGGATGGGTAGTTTTGAATCATCAGCATAAAGGTGGCAATTAAATCCATGGGACCTGACAAGATCATCAAGTGAAGAGAGAAGGGAAAGGGGTCCAGGACAGAACCTTGAAAGATATCTACAGTTAGAGGGTATGATCAGGAAGAAGATCCAGCAAAAGAGTCAGAGGAAGATCGGTCAGAGAGGTAGGAAGAGAACTATGAGAAGGTGGTATCCGAAATCCTAGAGAGAATATTAAGGAGGTAAAAGTAATTAACTGCATCAAAGGCTGCAGAGAGGTCAAGGAGAATGAAGACTGAGAAAAGACCATTGAATCTGGTCGCTGAGAAATCATTAGTGACTTTGGAGAGGCCAGTTTCATTGGAATACTAAGGTTGGAAACTGGATTATAAAGAGTTACAAAAAGGAGAGGAAAGTGAAGGCATCTTTTATAGTCTTTTCAAGGAATTTAGGTACAAAGGAATAAGAGATTGGATGATAGTGGGAATGGAAGGAGCAAGTGAGGGTTTTTTCAAGAGGAAACGTGGGTAGGTATTTAGGCAGGAGAGAATGAACCAGTAGAAAGGGAGAGATTGAAAATAAGTTAAAGAGTGGTGAAAACAGAGGGAGCAATATGTTGGAAGAGAGGAGATAGAATGGGGTCACTTGGATAAGTACAGGGGTTAGCCTTGGTAAGGTGTAAGGTCACTTCATCATGTGACATGGATGGAGGAGGAAAAAGCATAGAAAGAATCTGAGTGACAAGGGATGAGGAAGAGGGGAGAAGAGGGAGCTCCTGCAAATGGTCTGAGGGTGAGGAGGTATGAATAGGTTTGGAGTAACTGCTGCAGCAAGTGAGTTAGTGGGTGATAAGAGAGGTCTGTTAGGATAGCTTAGCAGCCAATTGAAATTGTGTAACACAAATGTGTGGTGGATTCGAAATGGTTTTCTCCATCTTTATTTGGCAGCATGTGTATAGGAGTGAAGATGACAAATGCTGGGAGTGATCCAAGGCTGAAGCTTGGCTTAACAAAAGCGGGGCTAGGGTTTCAATAAAGACAGTGCAGAGTTGAACTAGTTCACCAGTGGGTCAAGATGGGTAAAAGAAGAGTGTGACTAGTGCAGGGGAGGTGGCCTGTGAGAGAATTAAAGGGGTACAGGGTTAGGAGGTGATGGAGGGGAGGAAAAGTAAGGTTTCATAAGAGAAGGCAGAAGGAGAGGTAAAAAGTCAATAAATTATGGACAGGGGGACTTAGGAATTCTTGAACACAGAGGTGGTACATTTGTGAGTCATGACAAAATCATGAGTATGACTATATGTGGCTGAGGTGTGATGGAGTAGTGGCTTGTGGGAAGTGAGGAGGTTGAAGAATTGAGTAGTTAGCATGCTTGAAGGATACGTATGTTATGTATGTATTGTGAGGGTAGGAGTTGGGAAGGAGAGAAAAACCATGAGCTAGGTACTGAACTCAAGGAAAAGGAGTGACCTAGGGGATTCTAGACAACAGCTACCAAGACTTTGATAGAATGGTAGATATGAAGTGCATGAACATCAAAAGAAGTCATTGAGTGTTGGGGCAAAGGGAGAACCTGGAAGTGTCAATGGGGAACAAGTAGTTTTCCAACTCCCCTACCCCAACCATGAGTAAACCAAGGAGAATGAGTGAAGGTGCAGGCAGAGGTGAAAAGGGTGGAGAGGTAGGTTGTGGCATCAGGGAGGAGTCAAGTTCCAGTAGATGCAAGGAGTGGAAGATTTAAGATGAAGGGAAGTTTGTTGTCTGTGGAATAGGCATTTTAGAGGGCATAGTGGAAAGGCTGGGTGGAATTTGGTTGAAACTTTGGAGTGGATTGAGGAGGATGAGAATGAGCAATCAGGTGGTGAGGCTGGTTTATAAGGGTTTGTAGGTATAATAACCAAACTTGTCCCTGAAGAGAAGAGAAAGTGTATTTCCTTCTCCTCACTGGAGAAATGGGGAATGATGGATGTGGAATATTATGTATATTGTCAAACCCTGTTAATGTATTGGTTAGTTTTGATTTTTCTTTATTTTTTGTTACAAAAGATGGCTTGCTCCATAGGGGAAGACCATTCAGAAATAAAGAATCCATAAAAACAAAACAAAACAAAATATCTGACTTTTGTTGAGAACATGGCCCCTAACGTTTATTTCTAATATAAATGATGACTGTACATGGGATCTGGAGTTCCAACCCAACTTCCTTTCCCATTCAAAAGTCCTCCTCCCTCCCAAGGATAATACACCTGTTAAAGTCTTAGCATCTGAATGCCCTCACAATGCAGTAGTCTAGCTCTGACAGAAAAGTAGCTTGTTTCCACATCACTTTAAGTTAATTAACATTTGGACCCTATCAAAGCAGACCACAGCTAAAACAGAAAAGAACTGCAAGGTGTCCTCACTTTACAAATGGATTGTGATGTTTGAAAGAGGAAGAGTAAGTAGAAGACATACTAGGAAGTGAGAAGAAGAGGGAGAATAAAATAACTGGAAGAGATAAAATGTTTGAGAAATGAAAAATGAAATGAGCTCTGTAAGGGAAAGCATGAATTCAGTCTTAATTGCTGCAAGGAATCATTCAGAGGCTGGCTGTAAGAAACAAAGCCCCCTTCTTGCTTTCTTGTCTCTATTTTCAGTGCAATCATGATTTAGGGAATCACAAGATGACAAAGCACACCAGACACATTTTTGTTTTGTTTTGTTTCTCTTTAAAAAAAAAATCAGCATTCATTTTTCTTCATTAACCTTTGGAATTAAAATAAGGTGTAAAATACCCCAAATATACAAATGCCATCTATGCAGTGCATTCTAGGAATGCTGAGGTAAGCATCAATGCAGGGGATTATGGCATCCCTCAGTGCAACAGTCCGTACCCAAAGCACACATCCTGTAGGAACTGCCTCAGCTCCAATCAGTTAAATGCCAAATAAATCCACAGGAAGGAAGAAGATATAGGAGGAGGTACCAGGAGGAATTCTTGCAAAAAAAAAAATCTATCAAAAAAAACTTCAAAAACACTGGCTCCAAACAGATTAATGGGGAATTCTTTCTTTCCAGCAAAAGAGAAACTGAAGACTAAGTGTATTCTGCCTTGAAAACCCAGGGGCCTCTGCCCAGACTCCAAAAATAGTGCAGAGGCTGCCAGCAAAGAGTCCCTTTTTTCATAGCTGTATACACACACACACAACACACACACACACACACACACACACACACACACACACACACACACTCTGCAAGCTCCGGTCTCCTTGACAGTCTACTCATGGGGACCAGAGACAAAGCAGCTTGGCTTTGAAAGAAAAAAAAAGACATCATTAGCTGGAGGCAGGAAAGTACAGGTATGGAAAGAAAGGCTATTCCCAGAGTTCCTTGTGTACAAAAAGCATAGTTCATTCTCAGCATCACACTGCTGGTGGCTGACTTTGGACTGAAAGCCCAGACCTCTGTTGTCCATATTTGAAAAATACATTGTTCTCTTGCTTAAAAAAAATAAAAAGAATTTTAAAAATAAGCTTGTCATCTGCTGCCAATTTAGCATCCAAATGAAGGGTTTTCCCCCAGCATTTCCAGAATATTTGTTTGCTCTTGCAAGATGTCTACCATGCTAGATGAAATAGAAGTCAAATGCCCTGCTCTCTCACCCCCCATTTAAGTCAGTGCTTATCAAAAGAGGCAGGATCCCCTTAGACCTCGGGCTCGGTGCAGGTCAGCAGACAAAGACCGACTCATTTGCTTAGTGGTGAACTCAACATTTTTGGCTGCTTCCACAGCTCGGCTCAAGGACAAGCTGAGGTCATGCAGGTCAATGAGATCCAGCTCAGACAAGCAGTGGTGGCCTCGATTTGGAGATGGAGCTTGGCGGTTCTGAGACAGGGGTCTCACCTCGGAAGGTTTTTTACCACTGGAGTAACGTAAAGGGGAGGAGGTTGAGGTAGGTGCTACTGGAGGATAATACCTGGAGAGATGCAAAATACATAAGTGAATGGCAAGAACCACGAAGATCTCATTTCCTTTGCAACATTATGTAGTTTATCTTATGAATTTAAAAATATTCTTCTTCTGAGGAGTCAATAGCCTTCACCAGACTGTTGAAAACATACAGAGATTAAGAACCCCTAGGTTATGTGCCACTTACTGCCTGCCCCTTCAAAATTACTTTGTGTATGTGTGTATGTATATACGCACATATATACCTATATGCACATATATACATGTACATACATAAGTACATATATATGTGTATATACATATATGTAATTATACACACACACACATAGTTGTTCAGTCCTTTCAGTCATGTTCAACTCTTTGTGACCTCCTTTGGTACTGAAGATACTGGAGTAGTTCCTGTTTTAGCTCATTTTATGGATGAGGAAACTGAGGGAACAATGTTAAGTGATTTGCCCAGGGTCACACAACTAGTAATTGTCTGAGACCAAATTTGAACTCAGGTCTTCCTGCTTCCAGACCAAGTGAACAACACCTCTCTAATCTTGGGCAAGTTACTTAACTTCCCTAGGTCTTGTTTCTTCATCTCTAAAATGTAGCAAGAATATGGAAAGTCCCTGCCAGATGTAAATATTTCTTCTTTTCCCAGTCTATGCTGCCTTTTTCTCTTTATTTCTGACTTTGTTTTGCTCTTGTGACTGTGTTGCCTGAAGGCAGGGGACCAAACTAGGGATGTGCTGGAGCCAGCTCAGACAGTGAGAAAGCTAATTATTCAGTCTTCATTGTGAGCATTTGCACCTTAGAAATCAGCAAACCCTACAAAGCAGGGCTTGATTTATCATTTTGTTGATTTCAAGGCTTAAGAAAGCAATGGACAAAATGTTAATAATGCAGATTAAAAAGTCCGTTGGCTGTAAATTTTTGAAAAGAGGGCCAGTTGTGAAACATTTACTAGGACACTGTTGGTCTGAGCCCAGGGCTGATTGCGCAGAAGCTTGGATCAGTGGCTCTGGGTCCTACTTGGTTCAGTTCAATGCTCTCTAGGCTGCCTGTTTAGGTGGTTGCCTGATTCCTAATGATTATCAGTTGATTTTTGTCTGACTGCAGCTCAGAACTTCTGAACACAAGTGGTCCATGAGAGTCTTAGCCTTCTCCATGGTGGGCATTATCAGTGTGTACCATCACACCCAGTCATTCTGCCTTCTGAGGGGAGTTGGAGCTAATGTTATAACTAGGTCTGGATTTTAATGCAAATAATGTATACCCTGAAATGACTGGCATTTAGATTTTCATTGCCTGCTTCCATTGGTCTGGAAACAATTAATTACTCATATTTTTCATATAATTTCATATAACTTTGAATAGTACAAATGTAAATCATGTGACCACTTCACAGGACTGAATGAATTCACTCCAATGAAGACCTGTCTGTATGTAGCATGTGGCAAAGGAGACCAAGACATTCTTGCTATCTACTCAATAGTTGCTAGGACAAAAGAACCCATATTCATCAGGAAGGAGAAGAGAAAGAGTCTTACAATGTGGAGGATGAATAAGGCACAACAGGAATTGGTGGAACATAAGCGAAGGTTGCCCCCACTGGAGGTGGGAGTGGGGATGCTAGATACCACACCCCAGGAGGATGAGGAAGTGATGGCGGAGTCGATGGCTGCTCATGTTGCTCAGATTTCCGAGTTGGGCCAGAACTTAGAGACGCTCCTTTCTGTGTGCCCTTGTCTATTCCTAAAGGGAGTATGAGTACCAAAGATAGTTACGCATAACCTTGCCATGAGAAGAATGATAGGAGATGTGGGGACACCTGCTTCAGGTCATAGATGGGATTATTTCAACTCTAAGATACCTGTCTTCTTGACTGAGATTCTAGGGCTCTGAGACCCCAAGGCTCCAGAGGTCTTTAACAGATGAACAGTACAAGCCTCACTTGAATCACCTTAGCAGAAGGAAACGTTTGCTGTACCAGAGGAGTACAGAACCCTAAGTAGGTGATGTTCAGATGGCTCCCCTTTGAGGCTCCCTTTCTCCCCTTTGGGGAACTGGGACTAGAGAGAGAATTGGGGGTGGTTAGAGGTTTTCTTTCTACGTTTTATTCTTCCAGTATCCTCCCAAATCTGCCTATCATCCTTCTTCCTCAGCTACTGAGGTCCTCATCCTGTTCTGCTGTACTTCTCTGGTCTGAGGAGATCTGGGTCAACAATCATTGAGTTAATAGGGGGTAATAGGATGGGTGTGAAAGACAGCCAAAAAAGGCTGACAGGAGACACAACTAAATATTAATGGCATAGCTGATGCAACTTAGAAGCTTTCATGGACCTCTGAACTCTTTCATGCTCCTATCCAATCCAGGAAAGATGGAGATCCTAGGGCTATACAAAAGTCACTAATGCCTCCTGTTGTCAGAGGATGGGACTTTGGTGTTGTACTACTAGAACACCCCCCAACGACCTCCAATCTATTTCCTATATGGTGGTTAAGACTAACAACTCTGCCCATGCCTACTTGGTCTACAACTGCTAAGAGAGGAACTCTCAGCTCTCCTCTCACTTCTTACCCAATTTCTGTCCCCTGGTGTACAATAGTTGACTAGAGACCGACTTGTCTTTGCTAAAAAGGCTTTTTTTATGTTATGGAACTATGGATAAGAGCCTCAAATTCAATGTGACTTCCACATTTTCTAGGAGGGGGAATAAGGAATCAATTTCTATCCTACCAGAGGGCTCCCTGTCCTTCTCTGTGGGACTCCTGGGTCTGTGACACATAGGACACTGGCTCTTCTTGATGCTGTCACGGGGGGAAAGTTCCTCCAGATCCTTGCTGAGAGTGCTGTCTGAAAAATGAAAAGCAATCATTAAAATGCGCCATGGGACTTAGACTTTGTTCCATTGAGCTCAACATGGGAAGAAGAACTGTGGTGAAAAAAAAATCCCTCTTTCTGTCTTCTCCTGGCTCAGAGTTGGAGTTAGTTCTAAGGCCATGCTAGAGAAAGAATAAGGAATATTCTTGGGACCTAAGGATGCGTTAGGGGTGGAGGGTAGCAAAGTGGGTGGAAAAGACAGGATAGAATTAGTTGGTGCCTCAGTGGGCATTTCTTAGTGACCTTGGCATTAAATGCCCATAGTTTCTCCATCTCATAGTTGATGGAGGCAGTTTCAGACGAGAATCACTTATAGAGGAAACATTATCTAATGAGGCATGTACTCTGCACATCTGATAGAATATAAGCTGCATGAGTATAGGAAGTTTAATTTCTGTCTTTGTACCTTGCCCCTCACCCCCAGCACATAGCCTGGCAAATAACAGTTGCTTAAAATAATACTTTGTTGACTGAATGACTGATTCCCCAGATCCCTAGGGTAAAGACCCCAAGCCTATCAGTATGTATTTATTAATAACACAGAGAAGTCAAAACTCTGCAGGCTGGCCTGGTCTAGGCTTATCTGGGTAGACCCTAGGAATGGTTATTACCAGGAAGTTTCTTCCTCATTGAATGACAGCGGGAGCAGGAACGAGAATTGTTGTCTGTCTGGAAGCTAGGGGAGGATTTGACAGAATATTCATGACCTAGGAACACAAACCAAAAATGGTAACTGTTTGCCACATTGGGAATGGGTGCAGAGCTGGAAATCAAAAGCTCATGATGAAATCATGTTATCACCAGTGAAAAGAGCCCCGAGTATGCAACAGACCTTTCACCTGTTGGTTATTGGTCTATGTAGCATTTATTTCAAAACACAGAATCAAGTTGCCAGACCTGGGTCCTGTGGTGCTGGTTTGGGTTAGAATGACTGTATTTTAGGGTCCCTGGACTACTGGATCATCGATTTAGAATCAAAAAAATTACCTCAGAGTCCATCCATGCTGATGGCTCTCACTTTACAGTAAAGGGAATTGAAACTCAGAGATATTAAGTGACTTGTCCAAAGTCATGATTAGGATTTCCACCCTGGTCCTCTAACTCCAAACCCAGTGCTCTTTCCACCTAACCACCACACTACCTCAGGGGACTGGGAGCTTTCTCCCTGAGTGAACCTCCCTCCTACACTTTGCCTCAGTTTTTCAAAATCTTCTGCTTGTTTATATTTTATTGAAAGTCAAGAGTCACATGGAAGGAAAAGGGGAAGAAGAACAAATAAGGATTTTCTTTTGTGCCCTGACTTGAAGCTATGAGAGAGCCAAGGTCATGGAGCACAAGGATTCAATGTGAGATGTCCCAAGGGACCAAATGGGCCTTCCTCTTCCACCCTTCTCTCTTTCTTCCCTTCCTCCTTCCCTTCCTTCTGTTTCTAAAATAAGTTTTATTGATGCCTTTTGATTTACATCAGTCATTTCTGGATATCAATCTCTCCCTCAACCTGAATTTAAACGTCTCTTATTACAATGAAAAGCAATCAAGCGAAAAAAAAACCTCAACAAAAAACTGATGGAGTGACTGAGTCTGACGGTGTATGTAACAACTTCTCAACATAGTTCCCTGCCTCTGTGCTAAGAGGAGGGGTAAGATGGGGATGGGGGGGTAACATTCCTTATCTGTTCTCTTTGATTAAGACTGGTAAGACACAAATTTAATAACACATTATAATCATTTTGTTACATTCTACTGATGTGTAAATTGTAAGCAATTTACATAAGCAACCATAATTACTAATTTTGATATAGTTAGTGTTTTGGTTTTTTTCTTCTCATTTTGTTATTCGTTCTTTAGTATCTATGATCAACATTATTTTCACTGATACCACATACCATTTTACATATTTTCTCCTTCCTTGCCATCTTTTTTCTTAAGTAAGATTTTTCCAATACTTTATCTACACTTGTCCCAAGGCCAGTGAATTGCCCTTCAGCATATAGGATCACATGAGATGAAGAAGATCTTGGAATACTTTCCTACCTCAGTGTAATGACTCCTTTCTTTTCTCACCTGTGTAGTGGCCTCGGAAGTAGATTGTGTCTGCTTTCTTCCCTCTGGTTCCTCCTTTTATTCTGTCTGAGGAGCTCTGCTCCTCAGCTCTGCTCTGCTTAGCCTGGATCCTGGATACAGATTGTTCTGACTCAGAAGCTGAAATGGATAGAATCCAAAAGAACCAGAAGATATCCTTAAGAGATTTCTTAAAATGATAAGCAATATCTATCTAAAACTATAATGGGGATTTGAACTCATCTTCCTGAGTTCAAATCCATGCCCAGGCACTTACTAGCTATGTGACCCTTGGGCAAGTTACTTAACCTTGTTTGTATCAGCTTCCTCATCTGTAAAATTATCTGGAAAAGGAAACTGCAAACCACACTAGCATCTTTTCCAAGAAAATCCCAAGTGGATTCATGAAGAGTCAGACATGACTGAAATGACTAAACAATGTTTAAATGAAGCGAACATTCAATTTACCAAACATGTACTAAATGCCTATTGCAGACAAGGCATCGAAAGGACAAGATTCTACATCACCAATTGAAGGTTGGACAGCTCCACCCAGATGTTCCAAAGACATCTCAGAATCAACATGTCCAAAATATATTCCTACACACACATGCGCGCATGCACGCACACACATACACACACACACACACACACACACACACACACACACACACACTCACCTCTCTTCCTAACATCTCTGTGGAGGGCACCACCAATCTCCTAGGCTCCCAGAATAGAAACCTTAAAGTCTTCCTCACCTCCTCATCTTCACTCCTCATATCTAGTTACTAAATCTTCCTCATTCTACCTCTACATCATCTCTTGCATCTATCCCTTCCTCTTCAGTCACCCAGTTACTATCTTAATTCAGGCCCTCAACATCTGTTGCCAGATGATTACAACAGTTTTTAATTGTCTTCTCTGTCACTAACCTCTCTTCTCTCAAATCTTCCACACCACTGCAAAATTGGTCATTGTAAAGGACAAATCTGATCATGTCACTTTATTGCTCAAGAAACTTTGATAGCTCCCTTCTGCTTCAAGGATAAGATATAAAGTCCCCTGTTTGGCATTTAAAGCCTGTCATAATCTAGCTAGGATCCAAATTTCCAGACCAATCTCACATTGCTCCCTCTTTATGCCCTTCATTACAGTCAAACTAGACTTCTTCCTCTGCCCTGGTATATGGCAGTTCGTCTCTTGCTTCTCTGCCTCTACCCAGATTGATTCCCCATGCCTGGAATTCTCTTCACCTCTTACTTGTAGAAGCCCGATATTCCTTCAAAGCACAACTCAGCAGCCCTTTCCTATAGGAGACATATCCTGCTTTCCATAGTTGCTAGTGCCTATCCCACCCCCAAATGCTCTGTATGGACCCTGTATATGCTTTGCTCATGCTTATCTGGGTATGTTTGCTCTCCTCTCCCCCGCAGACCATTAGCTGCTCAGAGACTTTCATTTTTGTCTTTATATTTCCACTGTCTAGCATGATGCCTGGTCCACGGTGGATATTTAACATATGCTTGTTGAATAATGAAAGAACAACACAGTCCCTACTCTCAAGGAGTCAGCATGATTTAGGAGAAAAAGCACAAGATTTTGAAGCCATGCGAGCAGGACTCAAATTCTTGTGTCTATGGGTATTACTGCCTATGTGAGTTGGGTAAATCATTTCTCCTTTTTGGGCCATGTTTCCTCCTCTGTGAAATCCATGGACTAGATTGGGTTTTTAAGTCTTGTCTAGTTCTAAACACTCCATTTTAATTTAATGGGGGTGGGCAATATAACTTGTATCTAAATAATGATGATATAAGGTAGAATTATAGGAACAAAGGAGAACTAGGAGGAAAGAGATTGCTTTTAGCTGAGAAAGTCAGGGAAGCTTCATGGAGGAAAGAGTGTCTGAGCTGGGCCTCAAAGGAAGGGCTAATAATAAATGCTGATGAGAGGAGATCGGGGTGAGTCTTTGGGGGCCACTGGACCAATTTGTTTGCATTCTGTTCTGTGTCCACAGACAATACCTTGGACTCCAGCCAGTATCTCACCAATATGTGCCAAGGTCATGAGAGGGACCAACCATAAAGGTGCCCTCAAATTCTTCATGATTGGAGAAAAGTAATTCCGAGGGCTCCTGTCACCCTAATTAAGAGGTAGCTTGAATAAGAGTCAGATTTTCATCCTTCCCAATTGTTTCTTGTGGTAAGAAGCTGTATTAACTCTTTCAGGACAGAACTACATTTAATGAGGGTTCAATGAAAGACCCTCTTTGTTGTCCCACTACAGGGATAGGGAACCTACAGACTTGAGGCCACATATGACCTTCTGGCCTTAAGTGCAATCTTTTGACTGAATCCAGATTACAGAACAAGTTCTGTAAAATTTGGATTCAGTCAGAAGGTCACACTAAAGGATTAGAAGGCCACATGTGGCCTCAAGGCTGCAGGTTCCCCACCCTGGTACCAAGAACACATTATCATCAGTGACATGTATACAGCATGATAAGGTTACACACAAAATGTTTTCCTCTCAACAGTCTTGATGGGTTCATTTCTGAGCCTTACAGTTTAAGGACATCAATAAGTTGATATATATGTTATAAGAAGGACAAACCAGGATGGCAAAGGGCCTTGGGTCTGTGTCATATAGAGACAGGTTGAAGAAGCTGGAAGATGTTTAGTTTGAGAAAAGAAGGCCTGAGGGGATGTGATAGCTGTTTTCAAGTATCTGAAGGTCTCTTACGTGGAATAGGGAATTGATTCATTCCATTTTGCCCCAGAGGATAAAATCAGGAACCATGAGTAGAAATCACAAAGAGAAAAATCTAGGCTTGATGCAGAACAAACTTCCCAATAAGGAGAGCTATCTCCAAAGTGAAGGGCTGCCTCAGAGCTTAGTGGGTTCCTCATCATGGAGAGAATTTGAGTAGAGGCCAGAGGACCTCTTATCAAGTGTGTCATGGTGGAGATTCCTTTTTGGGTATGGGTCACTGACGTTCCTCGTGACTCTCAAGTTCTATGTTTCTAAGGTGGATAGAGAAAAAACCATCCTCATTTACAGAGATAGAAATAGAAGCTAAGGGAGATGGCAGGAAAGCTGTAATTTGGAGTCACAGAAGAGATGTGAATCCTGGGCTCTGCTACCTATTAGGTGTGTGATCTTGGATACAAGGTCCTATCTCTCTGGGCCTCCATTTTCACATCTGTAAAATGAAGGTATAGGGCTAGATGATCCACAGGGTCCTTTTGCTATATCTAAATTCTATCATTTTATGATGGAGTAATTGATTTGTCCAAGGCCTCAAACCTAGTAAATGTCAAAAGTTAGGGGTTTGACACCCTGTTGTTTGAAACAACAGTTCTTCTGACTCTAAGTTCTTCCACTAAAACCATGAGATACCTGCTCAAAGGACTCAGACAGGTCCTCAGAGGGTAAAGATGCCTAGGGCTGAAGAAGCAGTTTTCCCAGCTCTGTTTTTTGATTCAGATCCTGACCTTTAGAAAGAGCCTCAATGTGGAAATGTTTTACATGACTTCATATGGACATTGAGTATCACTTTCTTGCCTTCTAAATGGGTTTAGGGAGGGATGGAAGAGAATTTGGAACCAAAAACAAAAATTAAAAAAACCAAGAAAGTCAGCCTCTCCTGGAGGTCACTTACTTTGGGTTGATTGGGGCCTTTCTCGGGGCACAGAGGATGATCTCAGCCGCAATCTCACTGTTCTGTTGTTTTGGGTGGCATCTCCACGGTCACTCTGGTATCTCTCTGCAGATTTACTGGAAAAAGGTAAAAAACAACAAAGTCAACTCCTGGGACTTTGCTAAGAAATATATATATTTTTAAAATCTATTTATTTTTAGTTTTTCAACATTCATTTTTATAAGATTTTGAGTTCTAAATTTTTCTCCTTTCCCCAAGACAGCATCCAATTTAATATAGACCATATATGTACAATCCTATTTAACATAATATAATCTTTTATAACTGATCTTAGCTATCAAAAATTCCAAGGCCAGTAGGATCAATAGATGGTGCTCCATCTGAAAGGAAAGGGTAGCTTCCTTATAAATTCATCATCCCCTTCCTAAACGCTGACAGTCATATTCCCCCAGGTCCCATGTTCCTTTGTGGCAATAAGTCTTCAGATAACTGAGGAGATGCACTCACTTTTTTAGGTGCCTGGTGCCATGGTGGCAAGGAGACTCATGTTCTTAGTGGAAAAATAGGCAGCTGAACTAAAAGCCTGAGTTCTCACTCCTTAGTGAGCTGCACTGAGAGAGTCACAGGGAATAGAATGAGCAAAGGGACAGTATGGTTCCACCCCTTTATCCTCTGTTCTGGTCAGGCCACATACAGAGTATGGTGATCTGTTCTGGTCAGATCTCAAATAGCTAATTGTGTTCTATTTGGATACCACATCTTAAGATGGATACTGCCAAGGTGGAGCACATTCAGAGGAGCTGGATGAGGACCATGTCATATAAGGACTGGTTAAAAGAATGTTTAACTTGGAAAAGACAAGAATAGGGTGGAGTGGAACATCCTGAGGTTGGGAAAGAGTCAAGGGGAGATGGCAGAGGAGGACCTGGATCAACAGCAGCATGGAAACAACAAATATGAACTTGGACAGACCAGGATATGATGGAGGATAGAAGAGCCTGTAGCACTATGATCCATGAGGTCATGAAGTGATGGACACAGCTCAACAACAAAAGCAGGTATTTAAAGGGTTGTTAGTATGAAAAAGGAGTTGCATTTGCTTCAGTCGACTCCAGTTTTGGATCCATACAGTTTCAGTGTTGATGTCAGTAACAGGTTCACCTTTGTAGTGGCCTTTCAAAGGGAACCTAGAGGGCCACTTGTTGGGGCTGTGGTAGCCAGCTGGTAAGCATGGGTTCAACCAGGTGACCTCTGAATCTCTGCCAACCCTGAGCTTCTGTGTGTGATTCCAGTTATCTAAGATGTACACACCTGGTGTGGGAATAGCCCCCTGAAGCCAAGGGCTCCTTTGCAAGCCTGCTCCGAGCCCTGGTAGCTTGGTGGAAGTTATGACTTGAGGTATCCTGAGGTGGGTTGTTCAAGCTGGCCTCTATCCTCTCACGGAGTCGGGTCACTTCTTGCTGTAGGGACCTGATAGCTTGGCTGTCATGGAAATAAAGATGGTGAGCAGAATGCAATGGGGGAAAGCTAAGGATTTCCTTTGACCATTCTGTATTAAGCACAAGAGAGGGCCCATATCTGTTGGTTATGGCATACTTGTGATTTCTAGGCATCATAGGACCATAGGTTTAGAGCCAGATATCAGAGTACACCTTAGTCCAATCTCTTCATGAATAGAAAACTGAGACCCATAGAGTTTAAATGACTTGTCCAAGGTTACACAAGATGAAGAGCTGGGATTCAGCTCAGGTCATTTGGTGCTTTTCTACTAAACCATAAAGAGAAAAACACTGGCCATATATGCAACTTGGCATCTTCTTTGGTGGACTGAGGGTGTTAAACTCATTGTCTGTCTCTTTTCTCTACTCCTCCTCTGTTTTCCCCTCACAGGAATCTCTCTAATGAGGGAAGGGGAGTTCTCCTCTGAGCCCTTCCTAATATATCAACCAATCAATAAGCATTGATGAAGCACTTACTATGAATCAGACCTTGTGCTGTGAGCACTGGAGATACAAAAGGCAAAAGACAAAAACAAAAACCCTAGACTCTGTTCTCAAGGTGCAGGCATCCCAACACAGAGCTACTGGGCATTCTGAATAGTTGGTTTTCCCATGAAATCTCTTTGCCTACCTGAGGAGGACAAGAAGGTAATGCAGGTGGGGTGAGATTCTTGATAATGAAAGGTTCTGGTTGTTACCTGTTTAGTAGAAATCTGACTGTATTTAGATCAGTTAAGGAGAATTTTCTGTTGAGACAAATTGGGGTGGGGGGGCAAGGAGGAAGTGGTAGCTTTTCCCTTGGTTCTTTAGGGATTCCCATAGTGTAGAGGGTCATACATCCTCCAGAGGATCACATCACCTCTTTTAATTCTCTCCTTTTACAGATGAAGAAACTGAAGCTGAAAGGAGCATAAGTCATTAATCTAAGGTTACACATATTATGGTAAGTGGCAGAGTCAGAATTCAAACGCAGTTTTTGATTCCAAATCCTGGAACTTTTCCCATGACACCCTGCTGCTTTCATGTGGATATCACAAGCCACCAGAAGGAGTGGGGAAGGAGACTTGTTTTCAACATCTTCCCTTGGACAATGGAGGAGGAATTCATTACAAGTGTTTGCCATCGCCCCACCAACAGGACTGGAAAGACCTGTGGGCTGGTGCAAAACATGAGCAAGCTGAAGAGAGTAACAAAGGCTGCTCAGGAGGCTGGTGAAATGTAGATAAAATGCCCCAATGACTACACATTGCTGCCTGCAAGGTCATCTTAATTCACCAGTTCCTCTCTTCTTCCTATCTCTCTATCTCCTGCACCCCTTCCCCCAGAGTCTCAATTGAAATAGTGATTTTCTATTATGGGTAGCATGAGACATTGGACCGGTAGTCATGAGACCTGGGTTCTAATCCGTAATTTTGCCACTAACTTGTTCTTGTAACCTCAGGTAAGGAGTTTTCTCTATTTGTACCTCATCTGTTAAAAAATGGTGGTGGGATGGGGTAGGGAGGGGAGCTAAAAAGAAACTGAAAGGGACTTAAGGGATCATCTAATCTAATCACTTTATTCTACAGATAAAAAAAGTGAGGACACAGAGGTGAGACAGGGTTCATCTAGCAAGATGGCAAGAGTCAGAATTTGAATCCAGATCCTTTCAGCCTTCAAACCTGAGTTTTCTTCTTACTACACTAGATGCTATGTTCCTTCTAAATCAGATTCAATTACAAGAAACAGAAACGTGGGTCCTTTTTTTAGGTGGGGTTCATCTCAGGGGCTGAGATGTTAAGGTCCCCTGAAGGTAGAGACATCTTATATCTGTGTCCAGATGCCAGTTTCCCACCCCCACAGGCATAGCACTCATACACACAAGACAGAGGAATCCAGGATCTTCGGCACCGCCGTGGCCATCTTCCCAAGGAATATAGCTCCTCTAAATTCCCTGACTCAGCCAGGTTCCTGGGAGAGTACAGTCCCCCTAATACCAGGTCAGCTCTTTCCCCAATATGATAGCTCCTAATGCTTCTTTCCAGGTCAAGAGGAATGAGGAGGAGCCCTTACTCAGGAGTTTGTGTGTCTCCTGGCACTACTGCCTTGGAGGAGTCAGAGCTTAGAACTTGCTGGAGCAACACGTGTCTGAGTTACCAGTTTCCTAGCAATCCCCATGGAGACATTTGTTAGGGCTACATAATCAGGAAATGTATAATGAGGACACTGTGGGCTGGGGAAAAGCATTCCAGCCAATAAACACTAAATAGGTAGGGAGCTCTGGGGTAGCTTGGAGAGCCTGGCTTTTCGCTTCTTAGAGTCACTGAGAGGGGAAGGGATTTGGGTCAGTCAGGGAGATAAAAGAGAATTAGGACCCAACTTTAGGTTGACCTGGCTTGTTAACTCTCTGATTCATGGTCTATTGGACTCCCAATTCATTACTCCAAGGATGGCAACAAATGCTGCTGGGGGAGGATGCTTAAGACTCTAAGTCTCTTTGTCTAGTCCCTCCCTACACAAAACTCATCCTGGAAAAGATAATGATAGCAGCTAGTATTTATGTGGTACTTTAAGGTCTGCAAGGTACTTGACATAGATTTTCTCATCCTCACACCAACTTTGGGAGGTAGATGCGGTTATTATCTCCATTTTACAGATGAAGAAACTGAGGCAAACAGTGGTTAAGTGACTTGCCCAGAATCCCACAGCTAGGATCTGAGGTAGGGTTTCCCTGACTCCAGGTCCAGTGATCCATCCACTACACCACCTAGCTACCCCTGAAAGCTTCAAGTTCTTCTGTGAGATTTATCTTTCCATGTCCTTCTCTCTTTATTCTGAGTTCCTAATGGTGTATGTGTGTGTTCATGTATGTCATGGATCCCTTTGCAATCTGGTAAAGCCTATGGATCCTTTCTCAAGAGAAGGTTTTTAAATGTGTAAAATACATAAGAGTTATAAAGGAAACCAATTATATTAAAACATATTGAGAAAAAAAGTTCACCGGCCCCATGTTAAGAATCCCTGGTAGAGGCAAAGGCATTGGACAAGATGGCATCAGATGCCCTTTGAGCTCTAATTTTGGGGTAAGCCCTAGGTCCAACTTCCCCTCTGTCACTTACATACCACTTGTGTAACTTTAGGCAAATTATCCCCTCTGGGATTCAGTTTCCTAGCTTTAAGATAAGGCAGTTAGACTAGCTGGCTCTAAGGTCTTTTCTATGTCCAACATTCTATGATCTATGATCTAATAAGAAGGTCTCAGGAATAGAAGGATCAACTGGCATGTTCATACAGGAATAATATGTTTGTCTATGTTGACAGCTACATTCCAACAGCCCAGAGAAAGGTATACCACTTGCCAAAAGCAGATAAAATGGAAACTAACAGAAAACATTTAAAACTACTGCTTATCTAAGATTTCTCAGCAGAAAGACAGTATTTGGCTAAGAACACAGCAGAGATTCTCACATAGTACAACTGGGAGAAAAAGGCAATCAAATAATGTTTTCTTTTCCTGCCAAGGCATTCCCTCTAGAATAAGGGTAGTGACAGGGAATCTCAGCATCTGGAAAACTGCATACCATGAGCAATGTCTCCTAAAAAAACCAAAAAGAATGAACTGTGACAGTGATGCCTTATTTTAAAAGGCATTGAAATGGGACTCCTGAAATCTTCTATTCACTTCCTTGCGTGATCCTGGGCAAGGTCACTTCAGTTCTCTGGGCCTCAGTTTCCCTACCTATAAAATGGGCATACTGGTCTAGATGACCTTTAGTCACCCTGTCGACTCTATGACTTTGTCACTTAAGTGGTCATGTAGGACTCACTCTCTCACTTCCCGGGAGATGAGGTTGCTGAGTGGGTCTTTTGTTGTCTTTTGATGTCCTTCATCAGAAGGGGTGGGAGCAGGAGACCGGTCGTCCTCTCTGCCATGGGAATACTGTTCACGGGCCCTATCATGGCCCTTCCCATCCAAGTCAGCTGATAAGGAAGAGATACCAGGAGAGATAGGAAGGAACTGTGTAAGATTGCAAAGTAGTTTTCGTTTTGAGTTACTAATCTGAGAGTCAAAAAAATCTGAATGCCTGTAGATTTGGGGTCACTGTTTTGGGGAGAGGACACAGATTGGGACATGCTCCATCAGATCCTCCTGAACTAATTACTAGAGTGAATCCAGCACTGGCCCAGTCTCCAAAGACATGGGCTACAAGGTATTAATTCTCTCCTTCCCCATCCCCAACCCCATCCTCTGCACCTTGTAATTGGGCAATGCTATGAAACCAAACTATCAACCAAACATTTCTTACATGTCATGTCTACTCACCTATCTTTGTGCCTGGTCCTGGCTTGTGGTGAAAGTTTTTTATCCACTTCTTTGAGGGAGTGATAGGCATTGGGTCAGACCTCTGGGCCTGGGCCCCTGATGTGCTGAGCCCGGAGGATACTCTGGCAACAAGCTGTTCTCTTCCTGGATGGCAGGAGGATGGAGCTTGGGGTAGACATGCTGTAGAAGGCTGGGGTAATCTTCTTGAGTCACTGGTACCAAAGGACATACTGTGATATAAAGAAAAATGTCAGCAAGCCTAGTCACACTGTCCCTTTTCTTGCTTTGGACTGAGAATGCATTATGATAGTTAAAGTCCATATGCTTTTCTCAAGTAAAGATATTTGGTTCACACATTTGTAAGATTTAGAGCTCCAAAGGGACCTTACAGATTATCTCATCCAGCTCCCTCATTTTGCACGTGAATATACCCCAAGGGCCAGCCAGTCAAGTGCTGTGATGTACCAAGGACATATAAGTGAGAGAGCTGAGAATCCAACCTGGGTCCTCTTAACTAAATATAGCCCTATTTCTCCCATACCACCAGGGTCTTCTTTCTTAAACCCATTGTCTTTCCTCCTTTTGCTGCACCCAGTTTACTTTTCTGTGTTCTGCTTTAAGTGACCATCCTATGGCAATTATTTATACACTCTACCACTCCCACCAACCAACCTAGTTCCCCAATACACATAGCTCTGACCATTCTAAGAGCAGGGGCCATCCCAAGGAGAGAGGAACCATGGGAAGGGAGGCAGAAATGTGAACTGCAATACCTGGCCTGAGAAAGTCGGTGCTCTGGAGTCTGGGTTAATGGAGATACCCTGCTGCTTTCAGATCCCACAAAGCCACTGTCAGTTTCTGGGGACACTATCCGGTGCTCCTGAAAAGTAACAATGGTTCCCCTTAATACCAATCATATTCTTTACCCTGCCCCTAGGAAGTTGGTCTAGAATTCTAGCCTGAACATCTCCCTGCTTGCTTTCACAGACCAGATACCTCAACTGATATTTACAGACCCTCAGAGTTGAAATAGACTTCCTAAATCACCTGGTCCCAATTGTGGAGAAACAGGAAACTGGGGGAAATTTTATATCAAGTTTCTCTGATAAAGACATCATTTCTCAAATTTAAAGAACTGAGACAAATTTATAAAAGTACAAACCGTTCCCCACTTGATAAATGGTCAAGGAATATAACAGACAGTTTTCAGAAAAAATCTAAGCTATCAACAATCACATGAAAAAAATTCTCTAAATCACTACGATTAGAGAAATGCAAATCAAAACAATTCTGAGATACCAATTCACACCTATCAGATTGGGCAACATGACAGAAAAGGAAAATGACAAATGCTGGAGGGTTGTGGAAAATTTTGGACACTAATGCACTGTTGGTGGAGTTGTGAACTGGTCTGACCATTCTGGAAAACAATTTGGAACTATTCCCAAAGGGCCATAAAATTTTTCATAGCCTTTGACCCAGAAATACCACTACCTGGTTCATATAACAAAGGGACCAAATAAAAAATAAAAGGATCTATGTCTACAAAATATTTTTGTAGTGACAAAGAACTGGAAATCTAGGGGATGCCCATCAATTGGGTAATGGTTAAAAAAGTTGTGGTACATGATTGTGATAGAATACTATTGTGCTATATGAAACAATGAGCAGAATAGCTTCAGAAAAAAATCAGGAAGATTTATATGAACTGGTACAGAGTGAAGTGAGCAGAACCAGAAGAACATTGTACATAGTAAGAGCAAAATTTAAGGATAATCAACTGTAAAAGACTTAGCTACTCTGATCAAGATAGTGATCCAAGAGAATTCCAAAGGACCCATGATGAAAATTGCTGTGCACCTCCAGAGAGAGAACTGATGAACTCTGAATGAACACCGAAACCTGCTTTTTAAAAATAATTTTTAATTTTGTATTATCTTTCGCAACACAGCTAATATAGAAATAGGTTTTTAAGTCCTCATATATGTGATCAAGTAAAATTGCCTGCCTTCTCAAGGAAGGGTAGGATGGAGGGACAGAATTTTGAACTCAACATTTTAAAAATGATTGTTAAAAATTTTTTTACATGTAATTGGGAAATATTCAATGACATAAATAAAAGTGATTTTAAAAAGAAGGGGAACATATCTCATGTTCCGTTTTTAGTCCTCTTTCTGATGCTTGCTGCTCAGGCAATGTAAGCACACGGTCTTCTTCATTACTCTCATTGCATCATCATTAGAGGGAGAGGTCAAATTCCTTTCTAAATTTGGTTCATGCCATGAAACCAGACCATTTCTTTCAGCCACATCAACACCCCCAACCCTGTAGTTGGTCCCCATTTTTGAAGAGGCTGTGTGTGTGTGTGTGTGTGTGTGTGTGTGTGTGTGTTGGGCCAGATTTTATTTTGTGATTTTATTGGTATAAGGAGTGGCCATAAATTCCCTTTTTTACCAATGTAAATCAAACAACTTGGCAGCTTATGTGTATTCTTCAAGAGTTGGCTGGGGCATCAAGAGGTGACTGTTGGAACTCAAGAAAGGACAAGGGTCACCAAGCCTAAGTGACTGTGCCACAGCAATACATATCCTACATATATACCACATAAATTTATGAAGACAGGTCCATTGGTAAACCCACAAGCTCCTCAGAATTATGAGTTGCTATTAATATGATGATGATCAGTATTATCATTCCTATTTTACAATGAGGGACTAAGGCCCAGAGAGATAAATGACTTGTCCAAGGTCACCCTGCTCTAAGAAGCAGAGTCTGAACTCAAATCCAGGACTCTTTCCATCGCTCTCACTATCTTCCCTGCCCCACTGTTGGGCAGACAACTTCAGAAAACGGCTTGCATTTACGGCCTCCTAGGCCGTTACAGAGGCCCTTTCCCCAGAAGCATGCCTGGATTATATAACCCCTAAACATATTCGTTACCTCACACTGGCTCATGTCGAAGTTTCTTACCAGCTGGGGGGTGCTGGCTGAATGAAAAACCTTCTGAAGGGGCGAAGAGCCTGAAACGCCACTGCCAGCCAGACTGGCGATGCTGCTCTGGTGAGAGGGTGGCTGCTTTTGCTCTGAGACTGGTGGGGTGAGCTTGGAGGTAGGTGGGTGTGGCTGAGCAACAGGACCCTGAGGAAGCCCACCCAAGTGGTGCCCACCATTCCTCGGCGATGACTGGAGTTCTAGGGGCTGGGTCGATTGAGTCTGCTCTGCACATTCCCTGACAAGAAATGAAAAACATGCATCAGCTTCATCCTTCCTGGGGCTCCCCAGGGCCTACCCCATTTGTCTGCACTTGTGCTCATTCCACATCTGGAGCGGGGAAGAGGAGCCCCTCTTGTGATTATAGGATTGGAGATGAAGAAAAGTTTCCCAATGAAGGTTCCAAATGAACACTTTCTGGTCGGGATTGTGGTATTTAGGAAAAAAATCCCTGGGCTCACATGAGTATCAGGGCTGCTATGGAGCTCATGAGCAAAGAATAAGATAGGGCCTCAAGGAAATGTATAACCAGAAGAGGAGGGGCACTGAGGGCTCATGAGGGATCAGAAACTGATGTGGCCCTGAAGTATTTCCTTGGTGTCCACGAAATGATTTAAAGAAGTTGGGTAAACTTTCTATTTAGTATTTATGGAAAGAGAAGGGCTAATTAGTACCAACAATGATGAGATGGGGTGCCCTGCCCCTACAGAGGGAAATCAAAGATCTATTTAAGTGATGAAGGAATCAAGATGACAATCAGTGTTGAAATTGAACCTGCCCCATTGGCAGGGCAGATGTATCACAACAAAGTGGAGAAGCAGGTTCAAGAACGAGGAGACCTGGGTTTGAGTCACAACTCTGCCACGTATGAGCTATCCCCTCCACCTGCTACTCGGAGCTGTTTGCCCCTCTAGTAACTATCTCATAATGAGGGTAACAATAAAAAAATATTATATTTATATAGAGAACAGAGAAGAGTCTTTTTCTAGTTTTTTTAAGGTTTGTGTATCAATTTACATGTGCTATTTCATGACAAGCTTGTGAAGAAGGTGCTGTCATTTTCCCCATTTTATATATGAGGAAACTGAGGCACATAGAGGTTAAATGACTTGTTCAGGGTTATATAGTTAGTAAGTGGCAGGATTTGCACTCATGTCTTTCTGACTCCAAATCTAATTCTCTGTGCACTGGACCACTTAGTTGCCTTTGGAAAATATAAAGCAGTGACCCTGGAGAAGAGAAAAAAATTGAGAAAATACACCTCCCTCCCCTCATTGCATTATGGGTGTGGGATATTGCAGACAGTGTCAGATATGACTGAGGCATTTGTTTGCTGAACTGCTTTTTAATCTTTTTTGAATTCTTAGTCAGAAGGGCTAGCTCACTAGGTACATGAGAAAAGAGGGATATAGTTGAAAATGAAGGTGATATAAGAACAAAAAGATATAACGATTTAAAAGAAAAAAGTATTTTAAAAAGCAATATACTAAAGGGAAACATTATGCCATCTCATTATTTGAAGTACACTCAGGAAGGACAAGGTGTTAAAATTTTCTTGTGAAAAAAGGAAATATCAAAAAAGAGAGTTATGGGATTTTAAAAATATTACCCACAACAGAAAAGGGAGGGAGGGATCATCACCTTTCACTTCACATACTTCCTTCAAGCCTTAGCTCAGGTGCCACCTCTTTAATGAAGCCTTCCCTGATCCCTCCCTCCTCAAACTACACCGTATTTACTAATCTGAGTACATGCTATATTTCTCTCTCCTTCTTACCCCCTACATATAATTTAGGTTTCCAGGGGCGGAAATTGCTTTGTTTTTGACTTTGGAGTCAAACTATATACTTTGCACATAGATAATGCTTAATAAGTGTTTTATTGGACCAGAGGCAAACTTGAACTACTTCATCACTGAGATGCCTGAATTTAGTAAAGAATAAACAGTCAAGGGGCAAGTGACTTACTCAAGAGGGTTTGGGTGCTTCCCTTCCTCCCGTTCTGTCCTTCTTGAACTGGGATCAAAAGTCTTGGAATTCCCAGCAATTGGCCCATCAACTTCCTGGGTGGAATGCTTCTCTTCCTGGTCTTCTTCCAACTTGACAGCATCGGGGAACAACTTGATACTGTGGTATCTATAATGGGCCAGGCAGAAGAGGTGTGACCTTGAGTACTACCATCTGCTGTCCTGAAGTGCTCTGGGCTGGGAAACATTGCAGACATGACCAAGAACTGATGCTCAAGATGGAGGACTATACTTCTGGGGATTGACCAAAGGTACAGATCCTAAATTGTCTCCAAACCATGAGTGAGATGCTCTTTCAAGCAGGTCACTTAGTAGATTCTCTTACAGGTGAATCTCCAAATGACTGGATCATGACTCTCTCAGAGCAGCTATTATAAAAACTAGAAGGGACTCTCAGAGGTCATGGAGTCCATCCTCCTGTCTTCACATAGCTTTATATTAACCCATCCCAGACAGATGAGACTCCATCTTAACTTTCAAAAATTTTCAGAGGAGACTATAACACAACCGACACTTATAACAGATTCTATTGATAAGAGCCCATGGGAGAGGGATGTTTTTTTTTGTCTTTCCTTGGATCTCCAGATCTTAGCACAGTGCTTCCTAGCATGATGTAAATTTCCATATTCACATTTAGAGTTCAAATTAACCAGAATTCTTTCTCCTGCCTTCAACTTGTGGAAGAATAGGAGAGGTGAACAATAAAAAAAAGCTGGTATTGGGGATTTTGTCTCAAACAATTTTTCTGGAGATGTTCTAGAATTCATATGCATTCAACTGCATCTCCTATATCTCTCCAGCTCTACTCTGAAGCACTGAGAACTAATGTTTAAAAAGAAGGTCCCAAAGCCCTATGGGATCCCTGCAATGGTCAAAGGAAAAAAATGAGTCATTCTTGAGATTCTATTTATCCATACAGGAAAATGGACTCAAAATATTTTAAAGAAATATTTTCAATCTGGTTTGAAACAAAAAGTGCTGGATTTACCACCTACAGCATATACCATTCCAGTAAACTGAATTTCCCAGTAACTAAGTATTATCAAGTATTAAGGTTTTGATGAGTTTTTCCTAACAGTTTACCAGCTCTTTATATGGGTCTCCCAAATTGTTTGGATACAAAGTGGATTGAAAAGGTCTGAGGCTGGAGACTGGATAGAGCTAGGAAGGTTGGGAAGTTCCTGTAAGATGACTGGGCTCTCTCTGACCATCCCCTTGGTCACTTACTGGGCTGTAAGGCTCTGGAAATCCTGCTCCATTTGGAGGTGCTTGTACTGAAGTGGCTGTGGCAATGCAGGGCTTTCATCTTCTAAATCGCTGCTGGCAGAGCTCACTTCTGTGTGTGCTCCATTCTGGACAGCTGGGGTCTGTAGGAAAGAGAGCAAGGGGGCAGACAGAGTTCAATTAGCCCCAGTGTTCTGGGACCAAACAAATGATGTAGATAACTCTTCCAACTTCACCAGAAAAATTCACTTATGCAACCTAGGTTATACTTATCCTAATCTTGTGAATGGGCAGCTAAGTGGCACAGTGGACAGAGCACCAGGCCTGGAGTCAGGAAGACCTGAGTTCAAATCTAGCCTCAGATACTTACTAGTTGTGTGACCCTGGGCAGGTCACTTAACCCTGTTTGCCTCAGTTTCCTCACCTATAAAATGAGCTGGGGAAGAAAATGGCAAACCACTGTAGTATTTTTGCCAAGAAAATCTCAAATGGGGCCATGAGGAATCAGACATGACTGAAACAACACTTGCAATGACAAATTCTTTTTTTTAAAAAAAGGGAGGACCCATGGCTCCCTTGTCTTGTACTTGTGAAACTGATTTATAGGACTTCACATTTATCCATAGTGAATTTCTTCTCCTTAGATCTGATCTGTTGCTCTAGCCTAGTGAGATCTTTTGGGGTTGAGATTTTATCACTCAATGTGTTTGGCTTTTCGAATGTAAAGCCGACACAGTGCTGAATGGGCTAGCTATCTATGTAGCCATGAGGTGCAGCGGTTAGACCAGTGGTCTTAGAGTCAGGAAGACCTGAACTCAAATCTGATCTCAGACACTTCTCTCATCCTAGGAAAGTCACCTAACTTGACTGTCTCAGTTTCTTCAACTGTAAAATGGGGATAGTAACAGCACCTATCTTCCAGGGTAATTGTGAAGATAAAATGTGATAATACTCGTAAAGTGGTTTAAAGTGCTGTATAAATGCTATCTATTTTCCGAAGCCATAATTTTTCTTTTAAATGTTAAACGTCATGGGACAAAAGACATATCCCTGGAACACTCCACTAGAGACCTTCCAAGTTGACATCAAGCCTTTAAGAATTCTAACAAGTATGTTATCCATATCCAGAGAAAGAACTGATGGAGTTTGAATGCAGATTGAAATACAGTATTTTCACTTCATTTTTTTGTGGTTTTCCCCTTTAGTCTGTTTCTTCTTTGATAACTTGTTATGTTTACCTGATTGCACACATATAACCTATATCAAAATGCTTACCATTTTAGGGAGGGGGTAGAAAAGGGAGGGAGAAAAATTTGGAACTCAATATTTTTAAAGGAACATTAAAAATTCTTTACATGTAGTTGGAAAAAATAAAATACTATTTTAAAAAATGAACTCCGAGAGACAGCATTGCACAGTGGATATAGTGTAGGTAATGGAATCAGAAAGATTTGTATTCAAATCCTAACTCTGACACTAGGTGCAGATCTACAAACAAGCCACCCAACCTCAGTTTCCTCATCTATAAAATGGGGATAATACTGTTTGTTTCTACTCTTGGCTGTGAGGCTCAAACAAAAGAATACATGCAAAGTACTGTGCAAACCTTAATCAGGTAAATATCAGCTGTTTTTTTCCTCACTTGGACCTTTGAGTGAATAGTTGTAAGGAGACCCCTCCTACCAATACAAACCAGCAATTGATCTACCACTTATGGTCTTGAAAAGTTGCTTGGGCATGGAGAAGAAAAGTGGCTTGCTTGGGGTCACATGATCAGTGTATAGCAGAAACAAAACTTGAACCTAGGTCTTCCTACCCCCAAGACTGACACACTATCAGCTACACCAACTACATCATAAACCTATGAGCAAATAGTAATATGAAAAAAGATGACAAGTCTTTGGATCCAGTAATTCAAACAGCACCAGTCCAACCTATGTGAGTCATTGTCTCCAGGGGTGGGGAACCTGTAGCCTTAAGGCCACATGTGGCTTTCTAGGCCCTTGTGACTCAGTCCATTTTACATAACAAAATCCTTTTAATAAGGAGATTTGTTTTGTGAAGTTTGGATTCAGTCAAAAGGGCCACACTTGAGGACCTAGAGGGCCATGTGTGGCCTTGAGGCCATAGGTTCCCCACCACTGGAGCCTATCTCTCCTCTTATCCATAGGATGGCCTGATAGATAAGCATGAGAAGAGCCCAAAAATGTACTAAGAGATTCATTTTCCTCCCTCTTTGTCTTTGCCTATTCTCTTCCCTGTGTCTGAAACAAACTTCCTTCCCGTCTTTGTCTGTGAGAGTTCTATCCATTTTCTAAAGCTCTGATCAAATGCAGCCTTCCTTCCCATCCCCAAAAGTCAGCTCTGTTCTTCTCCTGTGCAAAATGACCAGGAACTCTATGCACTGACAGAAATCATCCCTGCCCTCATGGAGTTCACAAGGTAATCTAGACAACACACAGAACAGACAGATGTAGGGGTAAGTGACAGCAACGGCGGAAAGGCCTCAGCAGAAGGGAGGATTTGAGCTGAGTCTTGAAGAAAGCCAAAGAACCTAAGAGCCAGAAATGAGGAGGGAGACTATTCCTGCCATGGAGACAGTCAAAGCAAAAATGCAGAGATGGGAGATGGAGTGTAGTATAGGAAAGCATAATGTATAATTTCCACGAGGGCAGGAACTAGTTAGCAGCATCCCTCCAACCCTCACCAGCAGCACCCAGTCCTCAGCAGGCCTTGCAAGAGCAATAGCCAATAAATACATGCTCCTGATTTTCAGTGCCCTAAAGGGTAAAACATAGATGGTGGCAGAGAAGAGAGAGCGCCAGGCCTGGAGGCAGGAAGAATCGTCTTCCTGAGTTCAAATTCAGTGACCCTAGGCAAGTCACTTAACCCTATTTGCCTCAGTTTCCTCATCTGTAAAATGAGCTGGAGAAGGAAATGGCAAACAATTCCAGTATCATTCATTGCCAAGAAGATCCCAAATGGGGTCATGGAGAGTTGGACATGACGGAAATGACTGAACAAAAGAAGGCAAATTCTACCTTGGAGTGGTGACCCAGAAGAAATGGCACTGTGGTGTTAGAGCCTCAAACAATACAGAGCAATTCAACTAAACATTTAGAAAACATATTGACCTGTAAAACACAAGGACTGCAAAGTCTGTCTTAGCTTTACTTCTCACTCTTTGCTTCTAACTCTCCTCCCTCCTTCTCTCTGTCTCTATCTCTGTTTGTCTCTCTCTCTCTCTCTCTAACTTTCTCTGTCTCTCTTTCTCTCCTTCCCTCCCTCTCTCTCCTTCTCTCTCTCTGTCTGTCTTTCTCTAGCTCTCTCTCTCTCCCTCCCTCCATCTCTCTCTCCCTCCCTCCCTCCGTCTCTCTCTCTCCCTCCCTCCCTCTTTCTCTCCCTCCCTCCCTCTCTTCCTCTCTCTGTTTCTCTCTTTCTCACTCTCTCTTTCTCTCTCTATCTCTCTCCCTCCCTCCCTCCCTCTCTCTCTGTCTCTCTCTCTCTGTCTCTCCCTCCCCCTCTCTGTCTCTGTCTCTCTCTCCCCCATTGCCACCACCCTCAGCTAAGCCTTTATTATTAGCCCACTCACTAGGAAAACTGTGACAGTTTTCTAACAGGGCTTCCCTCCTCTGATCTCTCTCCCTTCTAGTCTAACTACTGCCAGAATAAATTTCCTTAGGCATAGACTTGGACATATCACTCCTCTTATTAAAAACCTTCAGAAGCTCCTCATTGCTTCCAAACCAAAGTTCAAATTCTTTTGATCAGCATTCAAGGCCCTCTGAAATCTGGTTCCATGAGAAGTACTTAATAAATTATTTTGCATTCTATTATTTTTCATTCTATTGCTTGTCTTACTTGAGCTTTACCAGTCCAAGAGAACTCAAGCATGTCTTAACAGTAAATACTGAATCAGACTGAAACAGATTCTCATGAAGATCTAATACACACACACACACACACACACACACACACACACACACAGAAACAAGAAGTCTAACATAGTTCATTCCTCACTGGGTTCCAGGATTGCTTTCCTCTTGTACTGGGAAAAGGAGCTACCTCAGAGTAGGGGGTGCAGACAGTTGACATGGGGGCTTGAGCTGATAAAGCAGGAGACAGAGTTGGCAGGTCTGATACAGGTGAAGCTGCTGAGCTGCCATGGGACTTTTCTTCTGGAGGGGTCCTCGGAGAAAGCTGGGCAGGTCTTAAGTCATCTATCTCATCCATGAGCTCCTCCAGGCGCATTCCCAGTCGAAATATCTCTCCTTCAACTTCCCTGAAACAGGTCAAACCATGGTTATGTGGGAGAATGAAAGTGGAGAGAGAGACACACACACACAGAGAAAGCGAGACAGAGACAGAGAGAAAGCAACAGAGAAAAAGAGAGATTCTGAAAGGGACTACTGCAGAGTCAGAGATAACATGACTACTGGATAAAAAGCTAACCTCAACCTTAGTAAAACCTAGGTTCAGATCCTACCTTTGACATATATTGGCTGAAGGATCCTGGGCAAGTCATTTATATTTAGCCTATCAGTGTCCCAGGCTATCCTCTTAAGACTATAAGTGAGAGAGAAGGTTTTATATTGATGATGGAGTTCCCTACTAGGAGCTCCTTAAACTCCTGAAATCATGGACCCAATCCGAAACAAAACAACCTGGAGAGTAGACTCACCCCTGTAGAGAGAAGTTCCTTGGGCTAGATGCCTCCTAGCATGTACCTCTGCTTAGAAGGAAACTTAGTCTGATCTCATTTTGTACAGGAGGAAACTGAGACCCAGAATAAGGAGAATGAGTTGACCTCAAGTCACAAAATAAATAAGGAGCAAAGCACCTTAATTCAGTGCTCCTTATGTGAAGCTATGCTGACTTTACTTACTAAGAAGAGAAAAATCCTAGACATAGAAACATAAAGATTGGCGCACCAGAAGAACAGAGACCAAATGGTCAGAAACCAAATAAGCCAGGAAGACCCAGAGCCTCTGAAGGCTTAGACTGGCAAGGAGCTGGGAAGTGGGGGCTTGCCAGGGCACAGTGAGTCCTTCCCAACAGGGTCCCATGGCTAAGTTCATCAGAATCCACAGCTTCCATTCATAGGTCCCCATGTATGTAGCTAGAGAAGCAGAACCTCATCAGCTTTGGTTCCAGGCTGTTCATTAGCCTTACTCTGTTTTAAGTCTTCCAGCCCAACAATCTACCTGTATCCTCACCAGCAAAAGCCAAGGTGTTCTATGTTCAATGACACAGAACCTCAGTTAGACAGAAGCAGTACTACAAGATTTGTGTTGGACACATCCCTTTCCACTACTTTGTATGAATTCTTCATAAGAACTCAAATATAATTATCCCTTGTTAGAGATAGGAGTTTTCTGGAGCCAGGTATCACTGACTCACTAGATCTGATTGTTAAATTTTGAGCATAAGTATTTGTACATTAAGAAATTAGCCAAAAATATAAATTGAGGCCTGATGCATAGGTTCCCAAAACGGGTGATACTGCCTCCAAGAGGGCGCTGGGATGATCCAGGGGAATGATATTAAAAAAAAAAAAAGACCCAGATTAAAAAAAAAAAGTTAATGGATTAAAGGAACTAGATTTCCAGGAGGCCACTGAGTAGTTTCTTGTTTTTTGAAAAGGGGGCAGTTGGCCAAATAAGTTTGGGAACCCATTTGAACAATGCAGATTAAACTTTTAAAAGTGTGTCATGTGTACTTTATTTTCAGAGATCCAGTTGTTAAACATTTACCAGCACACCCATCATTGGAGGGTTCTCTAGACCAGTTAGGGCACAATTTCTTGTGTTATCATGGATCTTGCTAACAAGAAAAAAAAATCATAAAATCTTGGGGTTAGAAAAGACTATCACCACCACCCCACACTCAAATTCTAGTGGTTGCCTATTCAAGTATGAAATATAAAGTCCTCTGTTTGCAATTTATAGTTCTTCATATCTAACTCCTTCCACATTTCCAGTCCCTATATTTCACTCCCCTTCATGAATTCTATGACCCAACAACACTGGGTCCCTCACACAAAACAGTCCATCTTCCATCTCTGTCCATTTTTCCCAAACATCCTCCATTCACAGAAGACATAATCTCAACTTCCTTGGCTTCTTTCAAGACTCAGCTCAAATTCCATGTTCTGTGGGAAGCTTTTCCTCTAATCAATTTCTCCCAGATGTTGGTACCTTCCTCTCTCAGACTACCTTCCATCTACTTTTTTAGTATTTTTTGTATGTCACTCATTATTTACATGTTGTCTTTCTCAGTAGAATGTGTGCTTCTCCTTAGCAGTGGCATATCATAATTAATAGAATGTAAGAATGCTTATTGACTTGAAAAATGAGGCTCACCAAACTGTGGTATATAGTTGTGATGGAATACTACTGTGCTAAATAAGAAATGATAAGCAGGATGATTTCAGGAAAATCTTAGAAAGACTCACATGAACTGATGCAGAGTGAAAAGAGAACACTGTATACAGTACCAGCAATATTGTATGAACCACAACTGCTTCTCAGTAAATGAATGATCCAAGCCAATTCTGAAGGACTTGAGATGAAAATGCTATCCACATCCAGAAAAAGAATTTATGGAGTCTGAATATAGATCTTTTGTTTTTACTTCACTTTTCTTGGGGTTTTTTTGGGGGGGAAGGGGACTGTTTCCTTTTACAACCTGACTAACATGGAACTGTTTTGTATGACTATATGTGTATAACCGATATCAAATTGCTTGTCTTTCCAATGAGGGGGGAAGGAAGAAAGGAACAGAATCTGAACTCAAAATTAAAAAAAAAAAGTTTACATTGCTTTTACACGTAATTGGGGGGAAAAAACACAATTTTTCAAAGAAAGAAAAGCCCAGGAAGGGGAAGTTAAAATCACACAGGCAATAATCAGGAGAGACAGAATTTGAACTTGGAGCCTCTTACACTGATACTGGTTGCAGACTCATTTAACCCTTTAGTCCTCATTTACACTGTTACGAGAGAGTTCCTCTTCATGAGCTCCTCATACTGATAAAATTATAGGCCTAGTACTTATCCCCATTAGCTCATTTTACTTATTAATACTGAGTCACATAATCTTTATGTATAAAATACTTTAAAAGGATGAAACTGTATCACTTTTTAAATATTCCACAAATTGGATTTTTCATTAAGAGGATCAGATTTCCTGCACCACTCACTCTCCATGCTACCATCACCCTCCCAAGTTGATAATTCTGAATCACTGAAGATTACCCACAATTCTCTTAGAAAACAATTCCAAGAACTTTGGGGCAATTTTAGGGATAAAACTCTGGCTATGCAGATGTCATCCTCTCAGGCAATGGGTTGCCTTTCCTAACATACCTGTTAGGATCAAATTCACCAGGAGGCACGTCAAATGCCTGAAGCTGTTGCATGCGTCTGTGCTCTCCTCGTGCCCAGAGAAATGCTTTTTCCAAAGCATCCTGTTCTTCCTTCAGCCTCCAAAATCCCTGGAATAAGAACAAGGAGAGACATGAGGTTCCAGAGACCAAGGGAGCCTCATGGAGTCACACGGTGGGTATTCTATGTCCCAGCAGTTACCCAGAGCTAGGGACAGTCTTAATGTCCCTATGAGATTAATTCAGGGATTGGCTATTTATAACAGCATAGCAGAGTAGGTGAGTCTCTAACTTTGGAGTCTGGCACACCTGGGTTCAAATCCCACCTCTGATAGCTTAGGTTGATTTCACTTGTCTCCCCATAATTCATTATACATTTCCCCTATATTATATCACAATTATTATATAATTATAAATATAGAGTATATTATATATTTTATAATATATATCACATCAGTATTATAAATATTATACTGTTCACAAACCAGTTTCCATCTCTAATCTCACAGACTGGCCCACAGACCTGGAACACACTCCCTCCAACTTGGAAATTTCTTAACTCTTTTCAAGAATCTGTTCGGTGCTACCTTCTCTATGAGGCCTTCCCTGATTCCCCCAGTTTAAGTTTCTCTGTGTGTATTTTATATTTATTTCTTGTACATATGAGTCTCCTTATGTCCCTTTTCCCCCAAAGAGAATATAAACTGCCCAAAGGCAAAGAACTCTAATTTTTGCCTTAGTATCCCCAGCACCTACCACACAATGCTTGGAATATAGTAGGCATTTAATAAATTCTTGTTAAATTGAATTAAGGCTGTTATTACTACCAAAA
>CM053769.1:342223878-342249655 GCA_028658325.1 Potorous gilbertii | reverse complement strand
ATCTAGTGCCTTCCCTCGGCTGATTGTCTCCAATTGATGTTTGCACAGCTTGTTGGTATGTTGTCTCTTCCATTAAAATCACAAGCTCCTTGAGAGCAGCGACTGTCTATCTTTTGCCTTTCTTTGTATCCCTAGCACTTAGTTCATTGCCTGGCATATAGTAGACACTAATAATTGTTTATTGATTGACCTCTCAGACAGACTGTCCTAAATTATTCATTGAATAGTAGCTGGATTTCAGTCATCTTTCCTGAAGTTTAGTGGGATTGTTTTCCAAAGGAAATTTAAAGCAACCAAACATTTTCCTAAGATTCTCTCAAAAATAAAGTTTGGATTCCTAACCCATAGCCATTTAGTGAATATTTTAGTAAACTAGCTAAGCAGCCTCAGAGTCAGAGGATCAGGAGAGACCATAAAACAAGAAAATATTTACTCTTTAAATCTGGAGAAGGCCCATGGAAGAATTTTAATTTGAAAACCTTGGGAAAGAAATCCTAGGAGAAAAACTCAAGAATCATAGCTTCAGAGCAGAAAAAAACTTTTCGAGATGATCTCATTTGGGGATTCTTAAGCCTTTTTACATGTGATCTGGATCCCTCTGGCAAGCTGCTGAAGCCTTCTCAAAGGAACATTTTTAAATACATAAAATAAAAACATAGGATTATAAAGGAAACAAATTATATTGAAATACAATTATCAAAATATTTTGTAAAAAAAAAACAATTCACAGACCCCAGGATAAGAACCCTTAATCTAGTCCAACTCTCTCCTTTTGCCAACAGAAAAGTTAAGTGCCTTGCCTTCCCAGACTGGAATCATTGAGCCTGGATCCGTGAAGACTGAGGGAGGTGCTCAGTTACAATCTCTTTAGAGAGAAATGATTTAGTGCTTTGGATTCAGGACACTAGAAGAAGGAAGAGGAAGATAGGAGTATCAGAACTGGAGGAGTTCTTAGAGCGTGGCATGATAGGATAGATAATATAGCTTAAAGTCTTTAGAATGTATAGTATGTTAAACATATGACATAGAATGTTAGATCTGGAAAACATCTTAATGGATAATGAAATTATTCACTGAAGGGAGGAAAGATGGGAGCAAGCTAAACTGCATGGAGAAGGATGGAAGGCTGACACTAAGAAGCACCTCCATGTCAAAGTTATGTCTTTTCCTCCTCTCTTTTCGTCTCTCTCCTCCTCCTCCCTTTCTTCATCTTTCTGGTATAGTTGACAGTACAAACCCTTGCTAATAACAGGTGTACAGTAAATAGTTGTTGAATTTAGTTAAACTGCTTAAATGTAGTTGCTCCCAGAGGCAGAGAAATAAGCTCACCTCATGGCCCTTATCAGTGGCCCCTTTGAAGGTCCATACCATCCCTAGAATATTGACCTGGAATTTTTGGCAGACTCTTTCAAAAATTGCTATTAACACGTTTTCTCCCCCCACCCTCCTGCCCCTCACTGCCATTTCCTAATTCCTACCCCTTCCCTCTCAATAGAATCCTTCCTCCCTTGTAGCAAATAAATCTAGTCAAGAAAAGCAGACACATTGGCCATGTCTGCCAATGTATTCCTCACAGTTTACCACCTCTTTGCTGAGAGGTAAGAAGCCTACTTCACCATCAATCCTCTGTTGTCATAATCAGATACTGCATCGACCAGCTTTCTGAACTCTTAAGGTTGTTTTTCTTCAGTAGACTCACAACAAACCAATGGCCATATTTCTGCCACAGCTTCCCCCTCAACCTCACCCTGCCCTGTTTGCAATAGTCACGATTTTCTACATTTGGTAAAAATTAGTTCCTTATATTCCCACTAACTGAAAGTGAGAACCCATAAAGAGAAGAAATCGGAAGGCTTTTGTTTACAATACTTGCATTTCTTTCCTTCAAATTGCTAATCCTGCTGAGATCTCTTAGGCCCTGGTTGAAATCCCCAATCACTGTTCAGCCTGAGCTGATGGGCCTCTAATCTCATATTCCTTCTATTAAATTCCATTTTAAGATTTCTCAGCACACAAAAAAGTACTCAGCAAAGCACCTGGAACAATAAATTCACTCAGCAGTTTAATGGCATCTGAGGTAGTTATTGCATGTCTCTGACTAACATTGCTATGAAGTTTGAAGCAAAAAACAATTCAGGTGACGAATGCTTAACATTTGTCTACAGTGGGCTTATGTAACATCTGCCTCCATGGTAAAGACTTTGACAGGGCCAATTCTGTGTACAGCTGACTTGAAGATGAGAGCTGTGAGGGCCTTAAATGCAGTGTGAGTGTTATATGAGGGAAAAAGGACCTGGTTTCAGATTCCAGGTCTACAATTTATTATCTGACTTTGGGCTAACCACCTCTCTGGGCCTCAATTTCCTCATCTGTAAAATTAAGAGATTAGACTAAATGATCCCTAACATCTTTTCTAACTTCTAAATTCTATAATGTGTTTTGGTCTGAGATGCCTTTTATTAGGTAAAACTATTTCTTATCTATTTTTCCACTTCTTCATCTTCTGTCCAAGTCCCTTCTCCCTTCTTTCCCAGTTAACTCTGCACAGAATTACAGAGAATTTCCAAACTAAGTGGGATATTTGAAAGTATTCACCAGGAGTTCTTAAGCTTTTTTTGTATCATGGGCCCTTTTGGCAAACTGGTGAAGCCTATGGTCCCCTTCTCAGAAGATTAAATGTATAAAATACATGGGATTACAAAAGAAACTAAAGGTTAGTGAAAATAAAGATGTAATTTTTTTCTCATCCAAATCCATGAACCTCCTGAAATGTTTCTACAGACCCATTTAGGATCTATAGACTCCAAGTTATGACTCCTGGTAGACCAACTCTCTCATTTTAAAAGTGAGGAAACTAAGGCTTGGAGAAATGATTTCACACAGCTATAAAGTTAGTGCTGCAGGCAAGATTTGAATGCAGTTCTTTTGCATCCACATTGAGGTTGGTCTTCCCATTAGAGTCTGCACACTGAAATCTTAAAGAAAACAACTTAATCCTGGGTTCATCTAAAACCTCCAGTGGAGCCATGATTTGTGACTCCATCAATATTCTTGAAGTCAAAGTGAGAAAGCAGGGGACTGTAAAAGTTAATAGCCATCAGGAAAAACCCAGCACAAAATAACCTGCAGCTGGCAGGCTGTAATTGTTTAATACTAACTTCTTAACTTTGGAAATTGATGCTTGAACAATGCCAAGCTCAGCACCTCCACCAGATGCTACAGGAAATGACGAAATGCAAACAGCAGCCCCATTTGTCTTCCATGTTTATTCATTGACAGACCCTGCAGCATTTCTAAGAACCACTCAGTACTCTTGGATTGGATAAGAACCACACAAGGAATATGCAGGTTATCCTTCTTCCATCAGGAGTCAGGAGGCCAGAGTTCTACAGCTGAGTCCTCACTGAGGCTCTGCAACTTTGAGAAAGCTGACTCACCTCTGAGTCAGTTGTAGACTAGGGAGAACAGTTTCATCTCTGATGGCATCCAGAGGTGACTATGGAAGCCATTATGATTTCATTGGAGAATTTGGATTTTGAGAATGTAAAGTTAACCATGGAATCATAGAATGTTAGAGACAGGCAGGGTCTTACAAGTCAGGGTCATAGGAACAAAAAATTAGGGGTAGGAGGGACCTTCTAACTAGAATCCTAGAACCAGAAGGGGTCTTGAATCATTGAGTCACAGAATGTAAGAGTTGGAAAGGACCACAGAGGCCATGTTGTCCACCCTACTTATAGAAGGATCTCAGCTATATAACACATCCAACAAATGGTGATCCAGCCTCTGCTTGAAAACCTGCTAGGAGGGGAAAACCACTGCTTCTTGAAGTATAAGAGGTAGTAGATCTGGAAGAGGGAGGAAGGAACAAGCATCTATTAAACACCTATTATGTACCAGGTGCTGTGCTAAGTGCTTTATAAATATTAAATATTTACAAATATTCTAAGACTTTAGAACAGAGGTTCTTGATCTTTCTTTTTGGGGTATCCCCTTTAACAGTTTGATGAAACCTACAAACTATTTTTCAGAATAATGTTTTTAAATGCATCAAATAAAATACCTAAGATTACAGAGGAAACTGATTATACTGAAATGTAGTTTCTCTCTCTCCTTATCTATCCCTTTCTGTCTGTCTGTCTCTCTGTCTGTGTATCTCTCTAACAAATTCACAGACTGTAGGTTAAGAAAACTTATTTTAAAATATTAAATGTTAGATTTTAGAATATAAAACATTAGTACTCCATTTTGGGGTCCAAACCCTGAATTTTACAAATTGGGAAACTGAAGCTTAGACCATTCACATCTAAAGTAGGGAATCAGCAACAAAATGTAATAGGACACAGAACCCAAAATAATGACTTTATATTAGTTTTTTAAACTTTTAATAGAGTAAAAAACTAGGGAGTCAAATGATAGCACAACATAAGCATATGTACCAGACATTTGTGGGCCTATTGGAAATGATGGCCAAACGCGGCAAAATCTTAATATGCTTTGCTTTGAGAGTCATAATCCTGTGCTTAAAAGTCATTACAATCTCGATTTTTGAGATTTATTAGAATATTAGAAGCAAGGGATGGCCCAGTCCTGCTTTTGCCAACCCTGAAAAATTGAGTTTTATTTTATCTTTAACTTAAAAGAAGATAATTTCTAGTTCTAGCTGCTTATGGGTTGAACAAAGAGGTTGGGGTGGGGAGAGGAAAAGAAAAGGTTTTTGGGTGGTCCTGTACAGTTCTTAGCTTCCTGAAGACCTACAGATTCATTGAGTTTTAGAGCTAGAAGGTACTTTATAGATCATGTACTCTAATGCAGCTAAAGAAATTGAAGCCCAAAAAGGAGCTGGAACTTATCCAAGGTCACATTGGTAATAAGTTGCAGAGTTGGTATTTGAATCCGGGTTTTCTGAATCCAAACTCAGTACTATTTCTTCTGCAGCACCATGATCATTCAGTACCTGTTTATTAAATGCTTAGGTGCAAGGAATTATGCTAAGTCCTAAGGAGAATACAAGACAAGGTCCCTGCCCTGCAGGTCCTCACAGTCTGACAATATACACAGAACAAGCTAAGATCGAAGGAGTGGTGCAGATAGTGAGTATTAAGGGGAGGGAGGGAATGAGAACTTTCAGTTGGATTAGGGATTTCCCAGGATGCTTCTTTGCTTTCTCTAACTTACATTAGGTGGGTTCCCTTTCTCCCCCAAGTGACATTGATGAAATAACTGTGACCTGAGTACCTGCCTCTGACTCCTCTTTCCACCCTCCAAAAAAATTTACCTTGTTGTCAGCTTAACTTCTCCAAGGTCCAAGTCGCCATTTTTCTCTATAAATGCTTGTTCCTAACTCCCTCGTTGAGTGGTTCTACTGACCTTGATCCTTATCAGGAGGCTTTAGTGATAAAAAGTCTGTTCTTTGAATATCTTTGCTGACTAATAACATTGCGTTATTAAACTGCTGTCTCTGCCTATTTTAGTAGCAAATGAGGTAAGACTTTAAGGACAGGAGCCTTCCGAGCAACTGGATTTAGCAGATGGAGAAATGCAGACATCCTGCAGCTCCAGACTAATCAGTTGTTTATCCAACAATAAATAATGGGCAATAGAACAGAAGATGTGCTCTCCACTCTTTGGCACCTTCTAGCACCAGTTACACAATTAATGGCAGAGAATGAAATAGTATTTCACACCATCCACCATACAATAATGCCAATTCTGTCCAATGCAGTAATGAAGAAAGTCATTCTTTACCTTCCAACTGCCTCCTGTCATTATCCCAGGTCTCAGTCAATATCACACCCCATTTTCTGGGGACTTCAGCTCACCTAATGACAGGAAGAATATATAGTCTAGAACCGGAAAGGCCTAGTCTAACACCTTCATTTTACAGATGAGGAAACTGAGGTCTAAGAGGAAAAATAACTTAGTCCAGGTCACATCGATGATAACAGCTGACATATTGATCATAAAGGTTTGCAAAGAGCTTTACAAATATTATCTCCTTTGGTTCTCACAATCTCACATGCTGTTATTATGCCCCTTTTATAGATGAAGAAACCGAAGTTGGCAGAGGTTAAGTGATTTGCCCAGGTTCACGTAGCTTAGTTCTTGAGACAGGGGAAAGATTACTAGTGATACAAAGCAATGTTCGCATCAGGTTGTGGGGCTGGGATGTTAGGGTGTTCTAAGACTAAGTACTCTGGGTTTTCATTGGAAAGAGCTATCGTGAACAGGGGGTGTCTGTGAAAGGCTCCAGGGAGGAGGGGGCCCTTAGGTTAAGCCTTGAAAGAAGGGGAACATTATGACAGGTACTCCAGATGAACCCCACTTCTTGTATTCTTGTCCTGGAACAGCAGAAGGATCTCTGTAAAGAAGAACCTGCATCCCAAGAATGTATTTACCTCCAGTATTTGTGATTCACCCACGTGCTCATAGTTCATCCTCTTCTCCAAGTCACTGTCATAATTGTGACTAACAGAGTACTTATCTCTTGATAGCCTTTCAATTGGACTGGTTTCAGGTGGTTCCTATACAGCAAGTTCCACAAGTATCATGATTCCTATTTTATAGATGAAATTCAGACTCAGAGAGGTCACTTGGTTCATTTATGGTCACACAGCTAGTCGGTGACAGAGGTAGGTCTGGTGCACTTGGACTTGGAACCAGAAAACCTGGAATAGAATCCTAGCTCTGCCACCAATTAGACATGTGATCATAACCCCTAAGGTGGACATCCTCCAGACTTGACTCATTGCTAATGCAAGCTTCTGGATGAGGCCTATTATGGCCAAGGTCATGTTTTTTCTCTACACCTGTGCATGTCCCAGCTGTATTTGGATGCAAGGCATTGCTCCTCTAACTGCAGGAGACATCAACAAAATTTTTACATTCCTCTTTTGGTCTTCTTAATACATGCAAATGATATTTTTATAAATTCCTTGGCATTAATTGGAAGTGCTTAGTCAAAGTCACTTTAGGTCCAAATTACTTCTCTCTAGTTCCTTGATTGCTGTTCTCTACCAGAATGGCTTTTGGAGAGTTGTGAATTAATTTCATTTTCCTCAGTACTCATTTTTCTGTCTCTACCTCAGTTGTTGACATGGACCAGGACATATTTTGACATTTCATAATGTCATTTGGGCTGCAATTACACAGAAAGCAAACATCTGGCACTGATTTGAATAGGTGATTGCCAAGGCCCGGGGAGGCCTCACCCATTACAGCAGGGTATGGGAGCAACAGATGAAGGAGCAGAGATATGTACTACTTGAGTATCCTCAAGGGGTGGTATCTAACTCTCAGGAACAGGGAATACTGACTTAGTGAAACATACAGAGGTGAAGGCTAGCAACCAATACTCAATTTACCAATAGGCTAAATTAACAAAAAATGTCTTCTACATGTTATTTTGAGCTGGGGTGATAGAATTGAAAAGAGAGAAGCCATGACATGGCACTGAAGCAGCAGAAAGACAGGATTGTTCTCCCAGAGGACAAGCAGCTTGCTTCTTTTCAGTGTGTCTTTGCTGACTGCTTTCCTTTTCATTTCTTTCTAGAATACTCTGGATCTTGAAGAAACTGGAGAAGTAATCCAGGGCAATATCAATGCGCTACCAGATGTTTCCTTGGTAAGATGTTCTGCCTTCTCTTTTGGTCTTTAATTGGAATAGGACATTTTGATCACTAAGAATTAGCAGAAAGGCCTGTGAGGTGGTACAGTGGATAGAGCACTGGCCTGGGAGTTCAAATCTAGCCTCAGATACTGTGTGACGCTGGACAAGTCACTTAACCCCAGTTGCCTCCAAGGGCAGGGTGAGGGAAGAACTAACAGAGAAGCAGCATGCTACTGTAAAGTGTAACCTCACAGGAATTAACCTCAGAGGTCAGTTAATCCTACCCTCTAATTTTATAGAGAGTTGAAGTGACTTTCCCATGGGAGCACAGGTAGTTAAGCATCAGACTTGAGTTAGAGGGCCCACCTTGGAACCCCCAAGATCTGGGTTCAAGTTCTGCCTCAGACAAAGACTTGGCTCTGTATCCATTGGACTAATCTCTTATTTTCTCAGTGCCCTTGGGCAGCTCTCTCAAGGATCAAATTATAGATGAGGAGCTGAAATGGATAAGAGGAGGGAGTTTCCATATCTAGAATTCCCTTCCCTGATAAAATTATAGGTTGGCACAAAACCACACACAGAAAAAGAACAATCAAATACACCAAGCATATCACCTAGTTTTCATGAAATACACTTAGCAGAATGACAAAAGCAAGTTCAGGGTCCCATTCTAGGTCCAGCACTGCTCTTCAGTCCAGTCTCAGAGTATCCATTTAATACCTGTAGGGTGTTTGGCTGATTGCTTGCCCTCGCTGGATTTCAGTGTCCTCAGTATATAAAATGAGGATATTAGAGGAGATGCTTCCCTAAGGGGACTAGAGAAGGACCTTGTCTCTCAGGGGTTGCATATTCTCCAGTCCTTTCCAGCATTAACTTTTTATGTCAGATGGACCTTTTTGACTCTAAATCCTATGCTTGTGTAACTCTCTATCTTTTTCTCTCTTGGTCTAACCCTGGTTTTCTCTGTCCTAACAGCAACCATCCCACATTATCTATTGTTTCTTCTTCTGTCTTTGTTTGCAAGTCACTGGGCATCTTTGTGTAGAGTTAAAGGATAATGTCACCTGTATGCTCATTTTCTCTTCCTCCATTCCCTCTGTGCTCCTCACTGGTATAAGCTAATCCTTTAGAATGTAGCAAAGCCAAGGAAATGTCTTTTTTTTTTTTTTAATACTGCCTGTAATTAAGTCTGTAAAGACTCTTTGCTACAGGATATTGCTGATGCCAAGGACTTAGTAAGATTCCCAAAAGGAGGAGGCTATTAGGTAACAATACCGTCTGCAAAGACACTTGCCAAGATCCAAGCCACAGGGGTCAGTCCTCTATCAGCAGCTGAGATGACACAGATTTTCCACTATGGTGATGCATTATTAAAGCAGACCTCGTCACATGACTGATAGAACCCTGACAACTGTAGGAGACAGAATTCCAGCCTGGATCTTGGTTGGTTCTGGTACAGCCTCTCATCTCTTGAGTCTCTCTACAAGGGAAGGCTGTCCCAGCTCTAATAATGGAGTCTGACGGCCTCTGTTCTTGCTGGATTTTTTGGCAGGATGATGTCGCTTCCCTTTCTGAGGCACCACCCAACTTCAAGCCTCCACCACCACCTCCTTCAGCTCAGTCCCTTGACTCTTCTGTTCCCCAACAGAGAAAGACTGGGAAAGACCATCTCAAACGCCCTTCTTCAGAGTCTTCTCAATCTGGGCTTTTCTTCACAGCGCCCCACAACCTTAGCTCACCAACTGGCCAACCAGAGAGAGACACACCTGGTACCCCATCCACTGGAGCCACTTCATCCACAGAGGGGTCTCTTGCCAGCCCCATCTATGCCACAATTTCTCCAGCCAATCGCAGCTCGAAGAGACCAATGGATACACACCTGTCATTTGTCAACCAACACCCAATAGGTCCTTTCCCCAGGGTCCAATCTCCAACTCATCTGAAGGGCATGTCCCCTGATGCTTCCTCAGGGAGCAGCCTCCCAAGTCCTCCCCTTCCCTCTCCTCCTGCTATCCCCATACCCCTTGATAAGAACAGCCCCAAGTCAGGAACAAATCATCACTTTGTCATGGTGGAAGTACACCGGCCAAACAGTGAACCAGATGTGAACGAAGTGAGGGCCCTGCCACAGACTCGAGGTGAGTAGCCCACCAGACTGTCATGGACCCAGAATTCTCTCTTAACTACTCAGCATGCTCATGTGTCCACTGCTGCTTCTCTACCCTTGACTTTTATTAGAAAGGAACAAAGATGGAAGCTGACAGAGGTTTATTCTACCAAAAAAATAGTTTTTTCTCAGACTGTGGCCCTGGGACCTGTAAAGATTCAAGTCTGGCTTTTCCATCTTACACCCCTACCATTCAATGGTAATTGTCATTGTTGACTAAAAGGCAACGTGGAACCTCCTAAGTGACCTAATTATATTCAGTGCAGTCTTTAGTGGGAGACGTGAGATGCAGTACAGTATAAAAATGCTGACTTTGAAGTCAAAGGGACTGTGTTCAAATCCTAGCTCTTCCACTTGGGAGTTGTGTGCCTTCAGAAAGCTACTTTAATTTCTCTTGGCCTCAGTTCTCCACTTGTAAAATAAAGGCACTGGACCAGGTGACTCCAAAGTTCCTTTACTGAGGGCTTTAAGTATATTTGACTCTATCCTGTTTCTTTGAAAATTGGTAATCCATGTTAATAATAAAGCAGTGTGGTGATTGGGCAGATGGACAGCTTTGGAATTAGGAAGACTTGAGTTCGTGTTCTGCTGATGTATACTTCACACATATATATCCTCTAATACCATGTGTAAACTCACTTAACCTCTTCATCTGCATTTCAGGCACTTCTCTAAGACTTTAAGTTATAGATGATTTTCCAGTTTCCATGAATTTGAGGGAATTTTCACATTAGAACTTTCCTACATCAATCACATCACAGATTGGGGGGAAAATAATCATTTATGATTCTTTAAGGTTTGCAAATTGCATCACATACATTATCTCATTTGCTCCTCACAAAAATCTTGTGAATTAGAATATTCTTTTGCCTGCATATAGAAGGTATCCTCCACTGATGCCTAACCCTGTTGCCTCACTGTGGCTTAAAATGGAGGCTTTGACAGTACTGTTCTAGTTCTGAAAGGTCCTACCTGGCTAGAAAGACTTTGAGTACAGATGGATGATAGAGTATCTGTTGTTCAAGGACCAGCTCAGCTAAATGAGGAAGAGAAGGTCACCAGGTTGGCCTAAGACTGGAAGCTTTTCTGGTGGGCCCATCCCATGGAACTTCATAAAGTCCATCTAATAAGGGTGGGGCAGCGGTGTAATCTGTATTGGCAATAGAATTACCCAACCAGTGAAATAATGGCTTCTTCAAGTATCAGTCAATCAATAAAATATTTATTAAAGTTCCTGAAGTATATATATATATATATATATATATATATATATTTTAATCAAAAACAGTTCCCTTTCCCCAGCCATCCTGGACTAATGGGAGCGTTCCATATTTTGTCCTTAGAACGAGTTTCAAAATAACAAGGATAAAAGAGTAAGGAAAATGGCTTCCTCCAATATATTATGCTCTGTGCTTTGGCTTCTGTAGAGCCCTCTTAGACCATCACCATCACCTCTATTCTCCTCCTCCCTGGAGAGCAATGACACACCTCTGGGATGAGCCCATGCATCCCAATGGTTGGCAAAACTAGGAGGAGTCAACTGACTTAGTTGGTTCTAAATTTCCAAGTAGAAAGTGCAACAACATTTTGAGAGCGAGAGGTTCTGAACTGACTTTTGATACCCCTGTAAGGCAGGAACAGCTTTTAACCGTTACACAAGCATTCATTGACAGCTTTCCTACTTTCCTACCCCCAGGACGTCAAGAGAAAGATCATGGCCTTGTTGGGCCATGTTGCCCTCTTGTGGTTTGACCTGTCATTGTTAGCTAGAGGGGTCCAGTACCAACAGATGGTAATGCAAGGTGAGGGGCAGTGATGGAGCTTTGCCCTTGTCTAGTACCCTTTGTCCCTAGATCAGGGGTTTTTAACCTTTTTGTCGGTCACAGAACCCTTTGGCAATCTGATGGCAGCTAGGGACACCTTCTCAGAAGAATGCTTTTAAGTGCATAAGATGCATAGCATTGTAAAGGAAACCAATTATATTAAAATAGTTACCAGAATATTCATTTTTTAAAGTTAATGGGCCTCAGGTTAAGAACATCTTAGATCATTGAGCAACCAACTACCAGACGTTAACCCATAAACCTTTTCAACCAGCCTCAGAGGTGGAAGATGACTTTTTCCAGTATGCAGATGGGAAATTGAAGTCTAGAGAAAAATGATCAGTTTCAACAGCAGATATAAGACTGGGCTAGAGGGTCCAGACTCAAAGCATCCGCCATGATCCCCTAGACCAGGGGTCATTAACCGCTGGCCTGTGAACTTTAAAAAAAATTTTATTACTGTATTTCATTATAATTGGTTTCCTTTTAAATTTTATTTTATACATTTAAACACATTATTCTGAGAAGGGGTCCCTAGTTTTCATCATATCCTGGAAGGAGGGGCCATGGCACAAAAAGATTAGGAAACTCCACCCTAAACTAAGCTTCATTAGGCTAGTTAGTAGGTTTATGGAGAGGAAGGTATCCCAATCAATTGAAATCCATTTGGATTCTGTTTCTGAGCTCTAATTACCACAGAAAGGCAGGATTCCAACGCTGACCTTTATCTCTGACCAGGGAGCAGACTATCTTCCTCTTGCTGTCCGTCATCCTGCTTCTCACCATATTTAATCCCAGACCATTTCACAGACTGTCCTGACACCTGAATACAAATGATTTATTATTTTCTGCAACCACTGTCTGGGACGTTATATCCAGCAGGAACATAGCAACATCTGAATCACAGTGTTAGAAAGGGTTACTTTATTTATTTCAAATACAATACAATAGCCATTTGGTAAGTGTCTGCCATGTGCAGAGTCTTGTGCTAGGTGCTGGAAGGAGCTACCAAGCTTATGTATGATAATAGTCTATGACCTAAAATTGTATATAGAATAGTCAGAGGATAAGTCACTAACCCAGATATAATAGTGATGTTGTTCAGATGTTTCAGTTTGAGTATAACTCTTCATGTCATGATTTGGGACTTTCTTGGCAAAGATATTGGAGTGGTTTGCCATTCCCTTCACCAAGTCATTTTACAGATAAGGAAACTGAGACAAACAGTTTTAAGTGACTTATCCAGGGTCACACAGCTAGTAAGTGTCTGAGACCAGATTTGAGCACAGAAAGATGAGTCTTCCTGACTCCAGGCCTGGTACTCCATCCATTGCAACACCTAGAGGCCTCAAAAACACATGAAAAGATCATTAAAGAACCAGAAAATAAGGCTAGGGGAAGCCTGACAAGAAATTACCAACTGGAGGAATCAGGGAAGGCTCATGATGGAGGTGACCTGAGGGTGGGACTTCAACAAGAAAAGAAAGAAGGTCTTCCAAGTCCTGAGGACAATGTGAGCAAAGCACAAGCATTTAGAGATATAGAGCGGTCCATTTTGGCTGAAGTACAGTGTGTATAGGAGAGTGATGTAAAGTAAAATACAATGGAAATAGTAAGCATTTATTAAGTGCTTACTGTGTGTAGGAGCACTGTGCCAAGCATTAGGGGACACCAAGTTGAGCAAGACAATATCTTCACCCTGAATGAACTTGTCAGATAGTAGGAGGAAGAAACTGGAAGGATAGCAATGCCAGATGATGGAAAGCCTTAAATGCCAAACCAAGGAATGTGAGCTACTCTTTAGAATAGTAGGGAGCCACTGAAGATTTTCAAAAAGTGAAAATATCCATGTGTAAGGAAAATTATTCTGGTAGTGAGATGAAGAATGCATTACATGAAGGAAAAAGTAGCAGAAAATAAGACACAGGAGATTATTGCACTCTTCTACAAGGTGATACTGAGAGGCTGTACTAGAATGGCAGCAGTTGGAATGGAGAGGAGAAGAAGGATATGAAAGATGACTGAGTGTTAGAATTCTTAGGACTTGGAACTGATTGATTGGATAGGAGAGGAGAGGTAAGGAGAGGAAAGAATCAACAGTAATGCTAAGGCTTAGGATGTAAGTAACTGACACTAACATAAACATAAGTATGGGAGTCAGAAGGAAAACCTGATTTAGGGGATAAAATGGGACAAGAATGTGTTGGAGCCAGGTCAAGCAAGAGAGCTGGTTATTAAATTTTCAGTATGAGCTTAAGCTTCTACTTTGGAGACTGGCATACAATTGAACAAAGAAGGGCTTGATTTATTGTTTTGCTTGATTGTACTCTAGACCTAAGAAAGTGATAGATAAAATGTTAATAATGAAGATTATTTTTAAAAATTTGTGTTGTACATTTTCAGAGAGCCTATTATTAATCATTTACTAGCATATCCCTGGTGTGTGATATGTCCATTTGGAGGTGCTAGAGGGATATCCATGTAGAGATAGTCGATAGCCTTCAGGTGATGGGAGGTAAGGGTCCTGGATAGATCAAAGAAGAGAGGTCAGTTCTACAGACAGAAATTTTCAAGTCATCTACCTAGAGGTGATATTTGGCAATAACCAAAGGGTAACCATTTCTGGGCCTTCTCCACCTTTCTACAATGCAGGAGATATTGGGAGTATATTTCGCACCATTGTTGGTGGTGGTGGTGGTCCTTTGTTTTCTAGAGGATCAATGACTTCATGGGTTTATGTCTTGACTTGTGTGTGAATCAGATTTAAAGGAGGCAGAGTCATCAGCCTTACACTTTCTTCCTGAGTCTTCCAACTCCAGTGGCAGGACAAAAGTCAAGACCAGGGGTGGGGAACCTGCAGCCTCAAGGTCACATGTGGCATTGTAAGTCCTCAAGTGCAGCCCTTTGACTGAATCCAAACTTCACAGAACAAATCCCCTTCATAAAAGGATTCATTCTGTAAAACTTGGACTCAGTCCAAAGGCCACACCCAAGCATCTATAAAGCCACATATGGCCTCGATGCCATAAACTCCCCACCCCTGGCCAAGACTTTTGGATAGAAAGGAAGCAATGACATTCAATTGCTTTCCCCTTGCAAGTAAAGAAGCATGAGCAAATTTCAATAAGCTGAATAATAGATCATTACCAAGTGATGCCTTCTTGCAGTTTTAGTGGTGTTATCTGAAGTGGATATAGTTGTAGGGGCCTGGAATAGCGCCGTCTATCTAATATTTAATTAATTTTTTAGAGGGCACTACCACCAATGTGTAGCTGCTGTGGCTTCTCCCTATTGTCACTCCAGAATGAAAAAACCCTTGCACCAGTTTCTGGGTCCTTGAGTCTCACAAAGGCTTGAGAAGAAGCTAAGATTTCCCAGATTAATCTGGTACCCAAACTAGCATCCTTATCTTCCCACCTACTTACCTGTGCCCTATGTCCACTTCCATGTGGAGAACAGAAGATACTCAATGGCCCAGGGTCCAAAGGTGTTCCTCAGCAGCCTCCTGACAACATATTCTGTTTTCCTTCCTGCTAACAGCTGTTCTCCCGCTATCACCCCCAGCAGCCTCCACCCTTTCCCAGCTGTCAGACAGTGGGCAGACTCTTAGCGAAGACAGTGGCGTGGACACCGGGGAGGCAGAGGCCAGCAGCAAGGAGCGAGGCCGACAGCAGGCGTCCACGAAGGGAAGAGGCAGCAAGGACCTTCCCCGGAATGAGGGGGCAACAGAGGCAGCCACCAAACCAGTAAGGAACAGGCATGAGGAAGCTTCATAGGCATGGCAGGCTGAGGAACATTTCCAGAGTGTTTTGAGATAGGGAGGGGGTGGAGTCTGCCCAAGGGAAAGGTTTCCTACATGTGATTCAGAAGTCAGTGGGCAAGGGGGCATGGCTGACCCCATTCTCAACCCTGCCTGTAGGTATGGTGTAAGAAACATGGGCTGATTAGTGACTATGCATTTTGTGCCTGAACAACACAGATAGGGTTTTGCCATACCCTGCCTTAAGGGTGCCCAGTCATAGAGGCCTCCTCATCACCTGCCCCCATCTTTAAACATGCTGGGCTTGCCTCATTCCTAGAGACACTGAATCAGAAAATTAAAGAACTTCCTATTGCACATTGAGACCGAGTTTACCAATGTTGCCCAACTCTATCACACCCTGGGAGTGATGACAAAAGATACCAGGGTTTCTCTCTCTACTGGATGAGAATGTAAACCCATTGGAGTGTTAGCTTCTTTCTGGGTGGTTTTTTTCCAAATAAGGGCTATCCCATATAAAATAGTTCAGCATGTAATAAATAAACACACAAAAATTGGGAATCGGTAAACCTGGGTTCTAATCCTTGCTCTGTGTGACCTTGGACAAGTAACTGACTTCCCTTGGACATCAGCGTCTACATTATGGAAATTTGTAAAATCCTTGAAGATGAACACTTATATTACATGTATTCCTTCCACAGTCTCTATGCATTATGCATAGTAGACTTAATAAATGTTTGTTGAATGACTGAATGAGTTTTTTAAATGAGTAGTTCAGATCAGATGAACTCTAAGGTTCTTTCCAGCTCTGAAACCCTATGATCCTTGGATACGGTTGGGAAGCTTAGAAGAATGAAAATTGTCCATTTTTAGAGCCAGAAAGGAAACTTAGCCCTAGCCAAGCCTTTAAGGGACCCCCTGAAGAGGCAGCCTTTGGTGATGATAACATTTCCTCTGCCTTCAGCCTGGCCTCTTGGAGCCCACATCCTCTCTGATCCGAGTGATGAAGAGTGCTGCCACCTTGGGTATTGCTATTGAGGGTGGTGCTAATACCAGACAGCCTCTGCCACGGATCGTCACCATCCAGGTATGTAAAGAAGTAACATCTAGGAAAAGCAGAAACTCCTTTTTGGGTTCTCCTGGACTTGGCTAGGTGACACCTCCCTGCCTTCTCTTAAGCAGTCAATGGGATGGCATGAAGAAGTCCTGAAAACATCAGGAGCTTAAAATTACAAGTGGCTCCAGGACCTTTAACCTCACCCCACCTCTTGCCCCTACTCTCTCCCCTGTATTTCTTCCCCCTAGTGGTACCTTGATCAAAGTAGTACTGGGGCTCTATCTAAGATATTTCTGTGCTTTGAAGCTTACAACGATGTGATCCGGAAGCGTCAGTAATTTTACCTTTGTCATTAGCTCCTCACACCAGATATCCTCTTACCAGAAGTCAGGAAGGGGGCATAACCATGAACTGGGGGCTTAGGTCTATAGAACAAAGAAAAGGACTCAGTCCCTGTTCTTAGAGAATGTTAGATGGAAGTAAGGAGTAACTTACATTACTACCTATGTTTTGGGACAAGGTGGAGTGGTATATATCAAGTCTATAAAGTTAGAATGAGTTGGTGACATCAGCCACCTGGACATTTAATATGATCTTTATGCTCTGCTTAGGTATACCTATAGGTTGGCACAGTATGTGTTGGGTGCAGGGGCCATTTTGTATTTGTATGTATCACTACACCTCCCAGTTACCACACACACACTCACACACAGGGCATTCTTGGTAGCCACTCATGTGTGTGTAAATAAGAATTAACGAAAGTAAGTTCAGCTCCTAGCTGTGACAGTCTGAGGTCAAATGAGCCCAGCCTATAGTCTCTCTAAGCCACCAGTAGCTGATCTAGGGCTGTGGGTGTTGTTCACTGACATCCTCTCCCTGTGTCTCCTCTTTGCAGAGAGGTGGGTCTGCCCACAACTGTGGGAAGCTGAAAGTGGGTCATGTCATCCTGGAAGTGAATGGCACGACAATGCGGGGCAAAGAACACCGGGAGGCTGCCCGGATCATCGCCGAAGCCTTCAAGATGAAGGACCAGGACTATGTGGACTTCTTGGTTACTGAGTTCAATGTGATGCTTTAGGGGAAGGAACCCCAGAGCCAAGTAGAAAGATGGCCGAAGGGAGAGTGCCCACGATTCAAGTGACTACTCCCAGTGGAGGTTCGGATGAGCTCTGTGTTGTGTAAAACTCACACATGTAAAACTGCACGTAGCTCCACGTCAAACAGATGCTCCTTACCAGATCTTCTAGTGCCCCCCACTCCTGGCACATGCATATCCCTCTACCCATGCTGGGGCATAGGCACTCACTGGGTGATATGACATGCCTGTTCCAGCCAGCCTGACCACCAGCCCAGATTGGGACCCACCTACTCCCCTTACCCTCAGGGAGGGGCCTGTTCCTAGGCACATGGTCAAGCTGGCTGCTGAGGATAGACAGATCTTAGCATCCCCTGGCCTAGCAGTCAACCCCAGCAGAGCCCAGAGAGCAGGAAGGAAGATGGGGAAACAGGGAGGGACTAAGAACAAGAAAGAAGGTCCAGGGTGAGGGGAAGAAAGAACTCCAAGGAAAGAACAGAAGAGGAGGCTGGAGAGAGCTTCAGCTTTTGTTCATCCTTCCCCTGACCTGTTCACAGTTGTCACTACTTGGCTCTGCCTCTGTGTTAAGGAACATTTCCTGTCTTTACCTTCACCCTGAACCCATTGAATCCCTTCAAGTTGGGTTAGAGGCTCTTTTTGCCCCACCTATCATCTCTGGCCTCTCTCTCCACCTTCCCCTACTTGTCCCCTCTAAAGAGAGGAATGTATCCCATCTGCCCCAGAGGAGCTTGACTCCATTCAGTATTCCCTCTCCTTCATCTGAGACACTGTTAGCCAGAGTAGGGGTGAAGAAAGAGCTCTGGGGTCTCACCTGGCAGAAGATGGTCCCCAAGAAATGTCCTACAGCAATCTTAGTGCCACAGACTGGGTGGGCAGAGAGTACCCTCCTGCCTGGCTATTTATTAACCCAACTTACTTCTCTGCTGTCTTATTTATTATTTATTTTCTACCCCATCAGTCATGGATCCCAAGCTTCTCCTCCTTTCCAGCACCTATCCTGTCTGGTCACTCTGTGCACAGCCTAACAATGATGCCTTGTAAATGGCCAGCGATGTCAGTGTATTTATATAAAGAGCTTGTGACTTTAATTTTTCAATAAATCTAACATGTTAGGAAAAAGCATACTATGGGTGCTGCCTTCCTCCCACTGGAGAGGATCATTGGGTCATGTCCTCTCCACTGTTTTCCAGGGTCATTGTACAACAGTGCTTCATGAGTTTTGGACCTCTCTCTGATGCTGACAAACCATGTGAACTTTGGAAATCATTTAACCTCCTTGGGCCCCATTTTCTCCATCTGTAAAATGGAGGTAATACCACCTAAAATGTCTTGACACAGAGGTTTGGATTAGTTGTTACCTTGACAGCTTCCCCAGATCTAAGCCTTATTATCTTTTGAACTCCTTGAAAGGCAGGGATCACATGGCATTTATCTCTGTGTTTTTCCCATTCTCGTGCCCATGGATGGATTCTATGAGCTTGTAACCCAAACTGGGCAATCCATTCTGCTGCATCTCTCCTGCAGGCCACAAGGGGGCCATCTTTGACTTGATTGAAGACCAGTCTCCATCTCTCAGCTGGGCATTGAAAGGAATGAAATTCTTTTAAGGATTTAAAGAATGAATCCTTTTAAGAATGGAGTTCCTCTGGCCCTTCCAGAGTCCCTGTAGGTGCTTCATGAGGCAGTCCATTGGAGGAAAGCAGTGAGCATAATGAAACTAGCACTGGGTTTAGAGTCTTAAGTCTGAATTCTCCCTTAGTTATTGCCTCTGTGACTATGGACGAGTCTTTGGGTCTCAGTTTCCTAGTCTTTAAAATGAGGTTAAACTTCACAATCCTTAAGATATTTTCAAGGACCAAACCCTATGACATCTGCAAAATTCTTCTCTCCCCACAAAACACTGTGGTGAGTTTCTGTACAATATCCAGCTGAGATGGCTTAGAGAAGAGTATTTCTAAAAGACTGTCTGGGGCCCTAACAACCACAGTGCCAGAAATTGTTTCTAAAGTTCATTTTATTTAAACCTCAGGGTATCTGACTTGGCATAATCTTTCAGTCTTTTCACAAAGGAATGAGTTCTGAGCTGGTTTTGTGAACCAGCTCCCCTTAGTGAACAAGACCAATTCCCACCAAATCACCCAATCAGTTGGATGGTGAGAGATCAGGCAAGACAACCAGGTACTCCTAGAGCATATCTTTTGAGACGTCTATTGACAGCAGAGGACAGGGATAGAGTGAGTGAATCTTACCCAGTGATAATACCTAAGCATCTGTGTTCCTAAGCCACCTTCTATGGATTTGTAGCAATAACCATAGAATAAAGAAGCTTTTATCCCTAAAGAATTTATTGTATAGTGGGAGTATAAAATTAATATTCATCTTCATATACCCAGTGTCTTGTACATACTAGTGTTCAGTAGATGTTGAATGAATAACAAGATAAATAACACACACATACATACATATGTGTATGAAATGGCATGGTTTAATAGAATATATACTGGAGTTGGAGTCAGAAGACCTGTGTTTGAATGCTGACTTTGACTAGATACATGACTTGAGGCAAAACATTTAATCCTTCTTGAGCATCAGCTTCCAAATGGAGAAGCATCATTATAGAGGATAGAAAATTGGCCCTGGAGTCAGGAGAGTCCTGACTCTGACACTTGCTCTCTGTGTGATCATGGGTAAATTCTACCTTCTCAGAGCCTCAGTTTCCTCACTTGTAAAATAGGGATAAAAATACTTGTATTAGCTCCTTCCTTGGGGCAGTTAGGTGACCCAGTGGATAGAATGCCAGGCCCAGAGTCAAGAAGACTCCTCTTCCTGAGTTCAAATCTGACTTCAGGCACTTCCTAGCTGTGTGACCCTGGGCAAGTCACTTAACCCTGTTTGCCTCAGTTTTCTCTGGAGAAGGAAATGGCAAACCACTCTAGTATCTTTGCCAAGAAAATCCCAAAAGAGGCCACGAAGAGTTGACTACAACTGAAAAATGACTGATCAACCAATCTTCTTCCTATGGTTGTTATAAGAATCAGTGAGATGCTGAATGTTAAGTGAATGGTACACCTTAAAACTCTATACATACAGACTGTCCAGAAGTGCAACTGTATTGAACACTATGTTGTTGTTATTTTTCAGTTATGTCCGACTCTTCATGACACCATTTGGAATTTTCTTGGCAAGGATACTGGAATAGTTTGCCATTTCATTCTCTAGTTCATTCTACAGATGAGAAATTAAGGAAAAAAGAGTTAAGTGACTTGCCCAGGGTCACACAGCTAGTAAGTGTCTGAGGTCATATTTGAACTCAGTGAGATGAGTCTTCCTGACTCCAGACCCAGCACTCTATCCACTGTACAACCCAGCTGCCCAAACACTGTGTAAATAACAGTTTCTGTTAAGACAGGATAATAACGCTTATATTAGCCCCTTATAGACTTAGGAGAAAAGTGCTTTGTAAATCTTGATAACTCTTACTTAAGATCAGTAAGTTAGACAAAAAAGAAGTAGGCCATGTAGAGTAATCATCAGGCAGAAAATCTACATACCCAGTCTGTCACACAAAGATTCCTCATATCCTATAAACAATGCCTTACATTTGTAGCACTCAAAAATTTAAAAAGTGCTTTTGTCACAACAATCTTGTGAGACAGATGATAGTGTTACAGTCATCCCTGTCTTACAGATGAGGATACTGAAACCCAGAGAAAGACCTTCACATACCTAAGGTTACATGATAAATTATTAGATTTGAACCCAGGCCTCCTGCCTGACTCCAAGGCTAGTATTTTTTTTTTCCCTATAGCATCACACTAACGTGGTCTAGACCTCAAACACTTTTGTCCTGGCCATTCAACAGGTACACAAAAAACTATGTTTTGTTTTGTTTTTTCAGATGTTAGGAAAACATTACAGGCTACTACCATGTATGAACTATAAGGGCCATAAAGGTTTAAAGGAGGCAGAGAGAAGTACAGAATGTACATTTAAATGCAGCCTTCAGGATTTGCTGACCACTGCTACTCCATCCCCTCAGGAGCTGTAACTAAGAACATTTTTACTGGGTGCAAGAGATGGTGAAGTAGTATACCCTGGAAATATCTCAGATTTTCTCTTTTGCTGCTGAAAATAAGACTGCTTTCCCTGGAAGGGAAGATGGAAAGCTTAATGAGGTAGTCAGGGCAGGGGTGGATGCGACCCCCACAGGGCAAATAAGATATATCGCCATTTCTAAGGAAACAGCTGGAAAGGAAGGTCCAGGTAGCTAAGTTCAGCTTTAGCTTCTGTCCTTATCAAGAGAAAAAGTACTCCTTCCCCTCCAGTAAAAGTGCTGTTAGCTCCCTATATATTACCCAACTTGGGAGAAAGGTCCAGCTTCCCCATCCTACTTAAAACCCTGTTCTTTACCCTAGGAGGCAGGGGGAGAGAATAACAATTTTTAAGCAACTTAATTCCATGAACCACTAAATAAGACTACAATTCTCTTCTGGAGTCCTCGATGCATGAAAGTAACTCAAAAATTTTCCTTTTCCTCCTCCCTCATCCCAATACATGTATCCTAAGCCTTGTCCCTAGGTTCCATACACCCAGAATAAGGCTTCCAGCAGGTAGTATTTCTTGACTCTGAATCCAGACCGGCAGAGCCCCCTTAGAAAGAAGAGTTTCTGTAGAACTCTGAGCAGAGGCTGGGGAAGAAAGTCGGAGGGTCAGGAGAGCTGGTTGCTGAGTCTTAGCCACCTGGCACCAACCCATTGTGTGATTTGGGCCAAATCTCTTAACCACACTATGCCTCAATTTCCTCACTTGAAAAATGGGTATATTAGACAAGAAGGTCAGTCCTTATGGTCCCTTCTAGCACTTAACTTTCTATGTTAATAACAACTCACATTTCTGTTTTACAGAAGGTTTACAAAGCACTTTTCTACTCCCTGATGTAGGTAGTGTAATTATCATTAAGCTCCCTTGACAGGTGAAGAAATTGAGGTATTGAGATATTAAGTGACTTGTCTAGGGTCACACAGCTAGTAAATGTCAGGGCTGAGGTTTGAACCTTGGTCCTTTGGTGCCATGTCTGCTATAACAAACTGCTTAAGGTTCTCTCCACCTCAGATATTCTAATAAAAATGACACTAATACTCAAATTTATATAGCAATATACAGTTTACAAAGTACTTGCTTCCCAACAATCCTGTGAGAGAGGGACTGCTAGTCTTGGTTTTGTACTTAACCTCTCTCAGTCTCAGTTTCCCCTTCTGTAAAATCATAAGTTTGGACCAAATTATCTGGTCTTTTCTTTAATGTTCCTAGGGACAATAGGAAGAAGAGTTATTTAAAACCTCTAGGCCCTGGCATTAGAAAAATAACCCTCCCATTAAGAGAGCTTTCTTTTCTTTAGAATGTTCTACTTTCAAAGTTGCCTATTGCCAAAATGCCTCTGGGTTAAATGAAAGCAGGTCATCCGCTCCTAGGGATGAGGAAAGGGACTGTATTTCTCGTGTCACTCACCCTGACTTGGGCACCTCGTGAAACGCAGGGTTTGAAATACTAAGAATAAATAAAGAAGGTGGAGGGAGGGCGGTGAGAACTGGGGATTCCCTCTGGCCGGCGATGAGCAGCCATGACAGAGGGGAAAAGGAAGATGTCGAAGAGACACAAGGAAACACTTCCATCTCCTGTGTCAACAAAACATGAGTTTTCAGAACTGGGGGCGGGGGAGGGAAGACTCTAATACCTTCGTTTTTCAGTTGGGGAAATCGAGGCCAGAAGATGAAAACAGCAGAGGAGAGGAGGGAAAAGGAGGCACTGGGGAGTGTAGCGGGAGAGGAGGAGAGTGGAAGGGAGAGAAAAGAAGGCAGTGAATGGCGGGGTGTAGAGGGGATAGGGAGGAGGGGAGTGAAGGGGAGGGGAAAGAAAGCAGTGACGGGGTATAGCGGGAATGGGAGAGGAGGGGGAGTGGAAGGGAGGGGAAAGAAAAGAAAGCAAAGGGTACTGACTTGAAGTCGAAAGATTTAGAGTTCTGGCTCCCCTGTTGGCTACCTGTTTGATCTTGGACCCGTTGATTTTCTCTTCCGTGAAATAAGGGGGTGGCTATCAGCTCATCTGAGGTCCCTTCCAGCTCTAAATCCTGTCACCTTACAGTTTGTGGAGGCCCGTAAATGGGCCTCCCCTCCCGCATCCCTCAATACCCTCTCCGGGAGGACAGGACTTTCCGGACACCACTGATTCTATGAAGGGCGGGCAGAAAAAGACGCCTCTCCTAGATTGGTGGAGAAGGTTCAATCCCCGCCTTTCTGGGGCCGTTCCCTTTATCCCATTGGTCAGACCTCTAGAATTATGCTAACATTGAGCCAAGCCCCCCCCGCCCCTAGCAGCTGCGACTCTCAGATTGGAGACTATTGTTTGCAGTGTTTTAACTCCAGGAAATTGACTAAAGGAGGCGGGGAAGAGTTTTACCCGGAGCTGGGCTGGGTTGCTGGGCTGGAGGCTCCGGGGGCCCGGGATGCGGAGGAGCGTGGCATCCCCCTCGGTCTGGGAGGCTGGCGAAGAGGAATGACGCTCATCCCCACCTGGCATCAGGGTGGCGACTGCAGCAGCTCAGGTGAGACGGGGAGAAATCACGCCCCAGAGCGGTCGGCAGAACTTTCCCCAGATCTGGCGAGGCGCGGGCTGTTCTTGTAGCGTGTTCTGTGCCGGGCCCCAGCTCCCGGGGCAAAATGGGGTGGAGGACAAACTACGTCCTGGGCTACCCCACCCTCTGATACTATTCCATTCTTCAATGGACATACATCAGAACTATAAACTTATTGATACTTTACCCTCCAACCCCTGACCGTGAGGGCTTCGTCCTGGATCAGTATGACCTTGGTTAGGTCGCTTTAATCACTGTAAACCTTAGTTTCCCCGTATGTAAAACGAGCTGGTTGAACCTGGTGATTCTGAAGATTCCTTCCAGGACTCACGTTCTATTCTTTGATCCTAAGAAACCTGACTTTGGAGGCAGAAAACTTGGCGTTCCCAGTCCAACTACCCTACATACTATCTGCTTGTAATATGGTCACTTGGTCAAGTCATTTAGTCTGAGTCTCAGTTTCCTCTTATTAGTTATTAAAGTGAAGGGGTTAGTAGATGATCCCTTCCTAGAAGCTCTTCCCATCTCTAGATCCTTTGACATCTGTGTTCTGGGTCTCAGTCAATCCATCTGTAAAAGTAAAAGGGTGAATTAGGTTATCTCCAAGGACACTTTCATCTTTTAAAGTTATTTTTCCTTGATTCTATTAACTTGTCTCCCTGGGGAGAACAAGGGTTCTTTCTCTTCCTTTCCCTCCCCTACATCCCCAGGAAAGGGATACTGGACCATCTGGAGGTATTTACAAGTGGGACAGGTACCTGGGAACCCTTCATGAGAAAGAGTTGGCTTCTAAATCCCTGAAGTGTTTCTTGGGGTAGGTTTGGTGGGGCAAGGAAACATCTTTAGTAATTTCCATGCATATCACTCACATATGAAGGATTTGTCTGAAGCCTTCTGGATAGGAAGTGGTATTGTCTGTGGTGTGGCTCTATATACCAGGTAAGCCCGCCTTCCAAGAAAGTTCCTCTAAGGAGGTTTCAGAGATCTGGATCTGTTTCTGAGGTTGGTGTCTCGGGGCCTGAGTTGCTGTGGTTACCCCTAGGGAGGTGGCACACTTGCCTGGGCCCTGGTTTGTGTGAGTCTCACTCACTAGGCAACCAAAGGCACGCTGGCTGCATCTCTGACAAGAAGCTGTGAGTTGACCTATCTCATGCTTTCCCATGAGCCCAAAATAGTTTCCACTCTTTTCTGGGGGTTGTGTATTTTTGGGTGGGGGAGGGGGATAGTGAAAGGTGGTGGGAGAAGGCCACAGGGTCCAGTTATAAGATGGACTTGTTTGGCATATTTTTAGAGTCACACAACAGAGAGAGAAAAGGGGAAATGGGTATAATCTAATGATTGGTGTGGTGGTAGAAATCAAGTCTTCTGAGGAGACAAGCCATATAAAGATGCACAGTGGAAAGAGAACTGGATTTGAGAATCAAGAGATATAGGTTCTGGTCCATTAAGTTCCTTTGGGAAGTCTGAGGCCCAGAGATCAAAAGTGACTTGCTCACCTGTAAAATGGTTCCATCTCAGATTTTATTTCAAACTGTTTTCTTCTTTTTTTGAAAAAACCCATGATTTTACAGGATCTTCTGAAGAATTTCTACTTAGGCAGGTAGGGACCCTTTCTGCAATTTATAGTCATCTTA
>CM053769.1:342151292-342223378 GCA_028658325.1 Potorous gilbertii | reverse complement strand
TCTGCCTACACCACCTTCAAGGCTCAGATCAGTTCTGCCGCCTCTGAAGCCTTCTCCTCTTCTCGCCATCTTCCTATTTACTGTTCTCTCCTACCTCAGTTTTCATCACACTATATTTGCACCCAACTCTCTCCTAATGGAATGTGAGCTCCTTAAAGACAAAGACTGTCATTTTTCAATTTTGATCCCTTGCTCAGTGTCTGGCACACAGTAGGTACTTCATACATGTTCATTGTTTAGCGCTGCTCATGCTTCCAACTCTGGCATCCTGTCTTGTGGGCTCAGAGAAGCATGAGGAGGACTATTGTTTTAGCCCCTCTTTGCCACCTCATTCATGAACAGCACTCACCTCTGAAAATAAAGAACAGAAACCCATCTCCCAAACACATTCTGTTTAAGAGAGTCAGGCTCTTTGTCTAGGAACCACAATAATGGCTCTATGTGCCACAGTATAATTGGTCCTTTCTGCCCAGTGGAAACACAGTTTGATTTGGTTAAACTGAACAACTCGTGCATGGCTAAGAAGAACTAAACAGTCTATCAGAACTGGAGACTCAAAGGAAGGAGTTAAACTGCACTTTTGTCACTGATGCTACTGTAATAAATTTGAGGAAATGGTGTCAGAGATGCTACTCATCACAGGAGCAAGAGAAAGAGGATGTGAAAAATAGCAGTGGAATGAGAGTTCAAAGATCTTCTCTACAGACAGGAAAATAACCCACTGGGAGGTACTTTCCTGGGTGAAAAAACATCCTCTGTAACCATGACTCTCCCTACTGTCCTTATCCCTTGGTGCTGTCCTAAGTCACTGTAAAAACTTCCACCATAGAAAGGAGCTATAGGATCATAGGAGCATAGATCTAAAGCAGGAAGATATCTAAGAGTTGATCTACCACTGTCAGGGTAACCGTTGGCATTTCCCTGTGCCTCTCTGTGCCTCAGTTTCCTAATCTGTAAAGTAGCCCAAATAATATTTGTACTGGTCCCCTTACATGGTGTTGTGGGGAAAGCATAATCCTTAAAGTCATGCGCAAATGGGTCATTATCAATAGGACTTTTGTGTCCTAAGTAAAAATATACCAATAATTCACTTTTCTGAATTGTGAATCTATTACTGTGACCTTCTATTATCCCTGCTTTGTTTTTCTAAAGAGCTCCATATGCCTGATTTTCAGTTTCTAGTCAAAGCAATGACTCTTCTTATTTATATGAAATACTGATCCATCCATAGCCCATCTTCAACCCAGGCTATTATTTAACTCAGTAAACACATTCCTTCATGCTGTGTTGCTTTCTTTTGAGGGACTGATCATTTTTTAAACAATGGATACATGGCTCTTTTCCAACAAAATCCTGCTCTAAAGGATTGCTGACCATTTCTCCTGATCTGATCAAATGAGATATTTGTAACGCACTTAGCATAGGTCTTTGTACATTAAACTAAGTGCCTGAAAAGTATATATTCCCCTTTCCCTTCTGTCATCCCCTTCTTCAATCTCCTGCTATAGTAATACCATCATCATCTAGGCTGTGAGTGAAAAAATGAAACCTTGGACCAATCCTTGAAAATGGCTACTGGTCCACCCTCTCCTTCAGCCTGGATGCCATCCCCTGGCAAGATCAGAGACAGATGTACATCTGTAACTATACATAAGAATGATGCTTTGTAGCTTACAAAGAGCTCTCCTCACAGCAACCATCTTAGATGGGCTTTATTATTACCCCATTTTACAGATGAGAAAACTGAGAAATCAAAGAAGTTAAATGACTTACACAAGGTAAATCACCTGACAAGATCTGACACTCCTTTCATGAGAGCAACTTGCCTTTCTAGATGAGGATACAGCTTGAGCTGAACCTCAACAATTCATGTAAAACAAATGTTCTTAACCTTTTTGGGGCATCATGGAATCGATTGGCCATCTGGTAGAACCTATGGGCCCCTTCTTAGAAAAAAATGTGTTTTTTGAAAATAAATAAAATTAAATACAAAGGATTATCAAGGAGATCAATTATGTTGAAATGTGGCAAACACATTAAAACAAAATATTTTTGAAACCAAGTTCACAGACCCCAGGTTAAAGACTTCTAATCGAAAGGAACAGTACATTTCATACAACCTTAAGAATCAATCCTTCATTAAATAGTCTTAGTGTGGGGTCCTAGGTTTTTAAAAGCTCATTGTTTCCTCAACTTCCCCCAAGTGTTCTGGCAAACACTTTACCTTGAAGAATATCAAAGGCCTGTGCACACAGGGAGGAAGGAGATATGAAAGGACAGTGCTTTTACCATACATCTCTTAAAATGTCATTGAGCACATGTAGGGGTGCAAAGGCAGGGAGTCCTAGATAATACAGTGGTAGGGTCTATTTGCAATACTGGTAGACTCAACCTTTACTAAAAGGTCTGCTTTTGGCAAGAAAAAGCAATTATTCTCAGAGAGCTGTTCACTGATGTGTGGAAACAAATGCTCCTTGAGACCATTTCATACCTTTTCTACCATGTGGGCCCAAAAATAATAAAAAGAAAATGCAGACTCAGCAGTAAAGAACAGTGGGTGAAATGTATGCATGTTTACTTGCAAACAACATAACCAGAAGTTTTCTCCACATGCATCAATTTCCCACCAGGAAATGCAATGCAAATGTTCTTGCAATCATAGTGATGAAAGAGACCTCAAAGATCTTCCAGCCATCTTGTCTGACCCCAATATGAAGAGGAATTGTCTCTCCAGGATCCCTGACAAGTGGCCACCCACATGAAGACCTCCAGTAGGAAGCAACCCATCTCCTTCTAAGCCAGCTTAGTCTACTTTCGGATAGCCCTAATGATTAATGAGCTTCCTTTACATCTAGCTTAAATCTTCCTCTCTGCAACATTCACCCCTGGCTCCAAGCTTTGTCCTCTGGGGCTAAGCAGGACAAATCCAATACATCTTCATTACTTCTACATAATGGCCCTTCAAACACTTGAAGACAACTATCACGTCTCTCCCCATTCCCCCAAGTCTTTTCTTCTTATATTCCTGATCATTCAACCAAACTTCATATGACCTGATTTCCTGTCCTCACTATCTCAGTCATTTTTCTCTGGATGTGCTCCAGCAGGTCACTGTCCTTGAAAAAATGATATCTAGACTGGACACAACAACCACGTATAGATGGACCAGGACAGAGGGGAGCAGGATTACCTCCTTTATTTTTTTTAATGACAACATGATTCCATTACTTTTGGGGTCTAGAATGAGCAGGTTTTGTCTTGGGCCAGGAGAAGACTATTTAATGCTATGTTGCAATTTGTCACCTGGCCCTGAAGGATGGCCATCTGCTTATACTAATCCTATCACGAAGGAGAGAATTGGTTTTGGGGACATAAAGAAGTTTTCCTCTCCTATCAGGACCAACCTGTTCCTACAGTGATCATGTCTTCCAAATATTCCCTCTTTTCCTTCCATTTTTCTCACCACTTCCATATTCCCATCAATTTCCCCTCCCACAATAGGTTCTTTAAAATTAATTTTCTTCAGTGAACAGGGTACTATCTCCAAAGTCAGGAGTTTAAATCTGGCCTCAGACACTTATTAGCTATGTTACCCTGGGCAAGTCACTTAACCCCAATTGCCTCAAAAAAATCGCAAACCCAAAACAACTAAAAATTTAGATTTTCTTGCATCTCATGTAGTAGGAAAGAGTTCTGTATTTGGAGTTTAAATCCTGTGTCTGCTATTTACTACCTATAAAACCTTAGGCAAGTCAACTAACTTCCCCAGGTCTCATTTTCCTCATCTGTAAAATGAGAGGCTTGGACTAGATGATGTCTAAGGTCTCATTGCTATAAATCTATAATTCTATGATTCTAAGTAAGTGAATGACTTAGAACCACATGTTCTGTATTTATAAGGATATGAATCAACCCTCCGGGCCTTGCATGATGACTCTTTGGTTCATATCTGTGCCCAGTGTTGCCTCTGGGAATCCTCAGAATTGAACTCATCTTGCCCCCAGACAGGATCTCCCCTGGGAATACAAGAATATAGTTCACATGTGGGTCCCTACAGATGTAGGCAAAAAGGACCTTCAGCTCCTGTAACATGCACTCAGGCTAACCATATATTTTGTATATAGGAGGGCCTTTATTTCACTCCATAGGGAAAAAAATGCAGGAAAAAAAAGAATCAAGAGAGATCCTGAAGAGTCAAGAATATTTTCCTTTGTTCCCATATGAGTTCATATAGGTGACAGAGACTCCCCAAGGTCGGAGAGACACTGAAGGAAGACGGAATAATACATGCCCCTTATACTCTGGTGAGCCACTCTCTCCTCTAAAGATCTAGACATGCCTCCGTATAGACAGAAATGCCTTAAGGTTGTGGACTCCCCCAAAATGGAATTTTGCATTTGGATTTGCTAAAATTTCAATCCTCTTTCCCAGTGGACCTACGTAGCAGTACTAGTAATATAGTTGAGGGAGTAGTAATGGTGGTGGTGGTAGTGGTAGTAGCAGTAGAAATGGTGGTGGTAGTAGTGATGGTGGTATGTGTGTTCATCCTTCGTTGCCAAAGAAGACCATGCCATCAGAGAAATGATGACATGACTTGCACTTGACTTTGTTTTGAGTGAAGGAGAGCTGTGCTGGTCACCAGCCTCACTTCTCCTCCACAGCCATCTGAATCCAGTACCAGATATTCATCAGGATGACTGGAGATGACCCAGGATGAGGCAGTTGGGGTTAAGTGACTTGCCCAAAGTCACACAGCTAGTGAGTGTCAAGTGTCTGAGGTGAGATTTGAACTCAAGTCCTCCTGACTCCTGCACTAGTGCTCTATCCACTGCCCCACCAAGCTGCCCCTAGTGGTAGTGGTATGGTAGTGATAGTGACATAGTAATAGTAGTAATAGTGGTGATGATGGTGGTGGTAGTAGTAGTGGTTGGTGGTAGTAGTAGTGATGACAGTGGTGGTGGTGGCAGTGGTTTTAGCAGTTGTGGTGGTAGTAGCAATGGTGGCTGTTATCATCATGATCAGAGTAGTAGCAACCACTTATTTTTTAAAATAAGTTTTTACTGATATTCTCTGTTTCTTATAATACCGTAGTATCCCATGTATCCTCCCTCCCTTCCTCCCTGAAAGCCATCCCGTATGACAAAAAGAATGCTTTTCAGTGCAATGAAATGGCTCAGTAGATAGAGTGCCAAACCAAAATTCAGGAAAAACTGAGTTCAAATCCAGCCTCAGACACTTACCAACTGTGACCCTGGGCAAGTCACGTAATCTTTGTATGCTTTAATTTACTGGAAAAGAAAATGACGAACCACTCCACTATCCCTGCCAAGAATACCCCATGGACAAACATGGTCCATGGCACAATTGAACAACAACAATTTTTTTAGAAAGAAAAAAGTCAGCACAGCTAATTGATACATTGAAAAAGTCCAGAAGCATCAAGATGTAACACCTGCGGACTTCCCACCTTGGAGAGGGGTAGGTTTGGGAGTCTTCTCATATAGCCTACATGTACAGAGTGCATTAGTGCTTGCAGATTGCTGCACAACATTACCTCATTTAATCCTTATAACAACTCTGAGAAGGAGTGCTATTTTTATTCCTATTTTACCACACAGGATGCACAGGTTTCAGGTGAAGTGGCTTCCACAGGGTCATACAGCTAATAAGTGTCTCAGGCATAATTTGAACTCGGCCCTTCCTGACTCTATCTCCTCTACTACCTAGGTACCCATGTGGAAGTCATAATTTATTGTAGTAATGGGTTGCAAAACCCAGGTTTGCTCCTCTACATTCTGGTTTGGTACCTTCGTGTTTCTCCAGTTCTGGGACTACCTGTGCGTTCCTGCTCACTAGGAGACTGGGCCCAGCACTCCAGCACTGATGACAAACTCAGCATTCTCCAGGAATTCTCATCACTCCAGTTCCAGGCTAGTTGTCATTCTCAACTCATTACTCTCTCCCATAATTGATCTTGCCATGTTCTCTGTATTCTGCCTTTGGAGCATCTTTCATCCACACTCTTTCTCTTCTCTGAAGCTGCTGCTCCTAGTGCAGGCTGTCATCACCTCACACCTATACCACAGCAAGAGCCCATTGCTGGCTCTTGCCACAAGTCTCTCCCCACTCCAATCCATCCCTTACTCAGCTTTTCAAAGTGATTTTCCTAAAGCAGGGTCTGATCATAACACTCCTCTCTTCAATAAATTCCAGCAATGCCCTATTAACCTGCAAAAACAAATGGAAAATCTTCTGTCTGGCATTTAAAGTCCTTCAAAACTTTCTCTACCTTCCAATCTCCTTACACCTTGCTCCCCACTGGATATTCTGCAATCCAGCGATGCTGATCTTGTTCCTCACGCAAGATACTCTCTCTTTTGACTGTACGTTCTCCCTGGCTATCCCTCATGCCTCAAATACTCTCCCTCCTTATCTCCACCCCCTGGCCTCCCTGACTTCTTCCAAGTTCTAGCTGAAAGTTCACCTTCTATAAGAAGCCTTTCCTGACCTTCCTTAATGCTAATGCCTTCCCTTTGTTGATAATCTCCTATTTATCCTGTATATATCTTGTTTGCAAATTATATTTCCCCCAATACACCATGAACTTCTTGAGAACAGTGACTAGCATTTGCCTTTCTTCGTATCCCTAGTACTTAGCCTAGAGCCGGACACATAGCAGGCACTTAACAAATGTTTATTGACATGACAACCACTTTAATGATGCTTTCAGCCACTACCAAATACTGAAGCATATGATTCCCTCCTCTTTTGTGCCCACTTGAATCCCTACTCCATTTCCCATTAGACCATGGGCTCCTTGGAATGTCTTTTGCCTTGCTTTATATTCCCAGTGCCTGGCACTAGTTATTGTCTTAACATAGTGCCTGGCACATTACAAGTATTTGATAAATATTTGCTGACTAATTATTCACCCTTTTATTGCCTGTAACCAACCATCTCTGGGGTTAAGAAATTCTACCACTGTTTCTCTGGGGCTAAGGGTACCCTGGGACCCTCTTTATGTGTGCTTGGCTCAGTTCTGGCTGATAGTCCTACTCGATGTATGATCATTTTTTTGTTGACCAAAGTCAGTTCAAGGGTGAGATCTTCAATAACCATGACTCAGTCAACCTGTGGTTAATGGGATTATATCTTCCATAGGGAGCTGTCCTCAAAAGCAGAGCATCCTTAACCTGGTCAGATTGACCAGACAACTCATTCCAAACCTATCAAGGAGATGGCATCAATCATCTTGATGGGGATGTCTGTGCTTTCTATATCTTTTATAAAGAATGTGCTGCTAGGGTCCTCAACTATAAACTTCACAGGATGGTTCTGAGGATCACATGGGAAAGAATACGTAAATTGTTTTGCAAACTTAGAGCTATAGAAATGCTAAATAGCATGATTCTCATTATCTCTATAGTTGCCACATACCCCTTACAAAATTGCAACTTCCTTGAGGCAAGGACTGTGTTGCATCCATTTTCACTTTCCCTTAGCCTTTAAATAGTGCTCTGAATATAGTACGCACTAAATAAACATTTATTGAGTTTGATAAAAGGACCAGAAAAACATTTCTGCCCTTGACACATTTGTTTCACAGTCTTGAATTTAACCTTGATGAGCCCTTCTATGACAAAGGAACTAGCCAAAGGAACAACATTTTGGATCTGCCTTATAAACCTTCTATTTGGCTCCACTATTAAGCTATATCCCTCTCCCACCTGGAGTGTTAATTCTGGATCTCTGGGCACATTTCTTTTTCAAATACCTTGCCAAGAAAAAAAAAAAGGCTACACTATAGTAGTTAATTTAATCCTTTTTCTCCATCCCCTTCCCCCTACAAAACATCCTGCTAGTTTCCCAATGATGGAAAGAAATTTATGCATTTTCAATTTGGACACAGTTCTGCCACTGCTGCTGGGCTCCTGCTACTCCTTGTTGGCTGCATACCCCTCTTCAGGGACGTGTCTGTATACTGCCCTTGTAAAGGGGGTTGAGAGGCAGGGGAACGTAAGTCTGAGCACACTCTAGGTCACTTCAAGGGTGCCCAGCATGTATAAATAAAGAAGCTCAAGTTTTTTTCTTTTCCTAATGTTTTGGGACTGGTTCTGAAAAATAACATTGCAACAGTCAGTTTCATCTCCTCATCTCATGATTGGAAGATGTCACCATTTCCCTTGTAATGGGTGACTTATCAGAAGAAAGGTGAAGCTCAATCTAGAGTATAAAGCCCGTAGACTAAGCACCAGTCTCAGCATCCAATGGCAAGCCACATCCATGCATACCAATGAAGCCTGAAGGACTAACTTCTGCCTTGATCACAAATGATTATAATGCATCATATCTTGCATATTAATGTTAAGCAAATAGCATTAAAAAAGTTATGGTGTGATCAACAGGGAGAAAAGGGAAAGAGAGAAAATATGAAGGCTATAACCGGCCATCAATAATATAATAACAACCTACATTTATATAGCACTTGGTGGTAACAAAGTAATTTTTATTCATTATCTCATTTGATCCTTGTAACAGACCTATAAGTATTACTATTTTCATTTCATAGATGAGGAAGCTGACATTTAGGGAGGAAAACTGACCTGTCTCAGGTCACATGGCAAGAGAGTGAGTGGCAGCACTAGATCTAGAGCTCCAGTTTCCTGACCCCAACACTGGTTCTTTCCATTACCCACAGTGCCATCACATCATTTTTAACCTGCTGGCTGCCGGTGTCCACAGTAAGAAAAACACAATCCAATTTTCTAAATGATAATCTTAATTTCTGGGTTAGGTTTTTAGCAAAGTGTAAAGCAGCATGATCTAAACATTCTGGGAAAATACAAGATAGATAGATATTTCTCCACCATCTCACTAGAGAGATAATGGATAGATAGACGGATAAAGAGAAAAAGAAATGGATGGATGGATGGATAGAGATGTGTGTGAAAATGAGAGAGAGAGAGAGAGAGAGAATTTATTAAATGCTTACCATGGGTAAGACACTTTGCTAAACACTAGGGCTCCATATGAAAATTCAGACAAGCTACTGTGTTAAACAGCTGAATCTAAGAGAATAACTCCTACCTACTTGGGGGCTGCTGATTTGGATACTTTAAAAAATCTGTTATCTCACAAGTATGAATACTCCCTTCATTTAATTTTTTCCACATGTCATTCTTTTTGATGTTTTCTCATAAATTCTCTTCAGAAGACTGGCCCAAAAGATGGAAGAGGAGAAGAAGAAGCCATACAACCCAGGTCCCCCTACAACTACACCAATAAAGATCTAAAAAGAGCTCCAGACCAAGTAGTGAAAGGGAAATCTAAGAAGAAACCACGCTGGGTCAGTTTTCCAGTATAAGGTCACAAACTGGGCCCACAATCAAGCAACTAGTGCAGAATCTGTGGCACAGGGGCAGCTAGGTAGTGTAGTGGATAGAATACCAGATGTGGATTCAGGATAGACCTGAGTTTAAATCCAGCCTCAGACCTCTACTAGCTATGTGATCCTGGGCAAGACACTAAACCTCTATTTGCCTCAGTTTCATCTGTAAAACAGGGGAAATGATAGCTCCTTCCTCCCAGAGCTGTCATGAGGATCAAAAAACATAAAAATTGTAAAGTGCTTGGCACAATACCTGGCATCCTAGTAAGCACTACATAAATGTTGGCTATTATCATTAGTATTACAGGGTTGGCCCCACAGAACTGTTGGACTGACCGCTCTGAAGACCTAGACGGATCTCAGGCTCAACTCATCCACTGGGTTGGATGCTCCCCAAGCCGTACTAATCTCAGTCCTCCCATCCCTCATTCGTACCTGTTTTTCCATACATCAGTCACAGAACTGCCCATTCCGCTAGATATCAGTATAGATACCATCAATCTGTTCATACAATGACTTCAGATGATGAAACATAGCTGAGGCTTCTCACAGGAGGCACATGTATTTATCCAGATGATAAGACATGGCTACAATTTAGACTGAGTGGGGAGACACAAGTTAAATGCACTTTGTGGAGATGCAATGTGGTATTATGGAAGGAACCTTGGATTTGGAGCCAAAAAACTTGTTAGTTCCAAGCTGTGTGACCTTGGGGAAGTCGCTTCCCCAAGCTGGTCTGCAGCCTTTTCCACTACAGAATGAAATAATCTCTAAGGATCTTTCCAGCTCCAAACTGTCTCTGCTCATGCACTGTGGAAGGAACACCATGTAAAGTCAGAACACCTGGGTAGGTCACTTTATCTCTGTGTCTTAATTTCCTCACATAAAATGAGGCTCCTAATACTTGCCCTACCTACCTCATAAGTCTATCGTGAAGGAAATACTGTCAAATGTGACATAATTATAATTTATTGATATACATTGTGTGTATTACTTGAGGTCAGGAATGCTTTCAAAGTTGATAGTGAGGATGTGTGCAAAAGCCAAAGGACTGATAATAGAGATGCATGAGAAGGGGAAAAGACAAATGTCAAGGATAAATGTTTATCAAGTCTGACTTCAAAGGAATCTCACAGATTACACTCCAGGCATTGCCTCTGCTTTAAGCTGACAGCCCTTTGTCAGACTCTCTCCTATTCCAGCCACTTCTCTTTTTCTTTAAATGGAAATGACAATGACGACATTCCCTTTCCCATGACCACCATGAATATTTCATCAGCAAAGCATAGGGCCTTTCATTCTGTAATAGATTTCCTTTCTGGCAGGTAAGAGTGACGCTCACTCTTCAAGCACTCCACAGGGTGACCCAAAGGGCCTTTTGGATGAACCTGATTTATTTGGAGCAAATGAGAAGGTGATGAAGCTGGTAAGAGAGGAAGGAGGAGGCTATCGAAACCAAAGATCCCAACATTAAAATCTAGGCAAGTTGCTCTGAACTTTTCCCAAGTAACCTGTACCTGGCTGTAACTCTTTGCTGTCTTATTGTTGCCTCTAGTGCTCTAGCTTCATTCTACATTATAGTCCAGCCAAACTGGCCTTTTGTCTGTTCCTATGCACAGGTCACTCTCCCAATTTTCTGCCTTCCAATTCACACAAGCTTTTGCACTGACCATTCTCAGTCATCTTCAACCTTTTTGCAATTGGCCAACCAAAAATGTATTTCTCATCTCTTCCTCACAAAATCCTTCTAAGATGCAATTCAAGAACCACCTTCTACACAATGCCTTTCCTAATTCCCCCCAGTTGTTACTTCCCACCACCCTGACTACCATATATTTATTTTGTATTTATTCTATGTGTATACACATACATACATACATACACACACACACACACACCTATTATGTTTATACATATCGGCGTATAGTGGGAGAGAGGGAGAAAGAGAGAAATGGAGGGAGGGAGGAAGGCAGGGGGAGGGAGAGAGTGGGGCAGGCAGCTCTGTGTCTCTGTCTACTCACACAAACACATACACCCAGGTTACATTCCCTGATAGAACATAAATTACTTGAGAGTAGGGATTATTTTTAACCATTTTATATGAATATATTTAATATATATCACATTTATATTTTCATATTTACATAAAATATTTTATATATTTTTAATATATCCTCAGTGTCTGGCATATAGTAGGTATTTAATAAATGTTTGTTGATTAACTGCTTAATTGATTTTCCTCTTTCCCTTTCTATGAAAAAGAGTTTTCAATTTATAATCAGAGAACCAAAGTCTGAGTTCCAATTATACTACCGAATGGCTATATGATACGAGAAAGTCAGTTTCCTTCTGTAGGCCACAGTTTCTTCCTCTAAGGTTGTTTCCAGTTCTTAAACCTACAATAATAGTATGAGTCCATCTTTATCTTCCCTCCTCCCAGATATGAAGGAGACTAGGACGTAGTCCCTTCATTTAAGGCATGCCTATATTCCTAAAGTATGATAGTACTCTTAGACATTGGCTAATTAGAAGATAGGAACTGGACCTGTGATTTCACTGGTTTAGGGAATTGCAGGTTGAAGAAAACTTCCTCGGCCAATTCAGGTCAGCACCTTCTTTATAAGTTAGCTCCTCAGAGAATTGCCTATTGGCCCACAGTCACACAGCTAATATGTGTCAGAGGCTAATTAATATATTCAAAATGGCATGAACTCTTTTACATACCTCTTATCAACAAGAATAACTCACGTCTATATAGCACTTTTTGGTTGACAAAACACTTTCTCCACAATGAGAGTTTAAAGTAAATAAGATAGTGTAAGTATGACAATTCCCATTTTATAAACAAAAACTGGATTTTCCTCAGGTAACGAAGTTAATAAGTATAAGAGCCAGGGTCTAGGTCAAGTCCTCTTTCCATCACACACTCACAGGTATTGTATATTTAGGGTATGGTAGACTAATAGCACACAGATCAGAAGCTCTTGCATGAGTATGGCACCAGACAAGCATTTTCTTGTATTTGGGCTGACACCTCCACAGTTGCACTACGGGGGGTGCAGAGGGATGGGACAGTAGCCACTTTGACCTTCTATCCTCTATAACATCCACTTTGTCCTATTCCTCCCCACCCCCACCATCTGTCATCTTTCTTTGATTCCCATTTCTCCTGTGGAAATTGGCATAAGAAACACTGTTTTAACAGTGGCCTCAGGGCAGAGAGGCCTGGCCACTGCTAGGTTCCAGGCAGTCCCTCCTCCACACCTTTCCCCACACTATTCCTTATGCCTAGAACCCCTCCTCCTCCTTCCACCAGTTCATACTTCCTTTTTTTCCTTAATAGTATTTTATTTTTTTTCCAATTACATGTAAAGATAGTTTTCAACACTCATTTTTGCAAAATTTTGAGTTCCAAATTTTTCTCCCTTCCTTCCCTTCCCCCCTCCCTAAGATAGCAAGCAGTCTGATATAGGTCATACATGTACAATCATGTAAAACATATTTCCACATTAGTCATGTTAGAACAAAAGGGAAAAATTTAAGAAAAAGACAAAACAAAAAAGGTGAAAATAGATGCTTCCATCTGCATTCAGACTCCCTAGATCTTTCTCTGGATGTGACTAGCATTTTCCATCACAAGTCTTTGGGAATTGTCTTTGGATCGTTGTATTGCTGAGAAGAGCTAAATCTATCATGGTTAATCATCGCATAATGTTGCTGTTGCTATGTACAATGTTCTCCTTGTTCTGCTCACTTCACTTAGCATCAGCAGTTCCTGTTTTCAACATCCTTTTCCCTCCCTTTGAGGCACAGTTTAAATGCTACCCTCTTGGTGAAATAATCCCAGAATTCCCTCTCAATACCCCACAACAGGGCAAGAAGCTCTTTCCTCCACTTATCTGACCAACTAGTACCTTGTGTTCCTCTTATAAGTGTATCATATTCTAATTTGTGCCAGATTTTATGAAAATATTGGCCTCAGATCCAGGATAAGTTCTACCTCTGATACTTACTGGGTAGTGCCCCAGGTAACCTCTGAAATGACATCTAAGTTTCAGAGAAGATGCTAACCTGCACTGAATTTTCTCATCTGGGAATTCCCTATACTAGTGAAATCACAGGTTCACTCCCTATCATTTAACTGTGTACATGTCTAATTAGACCTGTTAGATTGTAAGCACTACTAGGGCAAGGAATATGACAATATTAATACTTTCATAGCAATCTCATTTGAGCTTTATCAAATCAGAGCAAATGAATCTTTTAGTCACATCTAAGTCTGCTATGTTAGCTAGAGGACCAGCAACATGCAGAATAGGAATGGAAAAGTTTTTCTCGAATATTTACAACCCCTGCCCCCATTTGCACGCACCGCAAATACCCAATTCCCTCAGTTTATGTTTCTCAATAAAGAAGTATCACCACGATCATGAGGCCCTTGGAGACCTTGCCATGTGGGGATGGAATGTAGGAACCAGGGATGTTTAGCTTCAAGAAGAGTCAAGGTGGGCTAGAAACATGAGTTCTGCTGGATTCTCCCAGAATATTACTATCTCCTGGATAATATTAGGTGAGGATGGTGAGCGTATAGGCAGAGGGTAAGTTTATGCTGTATTCAGAGAAGACTAGATTCATCTAGAACATGACAGGTCATACCCCCACGCTAGGGTGCCCTGGTCCAACAATATCTAGAATAATATGTCCAATTCTGAGCACCCTATTTTAGGAAGGATGTTGATAAGCTGGGGCATGTCCAGAAGAATGTGATGAGGAGGGTGGGCAAACTGAAGACCTTGCCATGTGGAGACCAGGTGAATGATTTGACATGGTTTAACTCAGAGAAAAGATTTTCTTTTATAATAATCAAGGTAGATATAATAACTGTCAAGTATGTAATAAACTGCTGTGAGGAAGAAGGATGAGGTTTTTTCCTGCATGGTACCAGAGGGCAAAGCTAAGAACAAGGAGGGTGGGGGAATATTGCAGGGAGATTTCAGCTCCATCTAAGCAATATCTTCCCCAAAGAGGAACTAGAGATGTCCAGAAAGTGGGGTGGTCCAGTTATTTGCCTTCACTTGCAGCCTTTCCACAGAGACTGGATGACCAATTGTCAGGGATGTTATAAAGGGGTCTCCTGCTCAGATAAAGGGGGCTTGGACTGGATGACCTTGGAGGTCCCTTCCAACTCCTAAAAGGTGTTTATCGGTCACAGGGGGCAGATATAGCCATAAAGGGGCACTGAAGACAAACTCGGGTTCAGGCTTACTGCCTTGACTTCCAGGATGCCTGTGCTAGAACTACCCCTCTCCATTTCTTCACCTCCTTCAAACTCTAACTGCCCAGGACTTCGGTGGGGAGGGAATACTGTACCAGAAATCCCCTTCATTCCTACTATTATAAAGAAAAAGAACCTTGGACCGCCTGCGTTCCATCTACAGGGATCCCTACCATATTGAAGGGGTTGGGGCATGGTATGCCAGTGATCTGGAAAATCCATGTGAAATTTTTTGGCCCTTTCTATACAAGAGAAGAAGTCTGTTATCAAAAGATTGTGTTATCAAACGATAAAATATGTTGATATTATACAATACTGTACATATATTTTGCATTTCTGAGTTTCTAAACTTGTTCTGTATTGTCTGTTGACCTTCACCTGTTGTCTGTGGCTTCTGAAAAATTCCCCCCAAATTTCCATTTAATTTCTAATGCAAACCCATGCAGGATATATCAAAACCAAGATGGGGAAAAGTTGAGATGTAGAAGGTATAACTGTGATTACCTTTTTCTCGTCTCCCTCTGGAAGAAACTGCAGGATGCTCCTCCTCTCCCCTTCCTGTCTCCGGAGGGAGCTGCTCTGGTGCTGAGGAAGTCCCCCAGGAGGAGAGATGCTTCGGCCATGAGGATCCACCCAGGTATAGATGTGATTGGTGACATAGCCCCCTGGAATGCGCCCGACAGAATGCACAGACAGGATTAGCTTCTTGGACCCTTTCAGTACCTAGAGACAGACAGAAAGCAACTGGGTACTCTGGACAGGAAAACACTTTGCTGCATCTCAGTTCTACCATTTGCTATCACTTGCCTCAGGCAAATCACTTCTCCCCTGGAGACCTAGTTTCCTCCTTTGTATAAAAGGATAGCTTTCCTTAGATGGCCTCTAAGCTACTTTCTAATCCTACATTTTAGAATCATATCTGTCCTAGACTCTCACGACTCAGATATGGAGGCCAGAAAGGGATATGTTTAAGAGATGAAATGACCTAGGGATTAAAACTCTGGACTTAGAATGGGGAATACCTGGAATCAAATCCTGTATCTGGAAGCAAATTACTTAACCTCTCTGTGCCTCAGTTTCTTCATCTGTAAAATGAGGGGGTTGGACTCAATGACCTCTAAGGTTCATTCAGCTCTAACTGCCCCAGGTCACAGGCCTGTGGTATAACCAGATTTGTCATTCATTTAACATGACTAAGAAGGCTCAGTTTGCCCCTAAGAAAGTGAGAACAATCTTCCCTATACCCCACATTTTGCATTAAAAGACTAGACAAAAAAGACAGGAAAAAGGGTAGTACAAGGTACAAAAGGAGGCCTCCTTGCCCTTGGCGCAGAAATCTCAAGAAAAATGGTCCCATTTTCCCCTTCACAGTATTTCCTTTCACACAGAGCTAATGATCCCGTTTATCATTCAACTTTCAAAGACTACTCCTACCAGGGAAGTTATTGGGAGGAAGGAAACAATTCAAAAATGGCCCGAGGTCCTCTTACTCCAGGTCCCAGGTTTGTCTAATGAACTCTTGCAGATGAGTTTAGCACACAGCAATTTTCTCTAGCTTACAAAACATGGGGGTAGCTCTTCTGTGCTGACTCCCTTCTTTTTCCAGTTTAATCCAAGGGCTCTCCAGGCAAAGGCCATACATACCTAACTCTATTCTGAGAAGTAGGGAGATACAATGCAAGGAGCACTGGTCTTGAAATCAACAGACATGGCCTGAGTCTTCACTCAGATGTATATTAGGCAAACTACTTCAGCTTTGTAACTCGTATTTTCCTCTTATGAAATGGGAAAAATGGCAGCTGATCTACCCAGCTCACAGGATTTTGTTAGGCAAGCCCCTGAGAAACGTTAAAGGATTGTAGAATTATGAGTGATTCCTGAGTATTCCTGAGTATTATTCCTGAGTGATAGTATTATGGTCATAAAATGAATGGTCCCTAGTCAACAGTCAAATAGACTCCTGACTTCCAGTCTTTCCCCACTCCAATCCCTCTAGAGAGCTGCCAGTATAATCTTCCTAAAGTATAGATCTGACCACGGTACTTCCCTGTTCAGGAACCTTCTTCAGTGACTCCCTAGTGCCTATTATATAAGATATTGTATATATTGTATAAGATACATTGTATAACATATCCCTATTGTATAAGATACAAAACCCTCAACCTTGATTTTTAAAGCTCTTCCCAATCTAGTTCCAATCCACACTTCAAAGTTTACCATATATGACTCTCCTTCATATACTCTATGTTTCAGCCAAAGTAGCTTATTCCTTGACATCACTTATCTCCCACTTCCAGACCTTTGTACATCTGTTCCCCACCATGCATGGAACATTCTTCCATGATGCTTGGAAAGTCTAGGTTCAGCTCATGAAGCCTCTCCTAGAGAACTCCTGTTCTGATCCTCTTAGTTATCAGTGCTCTTGCTTACCTCAGATGTCATGTCTGCAAGCTGTACCTTGTTGTTTTATATGTTTTGTCACTTTATATGTTACTTTGTAACATAACATGACATTTACATGTAATCTTTTGTTCTGCTTTGTATGTGGAAATGTTCAATGGAGGAGGTAAGGATAGAATTTTAAAAATTAATTTCTTGCAAAGTTATAAAGATCAAGCATTTCTCAGAAGAAGAGATGTGAGAGAATCCTTCTCACAAAGGTGGGAGGTTCACAGGGGTTGCACGTTGTGCATGTTTGCAGACTGTTTCCAATGTGTTGATCAGTTGTGCTGATTTTTTTGCCTTCCTTTTTGTCTTTCAAGAATGTCATTTGTAATATGGGATAGCTCTCTGGGTATAGGAAGAGGAGGGATCCTGTGGAAAACAATGATGGTATAAAAAAACAAAATACATCAATAAAAACTTATTTTAAAACTAAAAAATTAATTTGAAAAGAGACATTACGTAGTAAAAAGTTTTATCATGTATATGCCAATCTATTTATGTATTGTATCCTATTACCTTTGTTCCCACTACCAACAACAGTAGAATGTAAGCTTCTTTAGAGGAAAGAGTAGTTTTGTTTGATTTCTCACATACCCAGGACCTATTTATTGGAATGGAAATGGATGAAAGTACAAACTCGAACAGTTACTTAGTTTTTAGTTACTTGGTTAAACCAAGCCTGACTCAGATCTGTCACCAAAAGACTCCTTTCCCCAAACATCCTGAAGATTGTACAACACAAAATGCGCCATTTTCAAGACAAAGGAGAGCCACAGGGAGCTGACAAAAGTGCTTTGGTGGTATCTACAAGTGCCGTCATTCAGGTCTCCTAATCTCCAGCAATGCAGGAAGAGTAGAAAAGGAAGCTGCCTATTCTCTTAATTTCATATTTAAATGTCAATGCCTGATGGAGCGATAACCACGTGGGACCATCTCTGAGGCAGCAATAAAAGAGTTGGAAAGATGAGCAATGAGAAAGTTACAGTGTTCTTTTATGGGTCCCCTGGTGCTCCCTTGACAGAGTGGTTGGCAAAATAGAATCCCAGTTAAAATTAAGATGTGTGATGAATGAAGGCTACGTTGATGCCCTGAGGAAGTAGGAAGATCAAGCTTGAAGAGAACAAGACTGAGGGAATAGTGAGGAAGGGGATAAGCTTGGGAGCCATGACCCTAAAAGGGATCAGCATGGTAGAGTAAATGAACAGGAGTGCTTAGAGCTTGGTCAGACATCAAAGATACCAAGCTCATCTCCTGCTCCCTCAGCTACTGAAAGGCATTCTGACTTTTGTCCTGCCTCTGAACACTAGACGACCTGGTTCTACAACTCACCAGCAAGTCATTTACTCCTCAGGGCTTCAGTTTCCTCATCATAAAATCAGTATAATATATATTTTCCTTTCTTACCTCAAGGGTTGTCATAAGGATCCAATTAAATTATACATACAAATAAGCATTTTTCCAATGAAAAAAGTATGCAATCCTTTTTTTTCCCAAGGGAAAGAGAACTCACTAAATTCAAAGTCACAGGATCTCAATTCAAATTCCATCTTGTCAATTGTCAACTCCTGTGACCTATCAGTGAGTTTCTTCCTTTCTCTTAGCCTCAGTTTCCTCACTGAGGAAGGGAAGGAAGGAAGGAAGGAAGGCAGGCAGGCAAGAGGGGAGAGAGGGAGAGCAGGAAGGAGGAAGGATTTATTAGCTATGTGCTTTATGCCAGGCACCATGCTTAGCACTTTATTACTATCTCATTTGGTCCTTACAACCCTAGGGGGTAGGTGCTGTTATTATCTGCATTTTAGAACTGAGGAAATTGAGGCAGACAGAGGTTAAGTGATCGCCCAGAGTCATACAGATAGTAAGTGAGGCCAGTCAGGGCTTCCTAACTCCAGTTCCTGTTCTATCCACTGTACCACCTGTTCCAATGAAGGCTTTGTACTAGATGACTTCTGCTCCACAGCTGTGACTTGGAATTTTTACACTTGGGACAAGTGACATGGAGCTTTCTATCAATTGAAAGAGAGCACAGAGACACTAGTGAAAGGCTAGATCTGAGGAACAGGTAGATCAGGGCAAGACAGGGCAGGAAGCTCCCCTCTGTCCACCACATGGTGGATTCCTTTTTTTGTAAAGGGTAATTTCAATGATATAGGGAACTATAGATCTTCAACTTACAGTCTTAGAGAGAAGTTAAATGACTTGCTTAAGGTCACCAAGCTAGTACAGGTCAGAGACAGAACTTGAGCATCAATCTTCCTGGCTTGGAGGTCAGTTTTCAGCTATACCACCCAGCCTCTCAAATAGGACAGCTTATTTTAACTAATTATTTTGATAGGTAGGTGCTAAGCTCTGGCATTTCTATAATGCTGTAGAAACATGTAATCAGAGATTTGGGGATGGAAGATATCTTAGAGGCCATCAAATTTAACCTCCTCATTTTACAGATAAGGAGACTAAGACACAGAGAGGTGAAGTGACTGCAAATGTTCCCAGGACCCCCTCTAAATTTGGTGTCCTGGACAAAGCCTAATTGCCCTGCCCTTGTTGTGGCTCTCTTCCTAGGGATTTTTTATTTCTGGATCCCTGATTTGACCTTTGTAACCCTCTCACTGATTGAGGAAGCTTCTTAATTTCTTTTGTGTCCTTTTAAGGTGCCATCCGGAACCCTATTCCTCATAAGGAGGGAAAGAGAAGGACTGCTAATGATCCCATGCTTGCCACCTGATTATAGGTTTAACAGAAGAACTGGACAGCAGGAACTCAGGATTCATTTCAGTTCTTCATTTAATTCGCTTGGCTAAACCACCTATTTCCCAGTACATACTCACTAATAGCTGCCAATATGCACACAAGTGGAAAGAGTTGAAAATGCTTAAATTGATAAAATTAAACAAGACTAAGAAGGGTGGCACTGGAGAAGAGCATAGAAAGTGTTCTCTTTGCAGAGGTGGGGGGCTACAGCTGTGTAACACTTTCTCTCTCCATATATATACACACAGATATATATACATATGTATGTATGTGCATATGGATATATACACATATACATAGTTATACTTGGTTGAAGAATTGTTTAATTTTACTGAACTTTTTTCTTCCTTTTTCTTCTTTGTCATAACAGATGAGTTTCTACCTAAGAAAGAGGGTAGGGGTATAGTTGGAAGTGAAGATGATATTTTAAAGTATATTAATAAAAGCTTGCTTTAAAACCTCACACTGAGGTAATTCATTTATTTCTTTGATAATATGGCCTCTTACTAAATCTAAAGGACTCCAGTCTCAGCAACACTAAACTAGATCCACTATGCAAAGTCTCCCAAACATCACAGAATTTAGAGTTGGAAGGGACCAGACAGTGAATCTAGACACATTTTCTTATTTTATTTTATGCATTTTTGGACACATCAGATGCCTTCCAACAAACAACTAAACTTCCAGCAAAGTGCCTTCTCTAAGAAATTTAATTTATTCATTGTTAATCAGAAGGAAAGAGCCTTCCAAATTCAATAAATACCAACCATTATATTTCATCATTATATTTCATCTGTTGCCTCTCCATGTTCACATTATTTATGTTGTTGTAGTCCTTGTATACATCATTCTCTTGGTTGTCTTTGCTTCACTCTGCATCACTTCATACAAGCATTCCCATGTTTCTTTGAATTGTTCCTATTTTTCATTCTTTTTGGTACAGTGATATTCCATTATGTTCACATACCATAATTTGTTCAGCCATTCTCCAGTCATTGGGCACATACTTTGTTTCTAATTTTTTGTTATCATAAATCATGCTGCTGGCAAAACAATACACACAATGGCTAAAATAAGGCAAAATACAACAGTTCAAAAGTAACAAAACTTTTGTTGCTGTGTCATGTCAGTCATGTCCAACTCTTCATGGCCCCATTTGGGGTATTCTCGGCAAAGATACTAGAGTAGTTCACCATGTCCTTCTCCAGTTCATTGTACAGATGAGGAATTGAGGCAGACAGGGTTAAGTGACCTGCCCAGGGTCACACAGAGTATAAATATCTAAGGCTAGGTTTGAACTCATGAAGATGAGCATTCCTGATTTCAAGCCCAGTGCTCCATCCACTGTACCACTTAGCTGCCCTAACAAAGCTTACAATTATGTAATTGGAGGGACCAGTCTTGGCCTCAGAGAAGAGGTGAGAAAAACCATCTCTCCTCTCCTTGGAGGGGAGGGGAGCTATGGCTCCAGGATGTTGCAAAGATTATCAGATTCACCATATAAAGGTTAGTTTTGATTAACTGTTATTTATTACTAAGTTGGGGTGGGGGGAGGTAAAGGGTAAGGAAGATCTGGATATGTTCAGAAATGTCTGTTATGCCAAAATAAAAGGCATTAATAAAGCATGGAAAACAATAATAAATAAAACAAATTATGAACATTTTTGTACATTTATATTGCTTTCAATACCTTTCTCTGAGAACTACTGTTCTATGTGTAGAAGCTCCCAGATTAGAAACATTCAGCTTCTTTGCTGATTAGTGCCAGCCTGCTTGGGAACCCAGGGTTGGGGAAAAAATATCAGACCGGCCTCTCCTCTCTATAAGCAGTGTGAGCTACTCTGATCCTGGGCTGCCTGGCAGCATAGACCTCAGACATCTCAAGAGAGTTTGTTGATGCAACCATGTGCCAAATCCTAGGACTCACTGAACCAGGATGGGTCTCTTCCTCCTACCATGACCTGCAGTAAACCATGCTAGAAGCTCCCTGGTGACAGCCCTACTATAACCCTCCCCAGACTTCTCTTAGTTTCATTTTGGAGGTGCTATTTTCAGAGCGAGACCATGGAGGAGCTGCAAAGGAAAGATTTTACTGCTTTCAGCATTTAATCAATCAACAAGCATTTATTGAGCACTTATAGAAAGGTTTTTAACCTCTTCTGTTTCATGGACTCCTTTGGCCAATTCAGTGAAGTCTATGGATCCCTTCTCAGAATGTTTCTAAATAATCGAAGAAGAAGCTAAATTTAAGATAGAGGTTAGGTGAAAATAAAAATGTAGGGTTTTCTTCCCAGCATTCAAGTTTGTGTACCCCTTCCCTTGAGAAGCTACGTACAAATATACACAAAAAATAGGGATACAGACTGGCCCTGTAATTTCATCTGTGTAGTGCAGGGATGGAAAACTGGTGGCCTTGAGGACACATGGCCCTCTAGATCCTCAAATGTAGCCCTTTGACTGAATCCAAACTTCACAGAACAAATCCCTTTCATAAAAGGGATTTCTGTAAAACTTGGATTCAGTGAAAAGGACACACCCAAGGATAAGGAAACTCCCTCTACCAAGGTAAGTCAGTACCTTCTCTGCAACTTAAAAGTCTTAGAGTGACTGGAAGTGACTTGCCCAGGGTCACACAAGTTGTATATCTTCAGAGATAGAACTAGTTCTTCTTAGCTCCAAGACTGGCTTTCCACCCACTACACCACACTGTAGATCATTTACAAAATATGTGGCAAGTAGATATAAGGTAATTTGGGGTGGGGGAAGGGTATAGGAGAGAGGCCTGTGGTGATTGGGAAAGGTCTTATGTAGAAGCTGGTATTTGAGTTAGAATCTGAAGGAAGCTCAGGATTTTAAGAGGTATATTCAATAAGAAAGGAGTTCATTCTGGGTATGGGGGATAGATAGCATGTGAAAAGTCATAGAGATGAGAGATGGAACATCTTGCATGAGAAACTGAAAGGTCAGTTTGGTTAGACCACAGAGTGCACAAAGGAGAACAAAGGGTAGTAAATAGGTTGGAACCAGGTTGTGATGGGCTTTAATTGTCAAAAAAAAAGCATCTCTATTTAATACTAGGGGCAAGTTTATTGGGCAAGGGAGAGTCATGGTCATATCTAGGCTTTAGGAATATCACTTTCATGGAGGATTATTGGAGTAAAGGAGACGCTGCAAGTGGGAAGATCAATTAGGTGACTTTTGTAATAGTCCAGGCCAGGGGTGATAAGAGCCTGAAATAAAATATAGTGAGTGGCCCCATGAGTAGAGAAAAGGGGAGAGATATGAAAGAAACTGGGGAGGTAGAATCAGTAAGTCTTGGAAACTGATTGAATTGGCTATCTTGTCTACTTTTCTGAGGGAGGGAGGGGAAGAAGGAAAGAAGGAAGGAAAGAAAAAGGAAGGAAGGAAAGAAAGAAGGAAGGAAGGATAGAGGGAGGAAGGAAAATGGAAGAAGGAAAGAAAATGGAAGAAAAATTGGAGAAAGGAAGGAGGGGAGAAGGAAGGACAGGAAAGAGGAAAGAAGAGAGGGAGTGGGGGGAGGGGAAAAGGTTAAGGGGGCAGGGAAGGAAGGAGGAAGGAAGCATTTATTAAGTACCTACCAGGTGCCAAGCACTGTGCTAAGTGTTGTAATATTATCTCATTTGATGCTCACAATAATCCTGGGACATAGGTGCTATTTTTACCCCCATTTTACAAGTGAGGAAACAGATGAGAAAGAAGGGAGGAAAGGAAATCTTATAAATGATACATGTTTATCATCTGTATTAGTAGAATTTCCTTGATCATTTCTAGGAAGAAGGAAATCATAGCCTTCAAGCAGCTATGTGAGTGCTGGAAGTTAGCACCCTACTGATGTGTAACATTCTTGCCATCTATGTCCCAGCCAAATCCCACAGTTTCCCAAGTCACAGCTCTGGAGACTGCTCTTAGCTATTCCTTCCCCTCCTCCGCAACACTTTATCTTTTCCCTGAAGAAAGAGAATTGAAGAAAAATAAGCAATTTGCCTTGTATGTTATTTACCTAGTAGGTGATTTCTTATTTCCGATGTATCCAATTGCCTGGGTAACCTTGTATCCATTTCAATTGCTCCAGTCAGAGTCCTCCTTTCTTGGTTATTTCTGGACACTAATAAGGAGGCATCACTGGATTACAAAGGAGATTCAGCTGGCTATCTCCAATTACCCCGGGACATTGGAGAGGCAGGATAAGCAGTGGAAAGAACACTGACTGATAATTTAAAAACTTGGGTTCTTGTGTCTCTGTCATTAACTGTGTGGTCCAGAGCAAGTGAATTAATTATACTCTCCATGAACCTCAGTTTCCTCAAATGTAAAATGAGGGATTTGAAGTAAATGGTCCCAAATGTCCTTTGAAATTCTAGCAGTCTATGTGGAACTTCCATTTCTAATATCCTGTGTTCCTTACAGTTCTTATAGTCAAAAGAAAGGATTATGAGGCATTGAGAAGCAGTATGGAACAGTGGACAGAGTGCTGGCCTTGTAATGAGAAGGACTTGTGTTGAAATGTCAGCTTAGACGCTTATCAGACATGTGACCATGAACAGGTCATTGAACTTCAATTGCCTTGTTCGTCAAAAAAAACCAGGATAATACTATCGGTACTTCAAGCAGATAAAGGCTAGAGTGGTGGTGCAGTGGAGAGTGCTGGCCCTAGAGTCAGGAAGACTCATCTCCCTGAGTTAAAATCTAGCCTCAGACACTTATGTGACTCTGGGCAAGTTGCTTCACCCTCTTTGCCTCAGTTTTCTTATCTGTCAAATGGGCTGGAGAAGGAAATGGCAAAGCACTCCTGTATCTTTGCCAAGGAAATACTAAATGGAGGGTTAGACACAACCAAACACCACACACACACACACACACACGCACGCATGCACGCACACACACACACCCCTATATGACAGTAAGTACCTATAATACCTGTCATCTGCAGTGTTGTAAGACTCAAAAGAGAAAATGTATGTAAAGTACTTTTTTAAACCTTAAATTACTACACAAATATCTGTTATTTATTATCATTATTGGAATTACCAGGTCTTTTCTAGCTTTCCTGTGCTATGTTCTGCATTCTAACATGTCATCTCCTAAGATTCCTTTCAGTTAGATCACCTGCAAATGAAAAGCCCTATTGCTTTTAGCGTTTAATCAGTCAGTAAGCATTTCTTAAGCACTATTAGAGATATTGTTTACCTCTTTTGTGTCATAGAGTGGGAGTGGGAAAGGACTTTCCAATATTCTTTGTCCCAAGAGTCTGAGTGCCAGGGTTTCTACTAGTCCTACCACTTTCTGATTCTATGACTTGTCATAACGGATTGAGGTTTGTTTGTTTTTCTTTTAGACCAGACCTGTGATTTCATCCGGATGGACAGTTGCTCATCTCTACCATTTCAGATTCGTTTGTAAATTTATAATCTTAGAGTCTTGGAGCACTGAGAGGTCAAGTGATTTGCCCAGGGTCACAGAGTCAATATGTGGAGCAGTGATATTTGAACTCAGGTCTTACTTGAACTCAGGTCTCTAGTCATCACATCAGGCTGCTTCTGCTTTGAAATAACAAGATAAAACTGACCCTGACATTACACACTGTTACATATTCCCCTGGAATATCTCAATTTGTGAAATCTAGGAAGTTTCCCATCTCAAAGAATGAGGACTGTCAGAAGGTTGAGAACTGAACATTATCGATAGGGAGACAATGAAATTTCTTATTCTTCTGTACTGTTCTCATAAAGGAAGTTCTTACTAAAGTTTATCTTTAAACTATTAAATGACCTTGATTGTGAAGGGATCATTTATTGAATCTCTCACAAGATGCTTTCTAAGGGAGTACACTGCCATTACAAAAATATAAATATATATATATATTTTTTCATATACATATATGTGTATATAAGATAAATTATAAATAGATTATTGACACTGTTATTCAGTTATGTCTGACTCTTCATGACCCTGTCTGGGCTTTTCTTGGCAAAGATACTGGAATGATTTGCCATTTTCTTCTCTAGATCATTTTACAGATGAGGAAACTTAGGCAAACAGGAGGAAGTGACTTGTCCAAGGTCACATAGCGGTATCTGAGCCCAGATTTAAAATCAGGTCTTCCTGACTCCAGGCTTGGCATTCTATCCCTTCTCTCACCTAACTGCTCACAAGATATGGGTTAGCAGGTGAGCTTATGCATATAATAATAGTAGTAATAATTTATGTGGCTCTTTAAGACTTACAAAGTATTTTCCTTACAAGACTGAGAGATAACTAGTGTTAGCGTTATAGTCAGAGAAACTAAACTTCAGAGATTAAGTGACTTATCAATGGTCACATAGCAAGTGTTTGATATACTTGAGTAGGGAAGCCTTACTCTTTCGACTACAACATGTACATATTTTTATATGCACATACAAATTTCAATGCCAAAAAGTGGGAATCTTTTTTAAAAAGCAAAGATACTGATCTTGGTTGTCATCATTTCCCCTAAAAAATTACATAATGTAGATACCATAATGAGGAAGCTAAAAGAATCCCCAAACAGTGTTAGTCAGCAAAGATTTGCCAAGTATAGATAGATAGGAGCCAAGAACAACACTAGTTAAGAATGTAAACTCATTATAAAGGTCTCATCTCTCAGATATATAGACAACTGAGTCAAATGTCTAAAAAAAAAAAAAGGAGCCATTCACTAACTGATAGATGATCAAAGGATATAATGGGCAGTTTTCAAGAGGACGAAATCAAAGCTATCAACGTGCACATAAAAATGTTCTAAAACTAATGCAAATTAAAACAACTCTGAGGTACCACCTCACATATATCAGATTGACTAAGATGAAAGGAAAGGAAAATGACAAATACTGGATGAGATGAGACACTAATGCATTGTTGGTGGAGCTGTGAAGTGGTCCAACCATTCCAATGAACAATTTGGAGCCACACTCAAAGGACTATAAAACTGCGCATACCCTTAGACGTAGCAATACCACTACTAGGTCTGTACAGGAGAAGGACCCATATACAAAGAATATTTATAGCAGCTATTTTGTAGTGGAAAAGAATTAGAAACTGACAAGATGTCCATCAACTAGGGAATGGGTGAACAAGTTATGGAATATTAATCTGATGAAATACCATAGTGCTATAAGAAATGATGAAGGGGATGGGTTAGGAAAAACCAGGGAAAACTTCTATGAACTGATGCAAAAATGAAGTGAGCAGAACCAGAAAAACAATATAAGCAGTAAAAGCAAAATATTGTAATAATAATAAACTTTGAAAGACTAAATATCAATACTAAGTATCAATCTGATCAATACAATGACCCATATCTCCAAATGACTCAGGACGTAAATACTAAATACCTCCAAATAGGGAATTGACAGACTCAGAGTAAAGACTGAAGTATGTATTTTTTTCTCTTTATTTTTCAGAAGATGGCTAATGAGGAAATAGTTTTCATGACTTCATATCTGTAATGGGTATCATATTTCTTGCCCTCTCAATGGGTGGGTGAGGGGGTGGAGGAAAGATGAGAATCTGAAACTGAAAATAAAAATAAATAAGAAAAAAGAATATAAACATTGCAAAACATTATGAAGGAGGATAATGAAAAATTATCTGTCATACTGTAATATAAAACAGTAAAAAGCAAGAGGTTAAAAACAAATCTACAGAAATATTGAAAAGAAACTCAAATGAGCCAAATCATCTCAAAAGCATTCAGAGAAGAGGATAACAGATAGAAAACATAATGAATCTTTCAGTGTTTCTGAAATGATCTATTTTGTTATCAATGACAGAAGTACTAGCACTTTTGAAACCTAACATATCAATCCTTGTTATGCTATAAGAAGAAATAGAAATAACATTAGTAAAAAGTCAGAGACAGCAGCTGCAACAATAGCCCAGTAGATGTCAAAGAGATGTCATCATTTTGAAAGAATTGTGTAATCACTTTAGATAATATCTCATAAAGGAAAATTTAGCCAGACAATGGAAAAAATCACAGGCAATATTAATACCCAAAAGAGCAACATAGAGGGGTTATTTATTTCTATGTAACTGATTTTCTTCACAATCTTAAATATTTTATTTTATATGTTTAAAAATATTATTCTAAGAAGGGAACCATGTAATTTGCCAGACTTCCAAAGGGGTCCATGAAACAAACAAACAAAAAAAAGTTAAGTACTACAATAGAGAAAACATCAATAATTACCCATTTGACTGCTTTCTCATTTTTTGCAAAAGTCTTTGTGAGAATAATTGGCCTACATACTGATGGTTTCCTTTATGAAAATATGAGAAGGGAATCAGTCTCATAAAAATGTCTTTACAGTCACACAGTGTGATGAAAGGTGCAGAGAATGAGATCCCACTGAGTTTATTTATTGATTACAAAAAAAAGCATCTGACTTTTTAGAACAAAATACAGCCTTAAAAACTTCAAAACGGAGTCTCTCATGTTTATGTTAAAATCTAAGAAGATGCTTTGATAAATGCAAGTATAGGAATAACTGTTCAACAATCCTCTATTAATATTAAATAAGCCATTTTTAACCTATTCTTATCAAAGGTGCTCACTATTATGAAGGATGGCTTGCAGATTCCTTCCAAATGGAAGGAATCCCTATAGAGGATGAAGTCCTCCAGATATTTCCATCTATGAATGATATTATGCCAACCGCTTCAACCCCCAGTACACTAGAGGGTGGCCTAAAGGAGCCGTTATCATTTCAAATCAGTCTATCAATTCACACAGGAAAACCTAAATGGATAAAAAATGTCTTAGTTGAGTGACCATTCCATTGAGTTTAGTACATCAATACATATATCCAGGAGAGGCACCGCATATAGATAGATAAGGAGTTCAACCCAGGATTGGGTTTGTTCTTCGTTGCTGAAGACCATGCCATCAGAGAAATGACATGACATGACTTGCACTTGACTTTGTTTTGAGTGAGATAGGGCTGTGCAGGTCACTTCTCCAGAGCCATCTCAGTTGGACCCAGGATTATACAGAAGGAAGAAGAGTCAGATTACCTTTGGGAAACTATAATACTTTTAACAGCACTCAATTTGTTTCCTGGTACAAAGAGCAAAACTTTTCAACTCAAGTGTTTTCATAGCATGACATGGTTTCAAATCTCATAATACTTAAAATCACATAGGGATCAAAGGTATAAGTCATTGAGAGGATGATAAATAAATGACTATTTTGTCTATCATGAGGCAAGAGTGAGAGATACTAGAAAGAGAACCCAAGTACTCTCTGGTGCTCATGAAATGCACAAAGAGCCAGAGCAAATAACCACAGCATCCTCTGTAGTGGATTGCGGGAAGAACATGGATTGCAGACAACGAGTCTCTAATGGTGCTGGGTATATCCATATTGATGAGACCGCAGATCCATTGAAGTGCAGAAGTAATTATTCTCATATGTAAGAGAAGATTTTTCTTATGTAAAGCACCCCTGAAGGAAATGCTAAAAGAATTCTCAAAATGGTTTGAGTTAAGGTATTTAGTAAGTAGCTGGAGGGATGGAGGAATATAAGAATGATTGTTCCCAAGAAACATAAGGAGCTGAGCTGACTGGGTACTCAAATTCAAATTGTTTCTTAACAAATAAAATCAGCACTTTTAGCAAAACAAATTAAAAACTTTAAAATAGGAAGGTTCCAGATTACATGCTTCCTCTATTCCACTCCACTCCAATCCTTTAACAATCTCACAAGTCAGCTCTTCCCTAGCTTCCTAAAGCGATCCAGCTATGATTATCTCCCCATCAATACCTCCCATTCAAGCCCTTATTCTAGAGGGTTGGACTAAAGGGCCTCTAGGGTCCCCCTTCTACCGCCAAACCTATGATCTTGGGAAATATTTATTAAAGATATTAAAAAGTATTGTACTAATTACCTAAAATTAAAAACTTTTTTAAAAAAACAAAGTCAATTCAGCTAAAATTACAAGAGAAGCAGGTAAATGGGAAAAAATATTTACAGCAAGTTTCTCTGACAACATTTCATTTCTAAGACATATGGGGGAACTGATTCAAATTTGTAGGAATAAGATTTGTTCTCCAGTTGATAAATGATCAAAGAATGCTGGATAGATTTGAGAGGGAGAAATCCAAGCTAGGCATAGAATATGAAAAAAAAATGTTCTAAATTACTCATTAGAGAAATGCAAATTAAAACAACTCAGGTTGACAGTTGATCAAAAAAATCAGATTAGCAAAGATGACAAAAAAGAAAATGGCAAGTACTGGAGGGGCTATGGAAAAATAGGTACATTAATGCCTTACTGGTAGAACTATGAACTGGTCCAGTCATGCTGGAAAGCAGTTCAGAATATGATCTACCAAACTATTAAACTGTGCATTCCTTTTGACCCAGTGATAGTAGGTCCATCCCAAAAAGGATTTTAAAAAGAGGAAAAGGATCCATATGTAAAAAGAGTAAAAGTCAGCATTTATATAGTGCTTGACTTATCTGTACTGGTAACAGGGGTTTTGTTTTTCCTAGTTTCTCCAAGGAGAAAGGGGATGGGATGGAAAACAGAGAAGACAGATCTTCATGAAAACAAAATTAATTTTTTTAAAAGAAAATAAACAGAATCAAACATTTTTTAAAAGGAAAGATTGTAGTAATATGCAAACTACACTGGTTTTGGAATCAGGGGATATGGGTTCACTCCCATCTCCAATACAAATCTGTGGGACCTTCAGCAAATTGTTTGTGCCTGGGCCTCAGTTCTCTCCTTTGTAACATGAGAAACTCAGAGGTCCCTAGAAGGGACCTAGGATAGAGTTAGAAGCTCTAGCTCTATTAGCCTATTATCTGGACCACTCAGCAGGCCCTTAAAATATACAAGGTTCAATGACATCCTCTCTGTTTTCATACAATCACAGATTGATTGCTAGTAAGAACCTTGTAGATTATCCAAGGCAAGTGGGTTTTTATGTCATGGATCCCTTTGGCAGTCTGGCATCACTTACAGGCCCCTTCTTAGAATAGTGTTTGTTGCCAACATTCATATTTGAAGGAAAAATTAAATTTCTATTAGAAGTTGATGAAAATAGAGATGTCTTTTTTTTCCATTTAAGTTCACAGACACCCTGAAATCTATCCATGGTCCAAGAACTCCTGAGCTAGATGAATCTCTTCATCTTTCAGAGAAATAAACTGAAATCCATAGAGGCAATGACCATCTCAAGGTCTCGTAGATCACAAGGGCCAAGGACCAATTCAAGAATCAAATCTAGGTCTCTGGTCCCCAGATGTCCAGATTGATCTATTCATTGACAAACACTTATTAAGTGTTTACTGTTTATTTGTTGTGCTGGGCACTGGTTTTGCATGATATATAAGTAATGCATAGTAAAAAGTCATGAAGGCAAAGGAAAGAGCTAAACAAAGTGCTTGGAGGGAAAAAAAAACCTTGAGAAGAGAGAGGTTAATGATAAAATTGCTCCCAAAAAGAAAAAGTGAAGAGAGGGCCTTTGAATCGTTTGAAAGAAAATTCACAGGTCATTTCTAATCTTATCACCATGATGCTAACTCAAGCCTTGGGTATCATCTCCATCAGCTTTCTCTCCTCTATGATATGGTTGGAGAGAGGAGTACTAAATTTCTCCCATTGCCTTCCTTCATACAAGGCATACAGTGGACTTTCAGCTCTCTCCACTTTCCACATGCAGCTCTGCCAGATTTCAACTCCAAGGAACAAGATGCTCCTGGGCTAGATACCCCTTGGTGTCCACCACCCCTTCCTTCTGTATGTTGCCTTCCTCTATTAGATCGTGAGTTCCTTGAGTGCAGGGACTGTCTTTCATTTTCTTATTTGCATCCCCAGCACCCAGTAGAGTTTGGTACCTGGCACTTAATAGATGCTTAATAAATGTTTATTGAATTTAATTGAAGATAATAACAGAATGAAGTTAAGACTAAAACAAGGACAAAGCAGGAGCAACTTCAAAAGCAACACGCTGACTTTATTACATATCTTGTTAAAAAGCAAACTCTACTTAATATAAATTTTCAACTTCAGATACTAACATCTTTTTCCATTCTCCCACATACAAGGAAATGTATTTTGTTTGTATTTAGTACAAATTTGGATTTTGTTTTATTCTATAAAATAGAATTAAAGGGCAGTACAGTGGATAGAGCACTGGGCCTAGAGTCAGGAAGATCCGAGTTTAAATTTGGTGTCAGACACTTAGTAGCTGACCCTAGGTCAGGCACTTAACCCTGTTGACCTCAGTTTCTTCATCTGTAAAATGAGCTGGAGAAGGAAATGACAAACTACTCCAATATTTTTGCCAAGAAACCTCCAAATGTGGTCATAAAGAATCAGATACAACTGAACAAAATCATGATTTTTTTTTTAAATAAAATTTTAAGGAGCACTGAATATGGAGTCAGATTCAAATCCTGGCTCTGCCTTCTACTACCTGTGTGACCTTGAGCAAATCACCTAATTTCTCTGAGCTGTAGTTTCCTCATGTACAAAATGAGGGCATTGGACTGGATTATCTCTAAGGTCCCTTGCAGCTATTAAGCTCTGATCTAGCATCACAGCAACTGATAGGAAATGGAGTGTGAATGGCATGGAAGAGTCAGAAATTATATGGAGGGTTCTAGGTGACCAATAGCAGGGATTTTTTGTTTTCTTCATGACATAAAGCAGGTGCTTAAAAATGTGCAAAGGTATTACAGACACCTGGGGAGTTTGGAGGAAAAAATTTTATTTCAAAAATTTTTACATCTGCTCCTTTAAACTGAGCTAAAATGGATTTCCACTCCAAAAAAAAAAAAAGACATATTCCATTAGATACAAAAGGAAACATCTAGAGATTCTAAAGGACACCCAGCTCTCTTATCTCCACTTGCCCTTGAAGACTGGGGAGGCAAAATGGGTATGAGAATTGGCTTCAAAGTCATAATACCTGGGCTCTGCTATTAACAAGCTGTGCCATTTTGGGGAAGGCCATCTCCTCTCTGGGGCTCAGTTACCTCATCTGCAAAATGAAGGGGCTGATTGACCTTTCAGAACACTTCCTGTTCTAACATTGTAAGGTGTCTTCAGGTAAGAACACATGGAATGTGGGCAGCACAGCAAAGGCTTCTGCCACCACCCCTTTCCCTTTATGACCTTGCTCTTTTTCAACAAGGTTTACTGAAGTCATTGTTAATGAACTCAAGTTCACTGACCAATCAAACAGGAAAATTCCAAAGAAAACTTTTTTCCCTTAGCTATGAGACCCCAGATGCTGGTACAGGGGCCTGACATTTTTGAACGTCAATCCTCACTGTATTTTGTGATACTTTTAAATGTTTTTATGAATTAAAGTTACGTTCACATGTGAAAGAAAATATAGAGAATTAGAGAAAGGGGAAGGAATATAGGCCTCAGGGACTACGTGATAAGAAGCCTGAAATAAATATAAGTGACCACCACTATGAAAAATGATTCAAAAAGACATGACAGAGCAGGTTCCAAAACGATATTGATCTCTTGTTGATGCAATTCCTCGATTATCCATCAAGCTTGGCTTTTAGTCCTTTACTATTTAAGTTAATCACTTAAAAAAATTTTTTTTCTTGCTTCCTTTTTCTTAAAGGAATAACTAGATCCCATAAGTCAGAAACATAATAGCTTGTAGCTACCTTTGGATGGATTTGCAATGCAGTCTTTTATTTTCTGGGATCAATATCTGTGACATAGCCCATCCTTCAGAAGGATCTGTTTATGTCAATAACATTTTCTTTGTCCACTAAGTGAAGAAATTGATGGAATTCCCTGTACTCATTACCTATTGCCAACTCTTCCCTCCCTTACTACTTCCCTTCAATCCTCAAGGAAAGATGAATGGCCTTCCCTTAACTGGGAATTCGCAGGGGAAAAGTTAGAGATCAAAACTCTATACCAACAAATCAATCATTCACTATAAGCCAAGTCCACAAATCAGATAGATGTAAAGTTATTAAAATAAGAAACAAAAACAAACAAAAAATATCCTTAACTCAATAGATCAGCAAGAAGGTACTGGCTTCCATGATAAAATGCTATCAGTCAAATACCATCTGTTTGGCTACAACATACTGATGCCATTGATTTCCTATGTTTACCATGAACAGATAAATATTTTTAAAAATATAATTATTTAGTTGTAGAGCTCAAAATCACCAATGTTTACATTTTTTAAGTTCTAAAAGTGATGTTTTTTGTTATTCATATCCTAGTTATTTCCTTACAATACTGTCCCAGTCCTAGAACCCGCTGTTATAATAAAAACAGTTATGGTAAAACTAACCATCTCAGTGACTGCATCTGAAAATATATACAGTATTCTGTACCTCCTGTTCCCTAACACTCTTCCAAAAAAAGCCCATGTTTTTTGGATTGCATTTCAGTCTTCTCTGATTTGCCCCAATGTGCTTGTCTAGCTATATTCCCCACTACTTCCTGCGATTTACCATATTCTCCAGACAAAAAGGGGTATTCATTCTTCTCCATATTCATAACCTATTGAATTTTATCTGTTGATAATCTAACCACATGGAGATGCCCAGTAGACAATAAAAAATGTGGGACTAATAAAGGTCAGGAGAGAAGCCAAGGCTAGGGTCAAATTTAGGAGTCATATGTAAAGAGCTGAAAATTGAAGCCTGAGATTAGATGGCCTAGATTGTCAAGAGAAGGAGATAAAGTGAAAATGGGGGAAATGGGGTGGGGGGGAGAGAGAGAGAGAGAGAGAGAATTGAACTTCTGCAGCCTTTGTGAGGCTGAAGGATAAAGAAGAGACAGTGAAAAGAATTCTGAAGGATGGAGAACCAATTTTATACAATGTCTTATAGAATCAGTATTGGAAGGGAATTTAATAGTCATACGGTCCAATTCTTTCACTTTATAAATGAGGAAATTGAGGTCCTGAGAAGCTTTGACTTGCCAAGGGTCATGAATCAAATTAGTGGTAGATGAGGATGAGAATCTGGCTCTTCTGATGCTTAATCCAGAATTCTCTTTCCACCCTCATCATATTGTCTTTCTGCTGTAAGCCTTCAAAAAAGAAACATATTCACTTTCCCTCACAGAAACCTGGCATCAATTTATTTCCCTCTCTTCCCTCTCCCTTATCCACTCTCCCTGATCTCAGAAGTATTGAACACAGATGTGGAATCTCCCAAGCTATAAAAACCACCACATATCTTTTTCAGCCCTATATATTCTGAAGAACATTGGGCAAAAAAAAGGCTCTGGACTAGGGAAAAATGAAGAAAATTTCCTCTCTCTCTCTCTCTCTAACAAAGGCACCACCACCAACAACAACAACAAAATTACATGGCTATTTTCTGGCTCATGAAAGTGTTTGAAAATATTCCTTCATGGACATCCTTAGTGACAGCTTGGTTTTCTCCACATAACAGAAAGAAGACTCAAAGGAAATCAGGAGACCCGAGTTCCAAGCTTGGTTTTTTCACAAATAGCCTGTGTAGCTCTAGGCAAACCAGACTCATCTCTAGGCTTCAAGTTTCCATCTGTAAAATGTAGAGTTTGTATTAAACGATGAAAGAAGATAACAAAAGTCTCTGGAGAACGGGGATTGATTGAAGACCACTGTATTTGTCAATTGGGATATTTCTAGTCAATACTGAAAGAGTAATTCAGGAAGGTGACACTGATGAAGCAAAACAAGTGTGGACGATACAAGATATCTGATGATGAAGAGAAGGAAAAAACAGAGTAGTTCAAGGGAGTAGTAGAGTTTTAGGTACTTTTTTAAAGAATACATAAGTGAGGTAGAGTAAAATAGTCGATAGAAAACCAGCCTCAGAATCAAGATCTGTGTTCAAGCCCTACTTCTAACAGTACTAGATACAACACTCTAAATTGCAGAGAAGATGCTGGCTTGCACTGGTATGAGTTTTCATACCCAAGAGTCCCCAATTCCAATTAAAATGCAGGTCCAGCCTCTCTATTATTCTTCAATAAAGGAGACCGAAGCATGTATGCAGCCAGTCAGGAAGAAACCACTGAAAAGGAAAAGACTGAAAAAAGAGGGGAAAGCTGGTTGATTGATAGAACAAGATCTCTCTCCCCTAGGTCTCAAATGTCCTCTCTCCCTTTCCTCACCTGTTGCATTCTTTCCCACATTTTAGAGCCCAACTTAAATGCTTCTTCAGGGCTCCTTCCCTGATCCACTGTTGGTGATGATCTTGCCCTTTAGACCTTGAATAAACCTTGGTTTTATAACTCTTTAATGCACTTAGCTGGTATCATTGTGTAACCATATTAGTATACTAATCCTCTACCTGACTGTAAGCTTTCAGAGGCCAAGGGGTGTGCCTTTCCAGACTTTAGATCCCCTTTAGTGCCTGGTATAGTACTATGTACCCAAGTGGCATTCTTTCAAAATCATTTTTGGTTTGGTTTTGGACAGTATGAGGGGCCAGAAGAAAGAACTACCATTAGTAAGGAAAAGGAGCATTAATTCTTAGAGATAAAGAGAGAAGGAGGAGAAAGTGAAGAATACAGAGTTTTGAATTGTGAGGCTGCTGATTTGAGAAGGGTTTGCACTGGATAGCATTTATCTTGATTAAGCAGGAGTCATGATCACCTGATGCAAAAGGGATGGGGGCAGAGACAGAAGAGGTTTAAGTTAAATAAAAAGTTTTCAAATAGTCACTGTGGGAAATGAGACTAGGAGTCAATAAGATGAATAGAAGAACATAGGTAATGCTGATTCAAACTGATGCACCAAAGGATTGACCATTGTCTGTTATTGGTATTATGAACCCAGCTACATTTGATGAAACCTACAATTATCTAAGAAGGCAAGGAAAAAATATATCTGCATCTTTTTGAGGGTTATATTGATTTTCAGCTTGTTTTAAACTTTGAGAAGCTAAGATTTCATTTGTTATACAGAAGCCTTTGTTGAGAGCTGTAGCATGATTTCAGTTAAATAAATTAAAAGTTCGAGTTTTCTGGTTTTATTTTTAAGGAGCACAGTTACCAATGGTCCCAAATTATCATTTAACCTCTCAAAGTCACTTAAAGGAATTTTAACTACCTCATTACACAGTTCCTTGGAAGCATCCTGGTGCTGTAAAGCTAGAGGGACAAGGAGTGAGGGAATGCTCATTCCCAGGAAGACAGTCAATATTTTTGTTCTTTATTGTTGCTTAGAGACACTTCACTGTCTCTATTTCTGCCTCACATCAATAAATTAAAACGGGAAAAATGCAAAAAAATATTCTGAGGTTTGATTTATTCACAAGATTTTATGATTTCAATGAGGAGAAAACAGATAGCAGAAGACAGACTGAGTTAGACAATGGATCCATTCATTCCTGTATTGACCTGGGCACTGTGGAGAGTTGAGTAGTCATCCAAATAGGCGAGGATCTTTATCACTTCAATCTGGCCTAAAGGTTTTTATTTTATCCCTAAATATCTGTTTTGCTTTGGCCTGGGGTTAGTTGGCTGGTGAAGACACAGCCTAAGGCTTTCAAGGCTAATACTGTCCTATGTCTGCTACTCCTTATGATTTGAGTTTTTCTGTTGGTAGCATTCACCCAGTTTACAATGTTTGGAACCTTGATGATATCTGTGGCTTGTCATACCCAGCTCTCATAGTCAAATAATTACCAAGTCTTGTCAATACCACCTCCTCAACATATCTGGCATCTGGGTCTTAATCTCTCCTCCTTAGGGCAGATACTCATTATCACTCTTCAGGATTATCAAAAGGACTCCTAGTGGGTCTTTTTACCTCAGCTCCCTCCTGCAGAATGCTTTATGTTGGAAGCAGAGTAATCATTCTTAGACTGATCATATCACTCTTCTCACAAAAAATCTTCATTAGCTCCCTACTGCCAACCAAATAAGGTTCCAATATCTCAACTTGGTCATGGAAGGCCCTCTATAAGTGGGGGCAGCACTGTACTTCACATTTCTCCCCTCTATACATTCTATGTTCCAGCCAAACTGGACCCAGAACATACCCTGCACTTGTAGACCTCTGCTCACATTGTTCCCTGAGCCTTTTCTCCACCTCTGTTAAATTCCTACCTGTCCTTGAAAGCTCAAACACTATCATCTCCCTAAACACCATTCTGAGCCCCCTTGTCTCACTCCTAGCAGTAACAACCTCCTCCTTGGACCTAATATAATACCTTGTTTTGTACCCCTCAAATGCTCTGATAGTATAATTATCTGAGTGTGTGATTTGTCCTTCCACTAGAATGGAAACTTGGTGAAGGGAAGGACCATGATTTTCCTAAAAGATATATTTCCTGATGTCCAGTACAGTGTTCTATATACTATGTTACATATACATATATGTGAGTGTATGTATTAGCAGCAACATTCAGTTCTGAATACTAAGCCTGCAGTAAACAAAACCCAAGGGGCTGTACAATTGTAGAAGAGTACCTAGATGAAAATAGAAAGGCCTGGGCAGTCATCCATATGTTTTCTGTAAATGACACCAAACATCAATGTGCATGTGTGTGTGTATAGTACAATACACACACATTTATATGTTACATATATGTATAGTCCACACACCTATATGTGTACATAGAAAATATATGCCATATGTTATATGTGTGTATGCCTGCGTGGGGCAGCTAGCTGGCGAAGTGAATGGAGCACCAGGCATGAAGACCTGAGTTCAAATCTGGTCTCACATACTTTTTAGCTGTGTAACCTTGGACAAGTCACTTAGCCCTATTTGCCTCAGTTTTCTCATCTGTAAAATGAACTAGAGAAGGAAAGGATAATCCACTCCAGTATCTTTACCAAGAAAACCCCAAAAAGGATCAGGGAATTGTACAGGACTAAAATGACTGAAGATATATATGTATGTGTGTGTATGTGTGTGTGTGTGTGTGTGTGTGTGTACTGAATAAACATTTTTGTTGAATTGAAAAGAATATTATATCTATGTTGCAATGTTTGGTTCTGGGAATTTTAGAGTTAAACACTACAGCAATGAAGTGGCACGGTGGATAGAATGCTGGACTTGGAGTTAGAAAGAACTGAGTACTAATTCTGTCACAGATATTCACTACTGTGTGACCTTGGGTAAGTCCTTTGACCTTTGACTCAGTTTCTTCATCTACAAATGGGATAATACTAGCATCTCCCTCCCAGGGTTGTTGTAAGAGTCAAATAAGATAATATTTGTAAAGTACTTTGCACAGTACCTGGTATACAATAAACTCTATGGAAATGTTCTTAGTAGTAGGAGTAGCATTATTAATATTGGTAAAAGGAATAATTAACCTTTCTCAGCCTCAGTTTCCTCGTCTGTTAAAATGGTCATGATCACAATAGTATATACCTCCCAGGGCTGTTTTGAGGATCAAGAGACAATATATATAAAGAGTTTTTTCAGTCTTTAAGTGATATTTAAATGCTAGTGATTATTGAGTCAACAGGACCTCTGACTTGTAGACCAGTGTACAGCTTTAGTCTTGAATAAAACAGTGCTCTCATATCTTGACCTGTGGAACATCCTAGCGAACTGATTAACCTCAAGCCTGTGATCTTGCTCTGGCAGAGCAATGGGGAGGAGTTGTTAGGACCCTCTGGCTGTGTCTCTGTAATGCCAAAACACGTAGTTTTAGTAAAAGGCAGGAATTGTCTTATGGGCTTTTCTATATAGTGTCAAGCATCTGGATCTTTGGGAATGACCAGATGTTTGATGTCATTTAAATAAAACACTTGGATGACCGCCCAGGCCTTTCTATTTTAATTCAGGTGCTCTTCTGGCATTGCATAGACACAGCCTCTCGTGTTTTGTTTACTGCAGGTTGATGTATTTGCTTAGTATTCAGAACTGAGGCATTGCTGTTAATACACACACTCAGGGTATTGGGGAAAAAAAATAGCTCCAGAATGGACTGCCAGTTGAAGCGAAACCTTGGCCAATTTAGCATTAAGAACACTGTAATTCTCAACAGGGGAACCGAGGAGGATGGGACTGAAAAAAATCAATCAGCTTAAATATATTTTTCAATATAGAAGGAAAAGTTTAAATTTGGAAGTTATTTGCTTTTCTTGAGAGTAGACTTTGAAACGTCTATGCTTTGTACAGAAAATGTACTGCACCTAAAATTGGATCTTTTATTGTTTCCAAATGCAGAAATGATTCTATTTTGGAATCTTGGAGACAGAAGAGTTACTGAAATAGGTCTACTTACTTCTGGAAGCATGATTGCAGGTTTTAAGGGACAAAGGAAATGAATTGGGTGATCTCAACTACAAGAGTTGCTTGCATTTGGTTTTCTTCACTTGAAAAGAGCTTCTCTGCAAGGTCATTGTCAGGAATGGTGTTGGGGGCATGGATGTGTTATTAAGTGAAAAGGGCATCCACCATCATAAGAATATAGTTCACTTTCCTAAAGCACTTCACATTTTAAATGTACCTTACATGCGTTATTATTTGAGCTGTCAAATACTCCTATCAGATGGGTAATGCAAGTATTATCATTTCCATTTCACAGATGAGACAAATGACTATCAGCGCAGCGCTCAAGGTCACATTGCTACTAAGTGGAAGTGACAGAAGTTAGATGATTTTGGTTCAAGGTTCCTATACCACACTGTCATTCATTAGTATGATAGGATTACCCCTTTGGAACAAGAAGAAGCCTCAGGGATCCAATCTTCTCATTTTAAACACTCAGAAATGATGCCCAAATAACTTGTCCAAGGTCACTCTGGGGCTAACTGTCCAAGATTTGAACTCAAGTGCTCTGCCTCCAAATCCAGGACTCTTTTCAATGTTCCATGCCTTAAAATGTCACACGATGAAGTACAGAATGATACATACATTTTTGACATAAAAAATGCAGGGGGGGATTTGAAAGTTAGTTAAAAAAGAAAAATACCACTGAAGCATTTTTAATGTACATAAGAGAACCAAAGGATGTTCAGAAAGAAAAAAATAAGCAAGATAGTTTTGAAAATACTATGTTGAATTTATTATGTACTTTGTTAAAGCAAACTATATGTAATAAAGATTCATAGTTTTACATATAAACCTTTTTCCATGTTCTACTTTGTATATGGAAATGGTTTTTTCTTAGTATTTATGAAGTTCAGAATATATTTTTAAATTTTGTTCATTTTATTCTGAACTTAAGAAATAAAGCACATATTAAAAAAAAAATCAAACCATTCCATGATAACAGACAACCTTCTAGCCATGTTGGGTATGATTAATAGACAGCAGATGAGAAGGTGGTTTTCTGTGGAAAACTAGGCACACATCACCTCAGGCTCTACATTTATGGTTCCCGAGACAATCAGTTTCTTCCTTTCTATAGCATTTCAATATAGCAAAGTCAAAAGACAAACATTCCTGTCTCTTGGTATGGCCCATCTTGGCCAATAAGAATTGTTAGGAATAGAATGTAAAATGATCCTTATTCCATCCTGATACCCTGTGGGCTTGCCTAACTGCCAAAATTAAAATGTCTTCAGTACAGAAAGGCCAACAAGGAATCCAAAGGGCAATCGAGGATGTTTGTGTTTAAATTCAGGGTAATATGAGGTTTATGTCTGGAAAACAAGATCCAGTTAGAAAAGATTTTTGTTTTAGCCTACAGCTAACTTGAGGTAGAAACAAATGTAGTCCCTGCTAATCACATTCCTACTGTCCTTGAAGTGACTTGCCCTGAGCCTCCTAGGGAAGAAAGATGGATTGCTCCCTCCTGGCTTGTAAATGAATCTTTCTGGAAATAGAACTATATAGCAAGGGCCCTTAAGCCTGTTTCAATAAACAGTCCTTATAAGAAGATGATCATTAATCCTTTGGCAATGTGTACATGCTCTCTAGGTATGTTCATGGGTATAGACTCTCACATTGTATATATCTGAATATGTAATGCACCCTGGCCAATAAGAGTCGGCTACACGTATACTTTGTTTAGCTCTGTGGTTCATAGCATTTAATTTTGTGGGAATAAAAAAAAATAACTGGAAGTTAAAAGATCTGATTCACTGAACTTTCTATTCATATGATGCATCTATGGTAGCTGACAACCAGCAGTGAACTGGACCATGGTTGGGGTAGGAAAATGTCAGTGACTTAATAAACACAAAGCATCTATGACTAGAATTATTCCAAAATTTTTAAATGTTTAGATGAATGATTTTCCTGCTTTTATTCTTAGCAATCCCTAAAAGAAGCAGAGATATAAAGCCCAAAATGATAAAAACTGTTTTTGTTACAAAAATATTAATCCTCCCCTCCCCACCAAAAAAGTGCCTCTTTTCCATTCTAAGCACTTTTCTAATTAGGATCCAAAAGAATGGCAAGATAATTAATTACATGATATTTAATTTTCACAGAATAGGCTGATAAAGAGGTACATTTAAATTAAAAAAAAAAATCTTGGCAACCAGAGCAGTATGTGTGTGTATGTACACACACACAGATACATATGTACATGTATATGTATATATGTATGTGTATAGACAGCTAGATAGATGGATGGATCATTTCATTAAAGAAGTTGACTCTAGAAATGTCTAAAATCACCATTGTCTTGGATGTGGTACAACAGAAAATTAATATAATAAAAATTTATTAGTAGTAACCTTTCAATATTGTCTTTAATACTCAAGAATCATCCAGTCCCCTGGTCTAAGTCTCTGGGAAGTTTTTGGGTGAAAATAAAAATGTTCTACACTGTTTCCAAATTGAATAAAGGAAAGAGAGCAGTGGGGAAATAGCATTTCACAGGCTGAGGAGGGAAATTTGATAATAATGTGTAACGGTCTCAGATAACCTGGTACTACACATTGGCAGCTGACAGATTTGTAATTCAGAAAGGGCCATACAAAATACAATGACATTAATACGCACTGATTGCTCCCTGGGATATTATAGGAGGTGAAGGGAAGGGACTGTAGTAACCCTAATTAAAATTAAAGAGAATGTAACTTTCATTTATAAAATCATTCACACTACAATGGGCCTGTGGGATTTCTTGGTGGCAAAGCTGCAGCAGTAATGAAGCCATTTAATTTTAATTTGGATGAAACATGTACAACAGAACACCTGGAAGCACTAGTTGTTGATGCTCTCAGAACCGCAAGACCCACAGACCAATGGACATGAACATTTGCTTATAAGCTTTCACAATTCTACCTTCGGTGCCAGAATCCTACTTTTGTTTTAAACCTCATTTGCTCAAAAATATCACCATTACTGATGTTTTGGGTCAGAGAAGGAGAATAAATTTCCATCTGGTACAGTATGGAGCCCATTAATTTATGTCACCATTTCCTGATTTAGTGTGAGGTTGTCTGAGTGCCAAGATTCCCTTCTCAGAATATCACGTCTTCAGCCAACTTTCTTTTGGGTAGGCTGCAGTTTTATCTTAAAGGCAGAGTAAAGAAGGGAAAATAAATAAATCCCAACAGATTAGACTTTGTATGTCAGATAGACTGAGAGAAAGAGCAATGGGAGGAAAGAAAGCTGGGATTTGTGGTGGTCGTTATCATTCACTCAAGAAAGTTACATCAAAACTAAGCCAAAATGTTTAGGGGGAAGTTGTAAATAAGAGGCTTGTGCTGATATCTAGATCTGTGATTGCTATCTCAGGGTATGTGTATAGATAGTTAGATAGCTATCCTTTTCAAGGAAAGAGGCTGTGCACCTCTCAAGAGAACTGTATATTCATCACCAACATCCTGCCTCTGGGTGGTGATCAATGCTTGTTTCATCAGTTAAAGATGAAAACAGCTTGTCACATGCAATTCCCACTTTGCAAAAATATTGGTACGGGTTTGAGGAAGAGAAGGGATTGTCAGGGAAGTGAGAGTATGGCTCATCGCATCTAGGATGTGACCTGACTTCTGAAACTTGATTTCTCTTGTGGATATTGATCCTTCTAAGAGCTTGGAGCACTCACCCGTCACCTCAAAATAAGACACATGCAACAATTTTTAATATCAAAAACATATTTTTGAGAATGAGCCCTCTTATTTGTGATGAAATGAAGAGAAACAGAATTCAAAATATCTCAGTAGATTTTTCCCTACCTATTTTATGAGATTAGGGTAAAGTGGGAAAATGAGAGCTCATTTTAGGCACAGTAGATGAAAGTCTAAGACATAACATTTTATAAATGACAAAGCAGTTGATTTTAGATACCTTTAGCCTAAAGTTCATGCCACCAAGAACTTTAGGCTTCCCTTGAGGATAAAGCTAGGCGACACCTTGTTCTTGAACCTATTATATTTTGCTTTTAGAAAGGAAATAGTCCCTTAAATATCCATCTGCTTTCATTTAACATACAGAAAATCCTAATTTCATAGCAAAGAATTAATAGTTTTCTAAAGGATGTAATTAAATGTCTCAGTTTTAGGAAATGAGAGTCAACTGTACCTAGACAGTATATAGATTTTTTAGAACTGAAGATAGCAATGGCACTAAAACTAAAAATCCATTTGTTGCTTAATTGGTCATTGTACGAAAGTCAGTACAGTGAAAGGATTAACAAATTTTGAATCTGAAGACCTGGATTCATGTCCTACTTTTTAGCTATGTGACCTTGGGCAAGTCACTTCTCTTCTCTGAGCTTCAGGGTAAAATGAGGGAATGGGATTAGATGATCTCAAAAGCCCCTTCTAGACCTGATTCTATTGACTCCAATATAGATGGGTCTTCACACTCACAGATCTTTATCCTTGGTTAGATGTGTTCTCTATGGATTTCTTTGGAGTTTTAAAAAGGTTAACACTGATCCAGAGGGTTATTCGTTTTGGTTTTGCATTTTAAGTGCTTCAAAATTATCTTTCAGGTAAAGCAATGAGACCATATAGACTTAAAGGGAGGAGGATATTCATTGTGTCCAAATGACCATTCCAGTGTAGCCCTGGAATTCAAGTTAGAGAACGCTGAGGTGCAGGTCACAGCAGCTCAGGAAAGGTAGCCCTTCTACACAATGAATTTACAACCTGGTTCATCCCTTATGCTACCCATGAAACTTCTGTTCAAATAAAGTACCTGATCATTGCCAAAAAATGACTTTGAAACTTCAGGAGCCTGCTTCAGTGACTTTAAATTTTGCCTTCCAAGTGCCATTGGTAAATAAATCTTGCTAAAGGGCTGGCACTCCATCAAGTTTCCATCTCTGTTTCTGCTGTCCCAAGCTCTGGGTTCCTGTCTAATAGCAATACTCAGCCCAGCAAGGCTCTTTCCAAGGATCCAGAGATTTTTACCTAACTAGGTGGCATTCTTCTTCACTGTACTATTCAAAAATGGGAACACAAAACTAAATTTGACACAGACACAACTCAGACTGTGGATCTAGTGTTTCTGTTGCTTCTTTTTTTTCAGCCCTCTGAAAGATTGGAAATTTCCTGCTTCACACCTCTGTAATGATGAAATAGCCAGATAGCCTTTAGGCTGATAGTAAAATTGCATCTGAATGTATAAATCACCATTTAGATCACATAGCATAGAATACATTTATCATCTGTGAACTACATACCTTTAAAGGGGTAAAGTTAATGGACATCTCTTTACAAATATATGATGTAAAGGGCAAAGATAAACTGGTGGGAAGGGAAAAGGGAAAAAAGGAGGGAGGAACAGGAAAAAACATGCAAGAATACCCAAAAGAAATTTTGCTCAATCTGCCCACTTGGGATTCCTATCACTAGTGTGACATGGCCAGTTCCTTCTAGGAGTTGAAAAGATTCCCAAACTGGGTTCAAATGCTGACTCTTCAACTTACTACACATGATGTTGGTGGTCATTTAACCTCTGAGTCTCAGCTTCCTCTCCTGTAACAAGAGTGAGTTGAGCTAGTGGACTAGGGTCCCTTCAGATCTAAATCCTATCAACTCCGGTAAAATTTAATGCAGAAATGCTCCTCAAAGGTGTTTGGGGAAGGGGTGAGAGGAGGGGAGAAGAGAGAGGAACAAGAAACAATTGCTAACTACAGTGAAAAGAATTTCACTAGACTAAGGAGGCCAAGGTTCTAGTCCAGCTCTGTCACTTTTCCTGGGACTTCCTAATAGTTACTTCCCCTCTCAAGGCCTCAGTTTCCTCTTCAGTAAAATTACTGGAGTTAACCTAAAGGATTTTTTCCAGTTCTAATATCATATGTTCTACGTTCCAAGTCTGTGACTCTGCTGTGAGGACTGCATCGAATTCACTGCGGACTAGAAACCTGTCTTGGAACGCAGGGGTCACGGAACACTGAGCATAGCGCAGGAAGTAGAAAGAGCAGGTGTCTATTCTCCTTGTCAGTTTCCCCAGAAGCCACGCCTGGGGCTGCACTGCCCAAATCGATTCCTCGGAGGATCTTGGAAGCAGTAGCAGTGTCTGGGTGGTGAGTTGTAAATGATGTAGGCAGGCAGACAGACTTTAGAAAACTGCTCTCACCCCTCAACAGGGCCAAGACAAACTTGGTATCCACTACAGCTGTAGCGGATATCACCAGGATGGAAGTCTCTCTCCATACACTCTAACAGACGCTAAACAGCTCACCAAAAACTTTCTGCCCGGGAAGAGCTAATCCCTATGCTATCCCCCTACCCCAAAATTAGCAGGTAATTTTAAGTCAACATTTTCTTCCTGGGTCCAAGGCTGCCTGTCTGTCCCTCTTTCACCTACCTTGACAGCCTCAGCATGGGTCACTCGGCCCAAAGACTTGTCGTTTACTCTCAGGATCTGGTCGCCCACCCTTAGCCCTTCCTTCTCCGCCAGGGAGCCTGGTTCCACCAGGGACACGTAAATTCCCACGCCGTGCTCAGAGCCACCTCGGATGCTAAAGCCGAGACCCTCGTTGGTCTTGCTTCTCCTAAGACTCACTAACCGGACCTCCCCGCGCAGCTCCTCCAGGGGCGCCCCCTCGGGGCCAGAGACGAAGTCCGCTTGGGACGGTCGGCTGGACAATGACTGGGGCTGCGGTAGCCAGTAGGCGGCGGGAGGAGGAGGAGAGGCAGCGGTCGCACCGTCCAAGAGCCCCAGGCCGGCCCCGTTGGCGCCCCCAGGGGCCGATGCGATGTGGGACTTGAGATAGGGCCCCTCAGACGTGTACTGGTCGAAGAGCAGCTGGTCCGAGCGCGGAATGACCAGGCGCAGCATGGGCAGCAGCTGCCGCTTGTCCGGGCTGTCAAGCAGCAGGCGCAGGGTCCGCACCAGGTCGTAGACGTTCCTCCGCGAGTGGTAAGCATTCAGGCAATGGGTGAACTGCTCCCGCTCTGCATCGCTCAGCAGCAAGTTGAGGGCATGGTGCAGCTTGCGCACGTTGCCCGACAGCAGCCGGAGCCCGCTGCCAGCCGAGCCCGCCGCCGCCCCGGCCGCCGAGCCCAAAGAGCCGGTGGAGGACGAGGTCACCGACAGGCGGTCCAGCTGGGTGCTCATCTCCCGACCTCAGGTTCGCTCTGAAGCGGCGAGCCCTGGAGGCTTGATGGGGCTGGAGGCTAGGAATTTTGCAGCGCCGGACCTCCTTCCCCCAGCTCCAAGTCAGACCATTCCCGGGCTCCCCCAGCCACACCACTTCTTCTCCCTGGCCTGGGGGACCCCCACCCTTTCAATTGGGGGCTCTACTCCCGAAGCTCAGGAAAACAGCCTGGGCGAGTCCCGAGCTGTCAAACAAAGATCTCGGGGCATGTCCGAAGCCCAGAACCGAACCCCGCGAAAGGTCCCCCGAAAAGCAAAATTGGGGAAAAGTGGAGGGAGGGATCCCCGCCTTCAAAGTGTAACGGGAGACCACCTCCCGAAGTGCCTTGGAGCTGTCCCACGAGCAGGAGAAGGTGCTCCGAGGCCACTCCGGCGCTCGCCGCCTTCCCAGGTCGGCAGCGGGGCACTTTTGCTAACTGTTGAGCTCCCCGCCCCCCCGAGCTCCAGCACCAGCCTCTGCTTCCAGCTTGTTCCGACGTCTCAGCCCTCACCCCGCCCCCTGCCCCCCCAACCTCCCCCTCCCGCGGGATCTTCAGGAAATGACGTCCCTCCTAGCGCCCTCCAGTTGCCAGGAGACGGGGTGATACAGTCCAGCCTGGGGAGAGGGGCGGAGAGAAAAGGGGAGGGCAAGGGAAGGGAAAAGGATTAGGGAAGGAGAAGATCCAGACCCTGGCGACCGCGATGCGCTAGAGGCCTGTGCCCGGCGTCGCCCCTGCACAAGTTTTTATGTTCTGACTGCTCCCCAGCTCCTCACCCTCTACCCGAGGTGGGAGGACTCAGGGAAAGGCTTCATTCAGGGTTTGGGGTTAGGGTAAAATGCACAACTTCTCTGACCATAATCCAGAAAATTCAAGAGAAAAAAATAGCGTATCTTTTTCAAAGAAATCGAGGCACAGCTACTGGGCTTCTTTTTTCTCCCTGAATTATCTGGATAATTGCCTCAGTTCTCCTCTAGCCTGGCCACAGCAGGCCCGGCTTAAATTACTGTCTAGTGGACACCGCTGTTGTTTTTAATAACCAGTTAAGCCGGCTTTAGGCATCTGCTTTATAGCAGCTGGTCACCAGCAGTTAATTGTGGCGGTCTTTCTCTTTTCTCCTCAATTGCTTTTGAACCTTGGATACAATTGGCCAAACACATTTAAGTAAACAAAAAAAACTCACATCCTCTTCTTCTCCAGAAATATATTTAACTGGCCGTCTTCAAAGACTATCAAAAATGGGGTGTAATGCATGCCGTTCAGGTCTTCTGTGGACGTATTTCATGCTCAGCTTTCTCTTAGTTGGGCTTCTAATTATAATGACTGTGATTGGTCTGATAACTGCATCCCTGGAGCTGCGCTATCACTTTATTCCTACAAAACTGCAAACACAACCACACACAGAACACCACCACCAAAGATGTTAACGAAAAGGTGCTTCTCTTTGGGCATCTGAAACAAAGCTGGTCACATATGATGGGAAAAGAAAGGTTTTTATTTGAAAATGCTGAAGGTTGTGCAAGTGGTATGCTCTTGTACTTTGCGTCAGGCACCAAGAGTTCAGGAGGTTGAGAGAGAGGATTGTTTTCTTATATACATCTTGCATAAACCTTAGGATCAACTTGCCCTTTATGCTCTTTACGAAGAAGCAGTGTACCTCTATCCTATTTCATGTCTGAAAATGCATTTGGCCGTGCAAGACACGATCACTGAAAAACCCAAGATGTCTGTGCATTTGGAAGTTATCACGGACCCAATCCACAAGGAACAGGAGGCAAGATTCCTGTTAGACTGGTCTGAGGAGGCTTGGCGGCACACTGCCCCCTTCAGAATGAAAATATTCTCCCTTTGTGTAGTCTCACTTCACTCAAAGTGAAACACCCTTTGAAAGGGTTACTGTTGTCCTCCAATGCTGATGAAATAGAAGCAACCGTCTTCCCTTCCATGGATTTTACAGAAACTCTAATCCAGAAGGTTACAGACAGAAGGAGGTTTGAGGGAAAGAACAACAAGGTTGTAATGGACTTGGCTAATAGCATTTCCTGAATGTTGTTACTGGGTACCTTTCTTATTTATACCAACCTTTTCTCACAGCAAATATTGAAAGTTGTTTTATATTACAAAGCCATTTAGGTTTTCATTTTTTTATCCACTGGGATATATTCTGTAGAGGTGATAAAAACATATTTAAATTCAATTTAGAGATGTACTTCCCATATCTGTTTACTTATTTATTCAGGAGTAGTGAAAGCCACTATGTGAGACTATTATAAATACTGCAGTGATGATCACAGGAACTAGATCTAAATGGGACCTTAGACAATATCTCGACCAACTCCCTCACCTGACAGAGGAGTAAATTGAGTCCCAAAGAGAAGAAATTACTTTCCCAAAGTCACACAAGCAGTAATTAACAGAATAGGTATTCGTATCCTAGTCCTAGGATTTCAAATCAACATACTTTGAACTAATAACATGTCTCAATAATTTCACAAGTATACCTTCCTTAAAATTTTTATATTTAAATTAATTTTTAATTGTAATACATTTAAATTTAAAAATATAAAACCAAACACAACATACGCATTGCCAGTTAAAATCTGAGTAACAGTAACAACAACTCACATTCCATAGCTTTGAAATTTACAAAGGATCTTCCTCCTTTTGACAACAACCCAGTGAGGCAGGGAGTTTAAATATTATTGTCTCCATCTGAAAATGTAGAAAGTGAAGCTGAAAGGACTTGGCCAATATCTTATATTGAATACATAGCAGAGTCAAGACTTATACTCAAGCCTTCCCACTCAGAGAGACCAGGGCTCTTTCCACAGACTACCTTATCCTCGAGTACTGATAAAGTAATGTCAGGAAAGGAGAAAAGAAACAAAACAGAACTACTGAGAGAAGAGGACTTTTAAATGGGGTGTAGGGATGGAATTTCTAGAGATTAAATATCCCTGAGACAGCTGGGTGGCATAGTAGATAGAGGAGTCAAGAGGACCTGAGTTCAAATCTGATCTCAGACACTTGCTAGCTGTATGACCCTGGGCAGACACTTAACACTGTTTGCCTCAGTTTCCTCATCTATAAAATGAGCTGGAGAAGGAGATGACAAACCACTACAGTATCTTTGCAGGAAAACCCCAAATGGGGTCATGAAGAGTCAGACACAAATGAAACAACTAAACAAAACATACCTGATATCTTGACCAGAGAAAATTCAGGGAAATGGGAGCAGATTCTACCCCGTGCAAACAGCCAGATCTGAAATGGAATGAATGAGACAGTTTCTTTACTCTTGGCTATTACCACTGAAGAAAGGATTTCAACCAGTTGAGTAATCATTGCTGCTCATAGAGTGGTTGGTTCCACTCTGGAGCAACCAGGAAGATAATATCAGCTGGGGAAAAAGTAATTATTACCCACAAGGTAGAAAAGTAATTGATGAGACTACAGGGAGATGGAAAAAGAGATGAAAGAAAGAGGAAGTATGAAAATATTGAGAAGAGAAATTAGATAAAATCTTTCTTCTGTTCACTTTGCCCTGACTTCTTTCATCATCCTGGACAAGCCAGTTAGTGGCCCGTAGAGGTCTGGATTTTAACATCTGTAAAATGGAGAGGATGTTTCTGACATTTTACAGAGCCATAGGGGAGTAGTGAGTGAAAATGATAGTAAAGCTCTGGGTAAAGATGCCTCAGTTAGGCAGAACTGATTTGGGAACTAGATTAGGTCAGGGATGGGAAGGAAGGCTTGGAGAGCAGTAGGAGGGACCTTATCAACGATACTACCTTGTAATCCATTTTGTTCAGGAACAGATGAGAGATTCAGTAATGAGTGAATTATTTGGGTTGCACTGAGGAAAAAAAAGCACTCAATTCCTACACTGGCTTGCTTTAAATTAGTATAGCTCTTAATGAAAACACTTTGCTTGTTTTGCCAGAGAACTGTAATTATTCAAGAAAAAAACTTTAGTCCCAATTAATTTGAATATTCCAAGTGAAACTATTTTGGGGCTCTGAGTTAAAGGGATAATTGCCTTAGTTCTCCACTGCACCATGTGTGTTTTTAGAATTTAACTGGCAGAGGATAGAGGCAACATAATACACTAGTTCAGTGAAAAGAACACCAGGAAGAGGTAGTTGACCAATAAAGGAAACAACCATATGAAAGAATGCTCCAAATCACTGATAAGAGAAATGCAAAGCAAGCAGCTTAGGTTTCAATTCACACCTAGCAAATTGACAAAAATGACCCAAGATGGGATTAGTCAGTCGTGAAGTAGAAGTGGGGAAAGACAGGCGCTGTGGTGCAGCCGTGAAAGCAATTTGGAATCATTTGAAGAAAGTGACTAAAATGTTTATATCCTTTGATCCAGAGATTCCACTGCTAGGCAAATACCACAAGGAAGCAAAGTCTCTGTATACACCAAAATATTTACATTGGAACTTTTTGTAGTAGCTAAGAACTAGAAATAAAGTAGAGGCCCATCACACTGAGGAATGGCTAAACAAATGGTAGTATATGAAAGGAATTTTGTAAAAACAGTACCATGGACTATATAGAGATATATAAGAAACAGTCATTCATCTCAAGGAGCTTAAGCTCTGTGGGAGAGACATAACTGTGAAGATGGGTCTAAACAAGTACCCCTGTCCCTTTTAAAGTAAATGACAAGATTTTAACTAGATGGGAACACATCTAGATATGAACAAAGCCTAGACACCTCCACTGAATCAATCTGTCATTGGCTTTAAGTTCAAAAAATCCTCCACCAATTTAATTGTCTTTGAAAGACAATGGATGAATTGGCATGACATTGTACAGGAATTCTATTTGGATTGGTTGAGAGACTTAGTTGTACACTAGTGTGGCAAGCTAGTCAGAATCAGGGATCTGATTGTTTCTCAGCGTATTTATTGAAACCTCCATCCCAGATCCTGGCTTTTTTTTCCCTTGAGGGCAGGAGGGGTGGAATGAGAGTGCCTCAGCCTCAGCCTTAACTGAATGAGAAGCTTGCAAACTTTGGAGAATCAGAAGATTTGGACCATTTTCATCAGCATCCTAGCTAATAAAGTCACAATGTCTACATCAGAGTAGAGGATAGACTGGACTTGATAAAGAAAGGCAGATTCAAAATTACCATACCTAAGGGAAAACATCTTAAGGATCCTTGCAAAAGAACTTCTAGAAACTGAGTTACCCCACCTTTGCCATACATGATCTAAGCTTGAGCCCACTCTCCCCTGTACCCTATAAGTCCTTGGGGGGGAAAATAGGTCACAGACTTTTGTTGGGGGAGATGGTTTGTACCAACTATACTACCATAATAAATGTTTCTAAAAGCAAATTAAGTCTGCCTGACCGGTATTAACTGATGGTCACAGGAGGAAGTATGTTGATGGGACTTTTGAGTGATCTCCCATATCTCAGTCCCTCAGAACTACCCACAAATCCTGAGAGGAGACCTAGAAGTCAAGCTCTGGAGACCTGATCTGCTCGTGCTAATGGGGCCTGGGGGGAGGGGCGGGGCGGGGTAGCTCCAGAGCCTGTGCTACAGGACAACACATAAGCAAAGGAAATATTTAAGAATATAGAAATCAGCCAACATATATTTATTAAGCACTTACTATGTGCTAAGCCTTGTGCTAGGGATTCACAAAAAAGTAAAGACAAACAAAAATAAACGACCCAAAAAAATTCTATTACCTACTATGTGCTAAGCCTTGTGCTAGGGATTCACAAAAAAGTAAAGACAAACAAAAATAAACGACCCCAAAAAATTCTATTACCTGCCTTCAAGGAGCATACATTCTAACAAGGGAGTCAATGCATAAACCTCGAGGAACTAGTGGTAGCTGTTGGATGCAGGGGAAGGGTTAGAAAAGACCACTTGCAGAAGACGGGCTTTGAGAGTAGTGGCGACAATTAGGTTTCATATAAAACAGTAGCATGTGATTGTCAAACGAGTTCTTTGAGTTTAGAGCTGAGATGGTGGACCAAACTGAGGGCTAAGAGCTGGGACATGAAAAACAGGTTTAGACAGAAATAAGGCAGGGAAGCAGAAACTTTCCAGAAACAAAGCAGGGGGGTAGAAGGGACCTTAGAGATCATCCATGGGGAAATGCAGGCCCATCTCTGATTCTGTTATATGAAGAATTATGGGAATAATAATTCATTTCACAAGGTCTTTCAACATTTATAAGATGCTTTCCTCAAAGCATTTGTGAAGTAAATCATGCAAGCATGATTATTTCCATTTTACAGAGGAAGAAACCCAAGGCTTAGAGAATTTAAGTGATTTGCTCATGGCCATACAGCTAATGTCAGAACTGGAATTTCAACCCAGGGCTGCTGATCACAGGGCCAGTCTTTTTCCCACTATAACACATTGTCCTACCACTGTTGTTCTGACAAAGGAGGCAGAAAGAGTAGCCTGAAGGTTGAAATCAGCTGTGATTTCCAGAATACTGTCCTTGACTGTGTGGCCGATTCTTGCCTCCCAGTTGGGTTCAGTCTGAGGTACTTAGCTTCTCTTTGCCTCAGGGCTTCTAATCACACTTACGGGTACACTTGGCACCCTTTAGGATACTCGTGACCATGCTAGAGGCTACGAAGATCTTCAGATACAGAAGGCTTACGTAAGTGTACAGCAGCATCGTTATTATATGTATTAAGTCCCATGTCCAAACACCTTTTCAAATTATATGTAACAATGCATGTCTGTTACACAGCATAGACAACAGCTCTATGCATTAACCCCTAATACATTAAGTGATAATGGTTAATATTCCACATAGATAGCACTGACATTTCAGCATGTTTGATCATAGAGTCAGTCCCTAGCATATCAATGCACCAAAAGGGAACAAACAATAATGTTTAATTAGAGTCATGGTAGGGAAGGCAAGAGTTAAGGGAGACCTTGAGACACCAAACTTTAGAGCTGGAAAGGACATAGATAGACGGTGCAAGAGTTAGGAGAGTCCTTAGCAAAGAAAATGACAGACCTGGGCTAATGGAGCTTGGAAGGTCAGAGTTGGGAACAGAAAATATTTGACCTAGAAGGAACCTTAAACTCATATAGGATGTTAGAGCAGGAAGAAAATAAGGAACATCAGGCTTTTTTCTCTTTTCTCTTTTTCAAAGAATTCAAAGAAGTACTTGAACTCCACTGAGTGATAAATAAAATTAGCATAGGAAATTTGACATTATAAGGGTGACTTCTGCAAAAACACCAGGTTATAATAAAGCCAATATTAATATACTACTTTGAGGTTTACAAAGTGGTTTCTAAATATTGTCTAATTTTGTTCTCACAATGACCCTGGGAGGAAATTGAAACCGACAAGATTAAATGACTTGCCCAGGGTCACAAAGATTATCCGTGGTTTTGAACGATAGCCTTCTTGACTCCAGATCCAGCCACCTAACTGTGTCTAAGGAAAACCCTCCCCCTGACCCTACCCCATACCCTTTTTGCACATAGTTCTACATGTGATCTACAGAAATAGAAGAACAAGAAGTTCTATCCTTCTTGAAATATCTCTCTCTGCTCTGATTTTAGCACTTGAGTAAGGGCGAAATTGTTTCACTCTCATCAATAGTCTTCAAAAAGAATGTACATGCTCTGCTTGCTTTACACATAGTTATAAGAAAAGCCAGCACCCTAATGCCATTGAAAAATGCTACACGTTGAATAACCTTTTTTGATTTAGTCCAATTGCAGTAATTTTCCAGAACACACTACAAAAAAAGCAAGCTGTATAATCTCCAGAGTCTTTATAGGCCTAATTAAAAGGCACTGTAGCAAGAAGGAGAGAGAGGTTACATTTCTGAATCAGATATTCTCAATTTTAGAACGGGAGGAAATGAGAGTTTTAACTGATCTGTGAGGGGGTAGGGAAGGGTCACTCAGGGAGAATAGCTCCTTTGTGATGAAGCTTTTTAAGGAAGATATTAAGAAGTTTTGCTCCAACTAGGGTTGTATCTTGACTAAATCCAAGGTTACTGTGATGGTTCTCAGTCCTTTGTAGCTATCAGACTGGAAAGACATGAGGCTGTGCTTGGCTGGCTAAAAGCAGATTAGAAGTAGGCAAGGCTGACCCGAGATAAGATTATGGTATAGTTGAAAGTATGGGTTTTGTGGATACTAAAGAGCAATATGTTTGATAGGGTGAGGAGGTTATGAGAAAGGGAGGACAGGGGTACTCCAATAAAACAGTAAATATTTGGAAGCTGGCTACCAACAGGTTGGACCAGCACTGGGGTCCTAAGGCTACATCCTTTTAGATTTTGTAACAACATGGTGTAGTCTAGGGGTGCTTAACTCTTTTGGGGTCATGGATTCCTTTGTCAAACTAGTGAAATTTTTGGATATCCTTTTCAAATAATATTTTAAATGCATAACATACAGGCTTACATACATAGACTTACAAAGGAAGACATTTATATAAAAATAGTTATCAAAATTTTCAAAAAAACAAACTAGTGGACCTCCTAAAAATTATACACAGCCTCCTTGGCAATCCATGAACTCCTAGTAAAAATAGCTCTGGATTGGGAGTCTGGTAACCCCACAATTTGGATCTTTTGATTCCCAGCTCTGATACTCTGTGTGACCTTAAACCAGGGGTAGGGAACCTTCAGTCTTGAGGTCACATGTGGCTCTCTAGGTCCTCAAGGCCCTTTGGCTGAATCCAAATTTCACAGAACAAATTGGTTAGGGTTAGGCTGCAGGTTCCCCAGCCCTGCCTTAAACTAACCATCTGACTAGATCTGTGTTTCTTCACTTTACAGACAGGGAAACTGAGGCCTAATGAGGTCACTTGCCTAAGGTCACTTAGGCGATAATAGGTAGAGACAGAATTCAAATTCTGACTCCCAGCCCACTGTTCTTTCCATGATGAGACCTAGCAGCAAGGCTGAGATACATAGTTATAGATACATACCTATATATTCACACAAATATACACTTTTAAGTTTAATGTGCATTAACTTTTTTCTATCACTTCCTAAGACTAGGCAATCAACAAAACAATAATTCAAGCTGTGATTTGTAGTGTAAATGCTCACACTGAAAATTTAACAATTAGTTCTCCAGGTAAAGAGCAAGCTCCTGAACATGCCTGGCAAAGCTCTGTGTGTAAAGTAATAGCCATTCAAACACCTTTCTAAATGTGTTCACCCCTCAGTAAGATTGTAACCTTAGAGACCCGAATTCAGAGATTAGTTCTGCCCCTGGCCCACATTTATAATATCAGGTAAATGACTTTCCCTCTCAGTGTCAATTTGTTGTCATTAGAAGTAGAATAAAAGTATTTGATTTTCTTCATATTCCAGGAAGTTGGAAGCCACATATCTATCTTTGAGCTCCTATTCTGAGAAAGTTGATGAGTTAAGTGGTTTTTCTTGTACAGTATTTCAGGACCTTTGGGTCACAACATCTGAAGTCATAAGAGTTAGAGTTAAGAAGGACTTTACAGAGCATTTAGACCAATAACCTCATTTGACAAATGAGAGAACTGAGGCACAGTCAGAGAAGTGCCAGAACTGGGATTCAAACTAGGTCCTTTGACCTTTCTACTCTAGCCATTGCCATGAAGCCTCAGACACTGAACCTCAAGGCTCAGGGCTGGTCTGCTCTGCTGCTTCGCGAGCTTTCAAAATTCCATGACTGACTCCTCCCCTTCTCAGATTCCAGGACAGGACTGCCAGCAAGTGCTAAGTTAAGCGGTTGTCAGAGCCCCAGAATCCAGGTCATTCATGCATGTGCCTCCTAGGATGGTTGCTGCCCCCCTAGAGAATGCCAAGGGACCATTTGTGGTCAACAAAAGGCAGTGAGGTAGTGGAGTAGATAGTGAGAGTACTAAGCCTGGGATTAGGAGAACCTAAGTTCAAATCTAGCCTTAGACACGTACTAGCTGTGTGACCTTGGTCAAGTCACTTAACCTTAATTCCTTCAACTATAAAATGAGGATAATAGCAGCTACCTCCTAGGGTTGTTACGAGGATCAAATGAAATAGTATTTGTAAGGTATTCAGCACAGAGCCTAGCACATAGTAAATGTTAAGTAAATATTTTTAGCAACAGTGTCAGATTGAACCAGAACACTACCTCTAAGAGTGCTACCCTTTCTAGGGGCTGCCTGGGACATTACCAAGAAGAGATGTGAGATACAGTTCTAAATCATCCATACCCCATGAGGACATGGGAAGAGCTTCACCTTCAGCCTCCTAAGCCTGCTTCCTCATTTGTAAAATGGAAACAATAATATTTGCATTCACCAATCTCACAGAGCTGTTAAGAGGAGAGCAGAAAGTGCTTTATAATTGTGAGTCTGCCTACTCAGCACAACCTAGTTGAGGGGAGCATGATACTTGTGAAGGTTGAAACTGTGCAGAAAGTATCCTCCTCCTTTCTCTCCTAGGAGCCCAACCTTTATTGCAATTTTGTTTTAATTTTTTCTACTAGAGACTGATGCAAATGGACAAAGACTATTCAATGTTCAGCAGAAGATCTTTGTGGTCATGGAGTAGGGGAAGGGGAAGTAGAATCAAACTGGATTCACCCCCATTTCTACCCAAACCTACAGAAAAAAACTAGGTATAGGTAGCTTGATTCCTCATAACCTCTTAATAGGCTAAGCCTTTCTGAGTCTCTTTTAAAATGTAATAAAATGTCTATGTAGTGAAAACAAAAAGCACCCAGAAGTCAGGAGTCTCTGAGTTATTTTGTATCAAAAGGTTTGCAGTCACCCAAGTCTGACTGGAACAGATCTCAGGGCTCATTGACAGATCTTTCATTACACTCCGGCTAAGATGTTTATTTAGCAGTGTTATGCCCTATGATATTTTCACAGACATGGCTTTGTTTGACTTTTCAGGAATTTGTCAGTTCCAAGTTTCATTTCATTTCATTCTAATTCTCTTTGTAATATCTGACTGATTCAGCACCTAACACAGTCTCTCTGTAGTCTTTGGCTCTTTCTCATGTGTTTTTTCACCTTAGACTGTTATCTAACTGAACCACCTTTCATACTATGTCCTTTCTAGTTACCTTCCTTGCAAGCCAGCAGTCAGAAAGCCAAGCAATTGTTCTCATGAAAACAGAAAACAAGCAACCTCTGAAAACAGCTAGAAAAACCATGGGATTCAAAATCTTAGGTGCTGCCCACACAAAACACTCTAGAGCTCATTTCAAGTTCTAAAGGTATCTGAAAGAATGAGGGTTAACCTACCTTGTACTAGCTAATGCTGTGGATATGAAGGGGCTCAAGAAATACCATCATCACCATCACCATTAAATCATATTTAAGATCCATGAACAAATGAAATGTTCAAGGATTAGACTGTAAATTTTTTCAAAATGAACTGGAAGTCCAATGATTTGGAAGATAATTTAGAACCATAAAACATTAGAACTGGAAAGGACGTCAGAAAAAGAGTATTCTAAGAACATGGGCTACTACAGCAATAAGAGATCTTAGAGCAGTGACTATTAGTAATGGAAGGAACTTTTGTACATAGTATGTTAGAACTAGAAAAAAGGTAAGACTCTACAAATGTCAGAACTGGAAGGACTTCAGAATGTTGACAAATATATTAATATTGAACTCTCCCTTTTAGGCACAAGTCTGCCATAAATAGTTTTTATTTAATCTTAATATCCAAGACATTTCTGAATTAGACAGTGAGATGCTCAAACTGGCATAGTTTCCCCTTGTCCTCTGCATATATTTCTACCCCAAGACAATTTGAAATGACATTGATAGGTTTCTTGAACAAAGAAAAGTTCGCAATATATTGAAATACAATTTGGGTTAACATTGCAGAACAGTCTCTACTCAGTCCCTTCCTGAACTCCCTACAAAGATTAAAAAGTATCTGCTATCAATACCTTAACCTTGAAAGCAAAAGACATGTAGCCCTAAGGGGCACAGCTTGAAGTAGGTGAGAAAAGTAAGAGTGAAATTTGGTTATCACCCTTAATCCATTTCTCTAAGAAAAACCTTAGCTTTTTTTCTATCCACTTCTATCCACAAAAGTATAAATATTATTTTAAGTTGTAGAAAAAATATTTCTTAATGTTTTCAGTTGAATTAAAAAGGATATATTTAATATGCTGTTAACTTTTTGACTTCTAGAATATTCTCTTTCCCTTCTCAAAGAGTTCAGTGCCTGACTCACAGAGAAAGTCCTCATACTAAGGGACTTCCTCCCTCAAACACACTAACCTCTTAGTACCTTAACTTGTTCATTTCCCATGATGTATGAACTTTGAAACTCACTTATCTGATTGAAATCTGTCATCATTCCACCTCTCCCTTTGCTTTTCCAATCCCAAACCCTATTGTTCATCCTCATGATCTCACCATGACCATCAGTGCTTCTATCCCTCAGTTTTTTCTCAGGCCATCACCCCTACATGGGCTAAACTCTCCTCTCTTCCCCAAAATGATCCATAGGTGAGTCAAATTCAACTCTACATTTTCCTCTTCTCTTGAGTTTCTTGCCCCCTTACCATATCATTGATCATACCCTGCCTTGCCTCAGATTTGGATTACTTCCACTATCTGTCTTCTCTCCTACTTGAATATTGTTGAATAAAACTGGAGAAAAATCAGAAAACTATACTGACTGCTCAAGCACAAATTAATGCTACATACTCTCAACTGGGCTCTACCTGCAACAGTCACTATGCCACTTGCTACAGTTACTTTTCCAAAACTTTCAAACCTCTTTAAACTCAACATGGCTCCCATTACCCTACACTGAAAACTGCCTCATACATCACTGAACAAAATGAAGACCATTGGAGAAGTCCCTTTTCTCCTTTCCTCCTCTTCACACACCATTCAGATTCATTCTGATACTATCTCTTCTTTCACCTCTGCAACACATAAAGAGGTAGCCCTCCTTCTTGTCAAAACTAATCCCTCTACATGCACAAGATCCCCTTCCATCCCATCTTTTCTAGCAGATTGCCCACTCTATCATCCTTATTCCCTCACTAATTTTCAGTTTCTCCCTGACTTTTCCCAATTTCCTACAAACACATCCATGTCACACACTCACCTCCATCCTTAAAAAACCCTCACTTGATCCATCCCTCCCTGCTAGCTATTGTCCTATATCTATCTATCTATCTTCCCTCATGTGACTAAACTGAGTTCAAGGCTGCCTATATTCAATGCTTCCCTTCCTCTGCTCCTAATTTTCACTTGCTCCTGTCCCATACACAAACTGTTGCCAAGTTCTGTCAAATCTACCTTCACAACAGTTTTCATATATGTCCCTTTCTTTCCTTAACAATGCCACCTCCCTAGTGGACACTCTCTCTTTCACAAACACACACACACACACACACACACATACTATTCAGGAGATACTAATGGCTCTCTATTATCGCCAAGATCAGATAAAAATATTCTATCTGGTTTTCAAAGTCATTCACAAACTTGCTCCCTCCTAATTATCCAATCTTTTCACACCTTACTCACCCCTAAGTACCCTATGATCCAGTGATATTGACCTCCTTCCTGTTCCAAGGACAACATACTCCATTTCCTAAATCCAGCCCTTTTCCTTTGGCCAACTCCCATGCCTAGAATTCTCTCCCTCCTTTTTCTGCCTCCTGGTTTCCTTTAAATCCCACCTCCTAAAAGAAGTCTTTTCTCCATCTCCTTTAATGCTAATGCTTTTCCTCTGGTATCACCTTCAGTTTCTCTTGATCTTGCTTGTATACTATACACTTGCTTATACACTATATCCTCCATTAGACTGTATGCTCTTTGACAGCAGAGACTGGTTCCATCTTCCTTTGTATCTCCAGCACTTAGAATGATGCTTGGCACACAGCAGGAGATAAATACTTCTATAGTATTGGTAATAAAAGTAGTAATAAATGCTTGGTGGACTTACTCTTATAATAACATGATATGTTTTTTAAAAAGATCATGGACTGTCAGAGTGAGAAGGGACTGTAGAGATCATCTAGTTTTACTCCCCTGTCTTACAACTAAAGAAACTGAGGCTCAAAAAGAGAAATGGCTTCATCCAAGGTCACAGAACTAACAGAGGTAGAACCAGGATTGAACTTGGTCTCTTGAATATTGCAGGGCTTCTAATTTATGTGGATTCTGGTTTTTTAATGTCTGTTGAACCAATAATTCTTGCTATCTTTTTGCATGATAGCAGAGAGTGAGATAATTACCCTGTTAGTATCATTTGCTGAAACAGAAGGGAGGGAGAGAAGGAAGGTAGGGAAGGAGGGAGTGAGCAAAGGAAGGAAAGGAAAGAAGAGAGAAAAGAGATTTAACAAGTGTCTACTGTGTATCAGATACTGTGCTAAACACTTCACAAATATGATCTCATTTGAGCCCCCCCTAGGAGGCATATTCTATTATTATTCCCCATTTTACAGATGATGAAACTGAGTCAGACAGAGGATAAGTGACTTACCCTTGGTCACACAGCTAGAAAGTGTCTGAAGCAGGATTTGAACTCCTAACTCCAGATCTGGTGTTCTTTCTCCTTTTGTCTCCTGTCTTCCTCTATACCTGTACTTCTTGATTGAAAAATCAAGTCCTTGAGGGACTTGCTTCTGGGACCTTGCAGCCGTGTCTCTAACAGAATGAAATAATGAATATAAAATGTCTATTAAGTGTTTACTAGATGCCAAGCACTCTGCAGCTGTTTTTCCTCACCATAGCATTGTGTATGCTTCATGAGACTTGGAATTATGCTAAATACTAAATCCAAACAGTGTAAAACAGGTTAATTAAGAACAAATCTCTTTGACTTTTTGGTAGGTGAAGCTGCAGAAATTAATTATGTAGAGAGTTTTAAGATCTTAATTTCTCACACATTTTGTATTCTGGTGGCTTCTACCTTACGTTTCTATTTAAAACATACATACATATATGTATAAATATTATATATACATATATATTTCAAGCAACAAGCGTTAATTTGCTTTCCCTTCCCTCCCTTCTCCTCCACTCGCCACCTTTAACAGCAAGGTCAGTTCAGCCAGGTAAGTCATGGGTTTCTCCATATTCTGAGACTCCACATAACTGACTTACCTAGCTAGAACACACATCTCTGCTTAATTAAAGATTTTAAAGCCACTAACTGCATCCACTTTTAGGGACCACTGACAAGATAAGAATAAAGATGGAAATCACAAAAGAGGGGAAAATTTCCTCAAAATTTTCTCAGCTTCTCAAAGAACATTTCTTCAGAAAAGGGAATTCATCTTCAATGAAGATTAAAATCCCTTGACTCATTAAAGTCAAGACCATTGTTTTCTGTCTTGCTTGTTAGCCAAGCTCCTAGAAATAAGATTGGCATGCTGTATCTTTGTTTTAGTTCCATCACTTTTCCCCCAGAGGACTCTGATTGCATTCAAAAATATTTATTCATTTAATGGAATGGAATAATTGTCCCCTGAACTTCAGAGGATGACAGTCAGGTCCAGAACAGCAATACTCAAAGGACAGAGAGAAAAGCAAACAGTTCTCTCTCTTTCCCTACAGTCCTAGGGAGCTCCTTCCCTAACTTGAAGCCCTGTTAGTCAGAAGTTCAAAATGAAAGCACAAAAGCATTCACACAGTTAGACCATCTTTCCCTCAAACTCAGCTTCCCCTCCAGACTTCCATATTCCTACCAGGAGTGACTTTATTCTCTAAGTTATCCACAGTACAATTCCTCTTTCATGACTTCACGCTTGGATTATCTCAGTGATCTCCTTCTGATCTCCAGACCTGGATCATGAGCACTGGAAGGAACACTGGACATCATCTAGCCCAACCCTTTCTGCTTATGGAGAAAGAAACAGATCAGGTGCGAGGAAGAGTGTTGCCCAAGGTCCCAAAGCTAGTCAGAAGAAGCTGGAGCTGGGACCTCTACATATCTCTTCCCATCTAGGCCAGCCCTTTTTTCTCTCCAAAATGCCACTTCCTTCTCTGAGGTCAAGGACTATGTCTTTTTTTGAATTTCTCAGGGGACCTGAGACAATGGGCCTTACACCTATATAGGTTATAGCTCAATAAAAACAATGTGGTCCAGTGGAAAAAATGCTATCTCTAGAGCCAGAGGGTCTAGGTTCAAATCTCATCTCTAACATTTAGTTCCTATTTCTTTTCCTTTCTGGGCCTCCGTGTTCTTGTCTGTAACATGGAAAAGGAAGTGGAATAGAGATTTGGTTTCTGAGGTTTCTTCCTTGTTGCTCAATTGCTCATGATCCCATGGACCCCACTGTCCATGGGGTTTTCTTGGGAAGGATACTGGAGTGGTTTGCCTTTTCTTTCCCCAGTGGATTAAGGCAAATAGAAGTTAAGTGACTTGCCCAGGGTCTCACAGGTAGTAAGTGTCTGAAACCAGATTTGAACACAATTCTTCCTGACTTCAGGCCCAGCACTCTATTCATTGAGTAATCTAGCTCCCCCGAGGTTCCTTCTAGTTCTATATTAGTGAGCCTATAAGTACTCTGGCCAAATGTTGCAGCCTCATAACCTTATTAGAATTTTGTTGACCTTAACTTGGCTCTTGCTAGAAGGTTGAGAATCAATTCCCTATATACAACCTGTTGCTTTTCTCCCTGGGCTCACTATCCCACCTTGCTTCCTTGAAAGATTTCATTGCAAAGGTTGTCTCCTAAATTAGGGTTCTGGCTTCTCCAAAACAAATTTATTGAGCACTCTCCCTAGGTTCTTTACAATTCTAACATTCTTGTGTTCTAAGGAATTTCCTTTCTAAAGGGAGCTGGAATCTTCTTTTCCCCTTACTGTAGTCCATGTTCAGTTCCCATCAATATCTAAACACTCCTTCTCCAGTGGATGTTTCCTCCACAAATTCCCTCCATGCTTTTTAGGAAGCCCAGAGCCCTGTACCATTTAGACCCTCAGGCCTACTACCCCCTTCCCTTTGTTTGGGGCCATGGTCATTCAAACCACTTGGATAAGCAGGGAATGATCAATAGGATTTTTTTCCAGTAAGATTTCTCTCTGTAGTCTACCAGGCCTTTCAGTCTATCTTCTGGACCTCTCAGATATTGTCATCTGGTCTGTTCTTTCTCGCTAAATTAGTCAACATGCATTTATTAAGCACTTACTATGTTCTGGACACTGCGTTAAGTGCTGGGGATATAAAGAAAGGCAAAAACAGTCCTTGACCTTAATCAGTTCACAGTCTAAGGGGGGAGATGATATGAAAAAAAGTAGATAAAAGATATATAGAGTGCAAATTGAAGTTAATCTCAAAGGGAAGGTGCTGGGTAGGGGAAAGAAGGAAAAAAGGAGTTGAGAGAGATTGATGAGGACTCAAGAGGGATTTGAACCAAGTCTTGAATTCAGGAAGCCAAGGAGGCCAGAAGATGGAGGTGATCAAAAAGAGAATTCCAGGCAAAGGGAAGAGCCAGTGAAAAAGCATGGAGCCGAGAGATGGAGGTTCCTGACTGAGGAACAAAAGAAGGCCATTGTCTCTGGGTTGTAGAGAACATAGAGGGGAAACAAAGTAAAAGATGATTGGAAAGTAGGAAGGGACCAGTTGGTGAAGGGATTTAAAAGCCAGAAAGAGCGTTTTATGACTGATCTCAAGGGCAGTTGGGAACACTGAAGTTTACAGTTGGAAGGAATGACGTGGTCACACTTGTGATTTAGGAAGACCACTTTGGCAGCTCAGAGGAGGATGGACTGGAGTAGGGAGAGACTTGTGGCAAGGACATCAGCCAACAGACTGTTGTAATAGTGTAGGTGGGAGGTAACGAGAACCTGACTGAAGGTGGCAGCTCTATGAGTACCGCATAGAGATGAGGAGACATACATGAGAGATACTGTGAAGGCAGCAAGACAGGACTTAGAAACAAGTCATATATGGAGGGTGAATTTAAGTGAAAATGACAAGATTGTGAGGCTAGGTGATTGAAAGGATGGGGGTACTTTTGACAGTAAATTTGGGAGAAAAAAAGTATAGACACTCCGGTAGGCACTGGGGGTGCAAAAAAGGCAAAAAACAAACAAGTAAACAACCCAGTTCATGCTCTTGAGGAGCTCATAGTCTAATGGGGGTGATAATAAGCAAATAAATATGTACAAACAAATTATAGACAGCATAAATATAAAATAATTAAGAGAGGGAAGGCAATAGAATTAAAGGGGATAGAAAAAGGCTTTCTGTTGTGAGGAGAATTTTAGTTATTATAACTTGGAGAAAACCAGGGAAATCAGGAGGCAGAGAAAAGTAAGTCAGGCATTTGAGTCATGGAGAAGGCCTGTGAAAATGCACCATAGGAAGAAGATGTTCTAAAAGAAATAAGGAGACCAGTGTTGACAGATTCTAAAGTATACAGATGGGGAATAAAATTCAAGAAGATTAGAAAAAAGAGAAGGCCAGGTTATGAAGGACTTTCAAAACCAGATTATTATATATTTGATCCTGGAAGTAATAGGGAGCCACTGAAGTTTATTGAATAAGGGAGTAGCATGGTCAGACCTATGCTTTATTAGGATTACTTTGCCAGCTGAGATAAGGATAGATTGGAGTGGTGAAAGACTTGAGGCAGGAAGACCAACTCGCATCTATTACAATAGTTCAGGTATGAGGTGAGGAGATTGAGTTCCCAGGTGGTGGAGGAGAGAAGGAAGGGAACATGTAAGAGATATAAGGTAGAATCAACAGGACCTGGCATCAGAATGAATATAAGAGTGAAAAAGAGTGAGGAGTTGTGTATAACACCTCCTGATCTAGGTTGAGTGACTAGGAAGATAGTGGTGCCCTTGAAAGAAATAGGAAAATTAGGAAGAAGGGAAGATTTTGGGGGTAAGGATAATGAGTTCCATTTTGGATATTTTGAGTTTAATATGTCTAGGATACATCTAATTCAAAAGGCAATTGGAGATGTAAGACAAGGTCAGGAGAGATGTTAGCACTAGATCTGATAATCATCCTTATAAAGATGATAACGGAATCCATGAAGACTGATGAGATCACCAAGGGAAATAGTCTAGAGGAAAAGAGGACTGGGACAGATACTAGAAGGACACTCAAGCTTAGTAGGCAACCTGAATGAAGATTCACTAAAGGATCTTCTGAGAAGATAGCTAGGAGGAGAAACAGGAAAGAGCAATGACATGAAAATCTAGAAATAGAATAGAGTGATCCACACTGTCAAAGGCTACAGAGAGTTCAAAAAGGATGAGAACTGAGAAAAAGTCATTAGATTTGGCAATTAAGAGATTACTGATAACTTTGGAGAGATTTGTTTCAGTCAAATGATGAGGTTAGAAGCCATCTCTAAATATGTACGTGTATGTATACACACACACACACACACACACACACACACACACACACACATATATATATATATATATAAAATTTATCATTATTTATTTTATTTTTATATATAATTTATTTTGGCATTCTTTTTTAAAATTTTGAGGTTCCAATTTTCTTCATCTCTCCAGCCATTCCCCACTCATTAAGAAGAAAAACAGTATGATATCAATAATACATGTGAAATCACACAAAACACATTTCCAAATTAGCCTAGATAGGCTTCTTAAGGAGTTTAGAAGTAAGTTGGAGAGATTTAGGATAATAGCTATGAGGGATGGTCAGATCAGGTGAAGGTTTTTTGAAGGATGTGGAGGAGGGAGGGAGGAGCTCTATGCATGTTTGTAGCCACCAGAGAGGTGACCAGTGAATAGAGAGTTCCTTGAGACTAGTGAGGGAGTGGGTATGACAGAAGAGACAATCTACTGAAGAAGTTGGGATGGAATTATATTGACAGTATCATGATTGCACATATATAACATATCAAATTGCTTACCACTTTAGTAAGAGGAGAGGAAAGGGAAGGAGGGAGAAAAATTTGAAACTCAAAATTTTGTAAAAGTGAATGCAAAAAATTGTCTTTACAAATAATTGGATTTTTTCCAATTATAATTAATATTTTTAATATATAAATATTTGATAGATAATATATGTATTGAGTATATGTTATAAATATGAATAATAAAAATAAAAATATTATATTTAATATATAAATATAATTAATAATATAATTATGATTAATTCCAATTAAAATAGAATGCCATTTAAAAAAAGAATACATATAAAGGGGTTTCCCTTGACAAGGAGAACAGCCACTTCTTTCTGAGATAAGATAAAGGTGTATATTGTGGGGAAAGATATCCAAATGATATTAGATGAGGAGGAAGGACAAAAATAGGGAGCTTTTGGTGAACCCTAAAGACTCCTGAGTCTTCCATCTATTTTGCTACTGAACCCTACAATAAGGTTCTTCTATCTGTCCTGCAACTGGCCCTCTTAAATTTCCTCTGCTTATTAGAATGTGAGCTCCTTTTGAGCTGTTACTGATCTTGATTCTCTGCATTCACAGAACTTAGCACAATGCTTGGCACACAGTAAATGAATAATAATTTATTTCTCATTCCATTCTTTCCATCTCTGATAGTCTGAGACCAAAATAGCAGTTGTGGTGTAGTGTCAAGAGCATTGATTTAGGACCCAGAATCCAGATTCCGCTATTTACTAGCAGTGTGACTTTGGGAGAATCATTTTATTTTTCTAGGACTCAGTTTCTTTTTCTGTAAAATTAGTAGATCAGACTAAATTATTTCTAAGGGTTCTTGTATTTTTAAATCCCAAGAGCCAAAGTGCCCCTTGCAGCTCTAATGTCATAAGGTCATAGATTTAGAGTCAGAAAGGTCCTTATATATCAATTTTACAGATGAGGTAGCTGGCGCAGTCACATAGCCTGTAAATGGCAAAGGCTAGAACTGAATTGCCCACGTCTTCTGTCTTCACTGCCAGTGCTTTTACCACCAGGACATGCTGTAGCTCTAACGTCCCATGCTCTAAGGTCTCTTTCAGTTCAAATATTTTATGTCCCATAATTAAATCAACCACCATATAGCTAAAGGAGAATGGCCTGAAACTGTGAGCAGGGGAGTACTTTCTGCTCCCTCTAGTGACCAGACCTGCAAATACAAACATTTAATTAGTTTTTATTAGTCTCCCTTGGGACCTACTTAATTGCTTTTATTATGGCAGTGGTTGATTCTGAAGCTTGAATGTAGATGTGAAGTGAAAAAAGTCCACCAAAAATAAACCTCCTAAATGGACCCCCGCATCGAACTATTAAACTGGGACTATAAGCTTTAACAGGCATTAAAAGAGCAAGAAGACCTCTCTAAACAATGTATTTTGAAAGTACATTGCTGCCCCCAAACCTAACCTGCCGATTCTTACCACCCAAAACAAAACAAATTATAATTTACCAAACTGAAAATATAGAAGCAGGCACATAGGAGTGCTTGGACCTTGAAAGGACTCAGTATGCATTTAGGCTAAGAAGTATTTCAAACTGAAATACCCCATATTGGGGCTGTTACTTTAGATCCTTAATATAAACAGAATATAGAGGATTTATAATGGAAGCATAGAGCCTCACAAAAGGTGCGAACTAGATGTACAGTGCTAATAATATTGAATGCCAGAGCTAGAAGTGCCCTTAGAACTGGGAATGGCTAAGTTGGAAGGGGTCTCCGAATATGGACTATCAGAACATACAACATGAAATGTTACAGATGTGAGGATCCTCTTAAAACAGAATGCCAGAGCTAAAAGAAATCTTTAGCACACAGAATATTAGATCTGGAAGGACCCTTAGAACACAGAATGCCAGAGTTGGAAGTTCCCTTAGAACATGTAATCACTGAGTTTGAAGGGGCCTCAGAACATAAACTATTAGACCATAAAACATAAAATGTAAATATGTAAGGACTCTTAGAAATGTTAGATCTGGGAGGGCCCAGAGGATAGGGCCAGAATGTCAGAGCTGGAAGAGACCTTAAAACAAAGAATGTTGAAACCCAGGCTCATTGATTGCAAAAGCTACAGAAGACCTTTGCTTTTCTTGTTCGGTCACATCTGACTCCATCTGGTACTTTCTTGGCAAAGATACTAGAATGGTTTGCCATTTCCTTCTCCATTTCATTACAGATGAGAAAATGACTTAAATGACTTGCCCAGGATCACACAGCTAGTAAGTGTCTGAGGCTGAATTTGAACTCTAATCTATCCACTGAGCCACCTAGCTGCGCCAGTCTCCCAGGTTGGTAATATAAGACTGGTCGAGCAGAAAGATTGAATAATCTCCCTCCCTAGAAAGGCTCTTAGAACATATCACAGATGGAAAGAAACATTAGAACCCAGAAAACATCTAATCCAACTTCTTCATTTTACAAAGAAGGAAAGAAATGTTCTAATAGTCCACGTCTCAGAGAAGTGAAGGTCACATAGCCAGGCAGGAGAAGGTGATACCATTAAAAGACTGATTTAGGCAGATGACTGACTGTTCCCAAGACTCATGTGAACTATAATATTGGCTGTTCCTCAAAATATCCTTGTTACATTAGTATAAGGAACATAATAAATTTGTAATGAAATATGTTTGCTGGGTATGCTAATTTGTTCCTTGAGAATATCAATTAGACCTTAAAGACATGAGGATTAGAAATGTTAAAGATCTACAAGGTCATCCCTGTCCTCCTCCAGAAATAAGAACAGGGAGGATCTCTTATCAAATACCTCTATGTGGTATGTCTGGAAAAGTTTCAGATGCCCTAAATGATATTTCTCTTAATAACCTCTCCTTGCTTTGATCAGATTAGAAAAGAGATATAATTGGATATTATAGAAAGGAATCTTGGTGATAATTTTGAGCATTTATTATCTCTTTCCTTGCTTTTGCTCATATTTTCTCCTCTCCTATGATGCCCTCCCACGACCTTTTCAATTACCTGTAAAATGCATATGCTTCAAAGCCCAGCTCAAATCCCATCTCCTCTGTGAAGCTTTCCCTGCCCATCATATCCCCTACTCATCTTTATCTTCCTTTATCTCCTATAACACTGAATGGATGCCATGTATTAAAGTGAAAAGAGCAGGGACTCAGGCTTCAAGAGACTTTAATTGTAGTTAGTAGCACACTAACATAGTGCTAGTTCTTCTGCCAACTTGGGACATTCCAATGGGCAATTCAGCTAACTCTTTTGGGACTCACTGCCCTCTTCTGCAAAGTGAAGGGTTTAGACTAAGTCATCCTCTCATATACTGTGTTATCTGTACTACTCATTTGGTACTCATTGCTAAGTGCTTTTATCCATTTGTGTCCTGTATCCCCAATTAGAGTATAAACTCCCAGAGAGTAAAGACTGAGTCTTATTCATCTTTGCATTCAACATGTGCTCTGCATATAGGAAATACTCAAATATATGTAGATTGGTTGAAATGTAAAGACAAACCTCCAAAGACAGCCTCCACTCACCCTGAAATCTGGATGCCCTGTCTAGTATAGGCATCCTCTACTCCCCATCCCCAGACACATGTCCATCCGTGATTACTCTTGAGGCATTAAGCAAGAGCAAAGCTATTGTATCAACTAAACAAATCAACTTGTACATGCCTCAGAGAGCAGGAAGCTAAGGATTATCTATATATCTTTGTAAAAGCAAATATTTACTGGGTACTATTTAGAAGATTAGAGAATTTTGAAGACTCCCAGAATTTTGTGATCCATGTTTATTTTTTCCTAAAAAACTGTTGATTTCCAGCCATGGTGATGAGTTGAACAGTTGGAATACTTTCTAAAGCCAGGTTTGTTTTTGGACATAGTGGCTGGCCATCTGAAAAGAGGGAGGAAGCACACTTTCTGCAACTTGGTGTGAAACAGCAGTAGAGCTTGGTGGAATATGTCCTGGACTAGGAGGAAAAAAGACCTGAATTTTTCTAAGTCTAGCTTCCCCACCTGCTAACAAGCTGTAAAATGCAGAACAATTCATTAGACTGATTCATTCCCTAGTGTGGTCATCTGTAAAATACCTTTACCCTTCCAGCAGTCTTGGGAAGCATATTGAAACAAGGGTTATATAAATGTCAAGTAACATTTTGGAGGGAGATACCTTGGTTAACTAGGGAGTTCCTTATGAAATGTTGTAATCATACAAGCTGGTTGTACCACTAATATGTATGTGTGAGCACCCATGTAGATCTTGGTTTTACATATCATCCAGTCTTCAAAACAAGAGTTTTCATTTACTATATCGTAAATCAAATCAGAATAACAGATGATACATATGTATTGCTCTTTTCCACAGCAATTCTGGGATGAGTGGTAAAACCATTGCCACCCCTATTTTATAGATGAGAGACTGAAGATTCAGAGAAGGTCAATGACTTGATTTTATTCATCACTCCCACTACATTTTTCTACAGATGGGGCAGTTAATAGTGTACTGGACCTCAAGTCAGGAAGACTTGAGTTCAAATCCAGCCTCAGATACATTTTTTTTTTGGCTGCTGTGTAACCCCAGGCACTTAACCTCTGTTTGCCTCAGTGTCTGTAAAAATGGGGGAAAGATTAGTACCTACCTCCCAGGGTTGTCGTGAGGATCAAATAAGATATTATAAATGAAATGTGTTTTGCAGACCTAAAAGTGCCGTATAAATGCCAGCTATTGTTATTAGTACTCCATTCCTGTTGAGTTGTGCTTGACTTTGTGACCCCATTTGGGGTTTTCTTGGCAAAGATACTGGAGTGGTTTGCCATTTCCTTCTCCAGCTCATTTGATAGATGAGGAAATTGAGGCAAAAAGGGTGAAGTGACTTGCTCATGGTGACACAGCTAGTAAGTCTGAGGCTGGATTTGAATTCAGAAAACTGAGTCTTCTTAATTTCCAGTCCAGTGTTCTATCCACTGTGACA
>CM053769.1:342095860-342150792 GCA_028658325.1 Potorous gilbertii | reverse complement strand
AGTGCGTTTGTCTCCCTATCCTTACTTCTGAAAGCAGCTTAATCCTTCCATCCATACTAGATCTCCTGGACACTTGGCCTGTTGCCTGTTCTGATCTTAACTGCTTTCCAAATCTCTATACATGTAAAATACGTGACAGATAATATCACATAAAATTATCATATAAGCACTTATTAAATATTGCTCAGTGAACCCATTTGGGATTTTCTTGGCAAAGATAATGGAGTAGTTTACCATTTCCTTTTCCAGCTCATATACAGATAAGGAAACTGAGTCACACAGGGTTAAGTGACTTGCCGAGGGTCACATGGCTAGTGTCTGAGGCTGCATTTTAACTCTATCCAGTGAGCTATGCTACGTATAGGGATTAGGCTAAAGTAATCTTTAATTAGGGTCCTTTGTAAATGATGAATTCTATTATTCTGTAATTCAGTTTTATGCTTTAAAGACTATTATAAAATACTTTGAGATTCCTTAAGTTGCCAGGTAGAAGGCTGAATTAAAACCAGTGTAAAAATGTAAGTAAATCTACAAAAATGGAGAAATTGATTTAATAATTTTCTTTTTAAGCATCTTAAATTATAATTACCTCTTAAATAATATTATCTCTCTTCTCTTTCCTCCAAGAATGTAAGACATAACAGGAGAGATAATCATATCCACACACAAGCAGTGCTGTGACCTTTCTGAATTGCAGCTTTTCTCAAAGCCTTGATTGTGAGCAAACACCACCATGTTATCAGCAGCCTGAACTTGTACAGACTCCCATGAGATTTCATGAGTTTCTTTATACAATCTACAAAACATCACCAATTAATTTCTTTTGGTCTTCTAAGTATTAGAGTGAATGTCATGGAGGTCAGGACTATGGTATTTGGTGTCTTAATAGCTTTCCTTGAGATTCAATAAAGTACTTCTTAGCAGGGAATGTTTTTAAAGCGAATTAGATTTTTTCCTTATTTTAAGGGTAATGAACCCTTTTGCTCCAGGGAAAAAGAAGAAACTTTACTTTTTCTGTCTTTTGTTTCCTCCTCTTCTTCCCTTCTTCCTTCCCTGCTTTCCTCCTATTCTTCCAGATTCTCTGGATTTAAGATTACTGAGGGAGAGGATTGGCTAGACACCCCTAGGATATGACTGACTACTGGGTGACCTGAAGAAGAAATATAAAGAGCCCCCCAGTAACTCTAGGACTTGCAAGTCCCTGATTACATTGTAGGCCCTGTCCTTTTACCCTATAAGGACATGTAACATAATATGTCACATTAAGGACCCAAAGCAATAAAAGGAAGAGAGAGTAGAGCTCACACCCTTTTTTCTCATTATAGCATCAAACTCTATAATCCACCACATTCTGCATGCTATACAGCCTTGACCTTGAAGATCTATGTTTTGCTACCTCTCAAGTATGGTAGAAAAGATATTCGACATGGTATAGTGCAAACAGTATTAGATTTGGGGTTAGAAAATTTGTGTTTGAAGCCATTGCTATATACTTGTGTGTACCTGAGGAAGTCATTTCATTTCTTAGGACCTCAGTCTTCTTATCTGTAAAATAATAGGATTGGTCTAGATTATCCCTGAGGTCCCTTCCAACTCAAAACTCTTTCTATCCTGATACAAAATGGGCAAAAGACAAGTAGGCCCTCAATATGGCAACCATTTATTGAGTCAAAATAATAATTAACTAATTCTACAGTTTTGGCAGCATAGAATTAGATGAATGCAAAAGGCATAAAATACCAATGTTAAGTCACCGGCAGTCCAAATAACACTAACCACTAACACAAAATATATAATGGCTTGCTAGATTCCTGGAGCTGAGTGTGGTGTTTGTCTCCCTATCCTGACCTCTGAGAGCAGCTTAATTCTTCCATCCATACTAGATCTCCTGGACACTTGACCTGTTGCCTGTCTGACCTTAACTGTCTTCTAAATCTCTAGTGATGCTGGAATCTCAGGCTCCTACACATCCTATTCTAGACTTCAGAATAAGAAAGACTGATTTTGAACATTTTTGAGTGATTAAGTAATAAAGGTCTCTACCAAATCAGGGTGTGAAGATGACCCTGGGGGTCTCAGAGGAAAAGAAAATGGAAGAGACTCTAGAAGGTACCAAGCTAAAAAGGCTTCAAGTACAGGCCCCATGACAGACTGTGTGTCTACAGTCTCAGGGACATATTGCCCAAGTTTGGAAAGATTTGTCATCAGGTTGTGCACAGTGCTGAAATTTGCAGCTGGAGCAACACTCTGCAACCAGTTACCAAATCATAGAGAAATTGCAATCTGTGTGGGTGGAGGGATTTTATTCCACACAGAAAAAATAAAGTTAAAGATTATTTAAATGAGTGTATATACATGGGGAGTCACAGATCATGTTAAAAAACATAATACCCTCTCTAGGTTACCCCTGTGTTGAGGCCTCCAACTAGCCCCTTGATAGATTGTGTAGTTGTCTTGACGCAGACTTGGGAAGGGTCTGGATATGAAGATCCAGTACTGGGAAAATTGGAGCACCTGAGAAGACTGTAAAGGAAGTCAGCTGTATTGAAGGGACAGTTACAATAAGAGCAGTCAGGAAGAATAATGAAAATAGGCTAGGTCCTTGAGATCTGATGGAATTGGGTCCACCCAGCTGGGGTTCTGATGAGGTTGGGGGTGAGGTTCAGGGCACCCCACAAGTAGTAATATGGTGTGCTTTTAGAGGGATTTTATTTACATTGAGCAGGGTCAGGCACTGGGGGAAGAGAGGAGGAGCCTGGACTGGTGGAAACTCATGTTAGTGCTGGAGAGGGAAGATACCTGGGAAATTGACAAGTCGTTGATATCACAACTCACTGTCATGGGAAAAGGGACATTACTGCTGGTCTTTCACTGAATGGATGATGGGGGTAGAAGTATGTGTGGGGGGTGGTTTGATTATCACAAGGACTTCTCCATTTAGCAGAACAGGGTTATTACAGTGTAGTGGGAGGCTAGCTTACAGGGAGAATCAGGATCAATACATGGTAGTTAAAGAAAAGGGAAGCTGGGTGACACAGTAGATCTTCCTGAGTTTAAATCTGGTCTCAGATACTTACTAGTTATGTGACCCTTGTCAAGTCACTTCACCCTGGTTGCCTCAGTTTCCTCATCTGTAAAATGAACTGGAGAAGGAAATGGCAAAGCACTCCAGTATTTTTGCCAAGAAAACCCCAAATGGGGCCACAAAGTGTCAGACACAACTGAATAGATACAACAAGTTAATGAAATCCATCCTGTGAGAGGAAAGCAACCCTCATCTGGTTGAGACAGGACAAATGAGGCTAGACCCTGGAAGAAAGTTAACATAATGCAAAAACAAGGTCTGTATGTTATCAGAAGACCCCTGGGGCACTAGTGACCAAGGGTGCTCAGGAAGTCCAAAGGTAAAGGGTTGTTTTAGAGTTTAGGCAGTAAAAGAGAGTTGAATGCTTTATCTAAATTTAAGGTCCCTAGAGGCTTGGGTCTTTTTTATTGCAGAGGCTTGGCTGCTCCGTTCTCACAACTTTAGCATGGTCCCAGCACTCCAGTCTCCCTCTCCTGACTCTAGCCACCTCTGCTGAGTGGAGGGGCCATGTACCAGGTATGAGAAGGGAAGAACTGTGGAAACAAGTAATAATAAGATATTACATTTATATAGGGGCTTATAGGTTATAAAGAGCCTTCACAGTCATATATTTATTTATTTTTCACAGCAACTGTGTAAAGGGAAGGGGATTGGAGTCAGGGTAGGGATTATTGATCCTAGATTCTGATAAAATATAAGTTCCTTCTGGGTGAGGATTGCTTCCTTTTTTTGTCTATTTCCCCAGTGTCTGACAACTTGTAGACCTTCAATAAATGCTTTGGTTGATTAATTGACTTTCATCCTACAAACAGGAGGCTCTGAGAGCTAAAATCCAGGTACCCAGAAAGCAGGCAGTGAAGTCAGTAACAGAAAACAAGGCTTCATTTTCTAAGTCCAGTAATCTTTTCATTGTACCTCCTAGCCTCATTGTCAGGTCTACTGGAGAAGCCTATGTTTAAAAAAATACATGCATGCATGCATGCATACATATATATATATATATACATATGTGTATATATACATATTTTTTCAAATTATATGTAAAAACAATTAATATTTGTTTTTTTTGTTTGAGTTCCAAATTACAAAACATATTTCCATATTAGCCATGTTGCAAAAGGAAAAAACAGACAAAAAATAAATTAATTAAAAGTATTCTTTGATCTTCATTCAGACTTTATCAGTTCTTTTTCTGGAGGTAGATAATGTTTTTCCTCACAAGTCCTTCGGAATTGTCTTGGATCATTCTGTGTGTGTGTGTGTGTGTGTGTGTGTGTGTGTGTGTGTGTGTGTGTCCATGCCATCAGAGAAATAAAGACATAACTTGCACTTGACTTTGTTTTGAGTGAGGGAAGGCTGTGCAGATCACCAGCTTCCCTTCTCTTCCAGAGCCATCTGAATCCAGTGACCAGATATTCATCAGGATAACTGGAGGTGACCCAGGATGGGGCACAATTGGAGTTAAGTGACTTGCCCAAAATCACACAGCTAGTGAATGTCAGGTGTCTGAGATGAGATTTGAACTCAGGTCCCCCTGACTCCTGCACTGGTGCTCTATCCACTGCACCACCTAGCTTCCCACTTGGATCATTCATTATATTGCCGAGAATAGCTAAGTCATTCATAGTTGATCACCATACAATATTGCTGTTATCATGTACAATGTTCTCCTGGCTCAGCTTACTCCACTTTTTACCAGTTCATATGTATCTTCCCAGATTTTTCCAAAACCATCTAGCTCATCATTTCTTATAGCACAATAGTATTACATCGCAATCATATGCCACAACTTGTTCAGACATTCTCCAATAGGCATCCTCTCAATTTCTATTTCTTTGCCACCACAAAAAGAATTACTATAAATTTTTTATACATACAGGTCTTTTCCCCTTTTTAAAAAAATCTCTTTGAAATATAGATCTAGTAGTAATATTACTAGGTCAAAAGATATGCATAGTTTTATATTTTGGGTTCATAGTTCCAGATTGCTTTCCAGAATGGTTAAATCACTTCACTACTCCACCAACAATGTATTAATGTCCCAATTTTCTCACATCCCTCTAACATGTCATTTTCCTTTTCTGTCATATTAGTCAATCTGAGAGGTATGGGGTGGTAGCTCAGAGCTGTCTGAATTTGTATTTCTAATCAATAGTGATTTAGAACATTTTTTCATATGATTATAGAGAACTTTGATTCCTTTTTTTCTAAAATCTTGTCTTCATAAAACCCATACTTTAAAAGGGTGACTATATGTTATACTGAAATTCATCATAGGGTAGAATGTTAGAACAAGATAGAACTTTAGAAATTCAGTTGAATTCAATTCAGCTACCATTTATCAAACAGTGTTGGCTCCGGAGAAGTGAGTCTGGTGACCTTGCACAGTCTTCCCTCACTCAAAACAAAGTCAAGTGCAAGTCATGTCATCCTTTCTCTGATGGCACGGTCTTCTTCGACAACAAAGGAAGAACACAGCAACACATGCCAGAATCTGTAAAGCCCTGGAAATATAGAGACAAAAATAAAACAGCCTCTCTTCTCAAGGAGTTTACATTTTCAGCCTCAGTCTTCTCCATCTATGAAACGGAGGGGACAATAGCACCAACTACACAGGATTGTTGTGAGGAGCAAATGAGACCATTTGCAGCGTTTTATAAACGCCAGCTGTTATTATCTACGGCGTGGAGGATAGGGAGAGGATGATTTCCTGGATCGCTAATAAGCCAGTTTGAGATTTCTATTTTTAGAACTGCATTTCAATGACTATATTTTAGTAGAATTGTTTTCCTTTGCAATCCTACATATTTTATTTTATATATTTATAAAACATTATTCTGAGGAGTATACTTGCTTCAGCAGACTGCCAAAGGGGTTCATGACTCCTGACGTGGTCTAACTCCCTCATTTTATAAGTGAAAAAAACAGAAGCTAAAAATGTTTGTGTCTTTCCCAGGGTCACCCAGGTGTATCAGTGAGCACCCTGACATATAGCGGGGGCGGTGGGGGAGGGGGCTGCTATCACAACCTCGATCTGCTTTTCTAAAAGGAAAGGCAAATTTGGAGGGGTAAAACAATCTCCTTTAATCAAGCATATATATCATATACTTAGTTCAGGAAATCAACAGACAGCACTTCCCAAATGTCTGACATGAGCAATACATACATCACAAATCAACAGACAGGTCCAACTGTCTGACCATAGTTGCCAGAGAGGGAAGCACCAATATCTGGTTATTAAAGCCAAAGCTGGGGTGGGGGGTTGAGAGAGTGGGGGCTCCTTAGCGATTTCCCAGAGTCTAGTCTGGCACATAAAGCTTCTTCCAAAAACTAAGCCCCTAAGCAAAACCTCAACTTCAGAGTATATATACCTTTTTTAGATTCAGAGGGCATTCCAACCCTTGAGCACCAGTTTCTCATTAACAAAAGATGTGGGCCTTCCTACAAATCTTCTCCAATCAAAATCCCCTTATTGGGCAGATGGGGAAGATCTTCATTCACATTAACAAATCAAATACATATACTGTTTCTAGTTTAAAAAACTCTTGATTCTGTACTTTACTCAAAGTAGTAACTCTTGGTTGATAAAGGCAGAATTCAATCCGAGGCACTTGATTATACTAAAACAAAACAAACAAATATCCTACTTTGCTTGTCCTTCCACCAGGGAATTCACTAGTGGAAGAGATGGGGCCATCACCATTTGTAGTCTGGAATCCAATTCTATTTTGACCAAGCAATATAAAGGGAGAGAATTTGGATTCTAGGGGAACATGAACCTGTGTGGTCAACAGCCAAATAGTTACTATTACCTTAGGAATGTAGATAGATAGGAAGTTAATAACACCTATGTGTATTTATGTTGCAGAATGAAGCAAAAGGAACCTCTTACAGGTGAATTAAAACAGAGCAGCCTGTTTCAAATCAATCATCACCACATGCTCTATTGCATCAGAAAGAATAGTGGGTAAAGCAAATTTCCCAGAGAAAGATGTGATTCTATTCAGGAGTATGTTCTTTGTTACTGAATGATTAGCTTTTATTGTTTCCCAGAAAGCAAAGAATTTGACCTACAGATTACTGTGAGGTTGTTTCAGTCTTTCTTTTCAACATAACTTAATGGTGAGCCACAACAGTAATTACATTCAATTTCTTTTGCCCTAATAGCCAAAATGAAGTTGTGCCCATAAGTTGCTAAGTATTAAGTCGAACTAATTTAAATTTTAAAAAATTGTCTAAGCAGTCAAGGAGTGTTAAATAAAGAAGACCCAAATCCTCCTCTGAAATAGATCTTCCAAGAAACTGCAGATTTTCATCTAGTTGGGACACCAGATTAGATTTAAATTGTCCTTCCTATCATGTCTAAGCCTATCATTTCTAAGCTCACTGCCATTGTGGATGAAGGGCTCCACAGAAGACCACATGTAACAAGCCAACTTCTCTCAGCTTGACTAAAGAGGATGTTGTTTAGAAAAGGAAATATTCTGCTCTTCTTCCACCCCAACTTCCAAAAGAAAAACTAAATCATCAGTTCCCTAGGCACCAAGAATCTACTTTCTATGTGAGTACAGAAATCTTCAAGGTTTCTCTTGGGCAGCCAGTGGAACCTCAGCCGTCACTAAAACACATTCCTAGGGAAGTAGAAAACCAGTAACTAGAGGTCCTACAAAATGGACTGATTTAAGGGTATAAGAAACAGGAAGCAAGTATGTGTTGCTCATTTCCTATCACCTCTGTAAGGTCTTCCTGATGACCCCAGTCTGTAAATAGTAATTATTAGGATGAAAATAAAAATAGCTGACATTTAGAAAGCACTTTGATCTCAGTGGCTCTTGTCACCCTATCTCTGGAGTAGGGAGACATTCTTTCCTGTATAGGTTCCCCTCTTTTCTTCTCCTCCTGACCTCATACTAGGAGACTTCAATGTACACACACTGATAATCTCTCAAACATCCCAACTTCACAGGTCATCAACTTACTCATTTCATGTGATCTACTCCTCCTCCCCACCTCAGCCATACATAAAGATAGACATAACCTTGATCTCGCCATCATTCATAAAACACTACTTCTAGGTTCATGAAGTATGAAATTTCTTATCTGATCACAGTACGTTCTTATTCCAACTGTCCCTCTCCCTCATAATCCCAAATTCTATTATCTATTTATACCTTAACCTCCAATCCCTTCACCCTTCACCATCATTCTTGTGCTAGATAAGCTCTCCTCTCTTCCCCATCATTTCCTTCTACTAAAAATTTATACTACATTACCTCAAGTGGGTCCTCACTGCTGCAAAGCAATCTTTTAATGCCACCTTAATTTCTTCACAACCTCACTCACCATAATGAGTTCCAGACCTTTTCATCTCTCCTCAAATCTCCCTTGGCTCCCTCTCCTCCTGCTCTCAATAGAGAGTCTTACCTCATATTTTGAAGGAAAAATTGAGGCATCATTTAGCTTCTCTAAATTATTATTATATTAGTAAATAGCGAACAGTTATGGTGATTAGCCAACTCTCTCTCTCCTCTTCCTCATCTTATATCAGTCAGGTACCTTTTCAAAACTACCTCCTTCAGCCATCTCATTTAATGAGGTGGACCTTCTTCTTAACAAGGTGAATTCCTCTACATGCACAACTGATCCCTCTCCATCCTGTCTTATCTAGCAGATTAGCTCCTGTATCATCCCCACTCTCTAATCTCCAATGTCAGCCTACTGACTGCTTCCCAACTGCCTACAAACATAAAAATCCTCACTTGATCTATACATACCTGCTAGCTAGCATCCCATATTTAGTCTTCCTTTATGTAGCTAAACTCCTTGAAAAGGTGCTTCCACATCTTTTCCTCTCAATCTCATCTCAACAGTCTTGTAATTCAACCAAAACTATTCTCTTCAATGTTATTAACTGTCTCTTAATAGTTTGCTGGTGGGTTTCCATGACTCAAGTTTTTCCCCATTCCAGTCTATTCTTCACTCAGATATCAGTGATTTTCCTAAAGTACAAGTCTAACCACATCTCTCCTCCTGCCACACACACTCCCACTTCACACACTCCCTGTCACCTCCAGGTTCAAATCTAAAGTCCCCTGTTTGGTGTGCAAAGCCATTTATAACCTGACCTACCCGCCCCAATCCTTTCAGTCTTCTCATACCTTCCACCCTCCCCAAATACTCTGCACTTCAATGACGTTGATCTCTTTGAAGTCTCTCATACAAGATATTCTGTCTCCCAACACTGCACTTTAATGCCTAAAATGCTCTCCTGTCTGGTGTTGCCCTTCTGGCTTCTCTGGCTTCTCTTCAAATTCCAACAACTAAAATACAATTTTCTAAAAAAAAAAAGGCTTTCCCTAATCCCTCTAGTTTTAATATTTTCCCTATGGTTGATCCTCTCTAATTTATTCTGTGTGAGAAATGAGTATTTATTTCTTGTATTTAGTAGCTAGTTATTGTATTAGGACCAGGCTTTTCCCCTTGTCTACTTTCTTATCCAGAAACCAAACAGTATGGGAAAACTTCTCTTAGAGATTTACCTGGGCCAAGAACTAATCAGAAAGCAAAAGAAATTCTAAGTGTGGTATAATGGGTTTAAGTCCTACTCATAGTGTTTACTCAGACAGGATTGGGGAAAGTTTGATTCTCCCTATTATCAGGACAGGTGATATGGGAATTGATGTCTCTTTGACCAAGATTTGAATGACAAGTCATGTACCCCAAGACCGTCATTTTAATTTATCCCACATCCCAGCATGTTAATCTGAGTTGATTGCCATCTCTCAGTAACACCTCGTCTTAGAAGGGCTTGTAAACCATGGAGGGTCACAGTCGTTCATTCCACTGGAGTCTTTGGTCTGAGAGAGAGGGCCAAATAACCATCCTTTTATTATAACCTGCTAATCTTATTAATAAAATGATTAAATTACCCAGAAATTATGTCTTTAACTTTTTAAAATGTCACACCTATGTATATTTAGCTTATATATGCATGTTTGCACATTGTCTCCCCCATTAGTCTGTGAACTCCTTGGGAGAGGAGACTGGTTTTTTTGTCCTTCTTTATATTCCCAGGGTTCACACAGTGCCTAGCACATAGTAGGCATTTAATAAATGATTATTGACTAATATTTACAAAGCACTTCCCTCTTAAACCACCTTGTATTTAACTACTTTTCATTGATTCTCCTTATATTTGTTTATATAGTTACATATATACTTATCTGCCACCATTAGATTGCAAGCTCCTTGAGAGCAGGAATTGTTTCATTCATTGTATGCCCAGAACCTAGCACATGGTAGGCATTTAATAAATGCTTGTTCATTGATTATCTTAACTGTTGATAGATTTATAGGGATGGCAGGTCCTAAAAGTGTGATCATCCCCATTTTACAAATGAGAAAGCTGAGGTTCAGAGACCTTGTCAGTTCCCCATGATTATATGGCTAGTAAGTATCAGAGACAGAATTTAACACAACATTCACCTGGCTCTAAGTCCGATGTTCTATCCACTACACTATAGTGACCACTTATGAGCTGAAAAATTCTTTGGGCAATTATATCCACCAAAAAAAAGAATGAAAAAACCCCAACATGATTTAATTACCACTTCAGAACAAAAGTACAAATTGTACTGTCAAAAAGCAGCACATGAATTATGTTTTATCTTTTCCTGGCACTGTGTCTTGTACATAACTCAAACACATCAAATAAATCCACAGCTTCGTCCATGTGGGTACCCCTACCACCAATGCAAAGTGCAATGCATCTCTCACTTAGTAGACAGATGCTATGACCAAGAATACTTCATTCCCTGGGGCCCAGCTTTCAATAATGAACATTTCTACTTTTAGTTTGGTCGGTCCTCAGACAGCAGACACATACCATCCACTGCTGAGAAAATACTAACAGCCTTTCTTTTAAATTATCTTCCTACTTCTTAAGTTGATCGAGTCAAGTCAATAAGCAATTATGTCTATATGCCAGGTACTGTGCTAACCCCTGGGCATACAAAGACAGGAAGAGACAGTGTTTGCTCTCAAAAAGCTCCCAATCTAAAGCAAACAAGAAATGTACAGGATAAATTGGAGATAATTAAGAAAAGGAAGGCATTGCCATTAAGGAGAACTGGGAAAAGTTTCTTTTTGGAGGTGAGCATTTTAGGTAAGGCTTGAAGGAAATCAAAGGGAGTCAAGAGATGAGGAGGGAGAGGATCTAGGGATGAATGGAGTCAGTAAAAATATACTGCAGGGTGATGGAATATCTTTTGGAAGGATTCCACAATCACTGAATCTTAGAACACATGGAGGGGAGTAAAATGTAACACCAGAAAGATCTGAAGGGACCAGGCTATGAAGAGCCTTAAAAACCAAAGTGCTGTCTATTTGATTGTGTATGTATCTGTTCGTCCTTTTTTGCCAAAGAAGACCATGCCATCAGAGGAATAATGACATCACTTCCAATTGACTGTTTTGAGTGAGGGAGGGCTGTGCAGGTCACCAGCCTCACTTCTCCTCCAGAGCTATCTGAATCCAGTGACCAGATATTCATCAGGATGACTGGAGATGACCCAGGAGGAGGCAACTGGGGTTAAGTGACTCGCCCAAGGTCACACAGCTAGTGAGTGTCAAGTGTCTGAGGTGAAATTTGAACTCAGGTCCTCCCAACTCCTGCACTGGTGCTCTATCCACTGTTCCACCTAGTTGCCCCCCTATTTGATTGTGGAAGTGATAGGGAGCCACTAGCATTTACTGAGCAGGGGAGTGATATGGTCAGATCTATGCTTTATTAAAGTAACTTTGATGGCTGAGTGGAGAATGGGTTAAAGTGTCAAGAGACTTGAGGCAGGGAAACTAAGCAGCAGGCTATTGTAAAAGTCCAGGTGTGAAGTGATGAGAGCCTACACAAGGGTGGTGGCAGATCTGGAGGACAGAAGGGGTCATATATGAGAGATATTGGAAAGATAGAATCAACAGGATTATTGGATATGGGAGATAAGAGAAGGTGAGGAATCTAGGATGGCACCTAGGCTAAGAGCCTCAGGGACCAGGAAGATGATGACTCTTCAACAGTCATAAGACTGCTTCTGAGCAGTTTCTGTGTTGTATTTGTCTTTCTATCCTCCATGGCTAGCATAATACCCTGCACTTGTCATTCCCTGTTTACTTCTTAAAGAAGCCTATTCACTGAATGGGTTTAAGCGAGTACCTGAATAGGTCAAGTTCTCCTAGTGCCTCATAGGCCTTCTCCAGTCATCCTGATGAATATCTGGTCACTGGATTCAGATGGCTCTGGAGGAGAAATGAGGCTGGTGACCTGCATATCCCTCCCTCACTCAAAACATAGTCAAGTACAAGTCATGTCATCATTTCTCTGATGTCATGATCTTCTTTGAAAATGAAAGATGAACATAGACAGAATACCCTGCACTTAATTGACTTTTAATAAATGTTTATTGAATTGAGTTGGTAGGATCTGTCAGTGTTTGCACTCCACTGAGACAGTCTTTGACAACTCTAAATCATTTCTGCTCTCCAATGAGGCCTTAGAGTAGGGGTTCTTAACCTGTGGTCCATTGACTATGAATAAATTTCAAAGGATCAATCAAGAAATATTTATTAAGTATCTGCTATATGCCAGGCACTGTGCTAAGTCCTGGGGATACAGAGAAAGGCAAAAGACAATCCCTACTGTCAAGGAATTCATGGTCCAACTGGGGAGATAACTTGCAAACAACTCATACAGACAAATTCATACAAGATAAATTGGAGATAATTAGCAAGGAGAAGGCACTAAAATTATGGGATCCAGGAACTTGGATGTGAAAAAATATTATGCCTTTATTTTCACTATCCTCCAACTGAAATCTAGCACTTCCATAAATTATTTAAAAGCATTAGTCTTAGAAGGGGTTTTGTAGTCTTCACCAGACAACCTAAAGAGTAGATGACACAAAAAAGAGTAATAGACTGTATATTCAAGAATGACTCTAGGTGGGTGGCCTTGTTTCATAAACACGTGAAATGGAGTTAAACTTAATTCCTTCATCGACTATGGGGTAACCTCTCTGAAGGCAAGAATTTTGTCTTGATTTTTTTGTAAACCCCACAGAGTCCATCAGCATGCCTTGTTCATTGGTAGCATTTCAGTAAATATAGTTAGTTTGGCTCAAACAATTGGATGGCAGGTGTCCCCATCATTAGAAAGCTTCCAGCAAAAAGCCCTGTATGTCTGCTTAGCATGAATGTTATAAAGGCATTTCTCCTTCAACTAGTCAAACTGGATGAGCACAAGGTGACTCTCAGATTTTTGTGAAGAAAAAGACAAGGTGATGCTTTGCTAATTCCTTCATGTTCCACTACCTATGTCCTTCATATTCACGCATCCCTCCATTCAATTCAATTCAGGACAGAATGCAAAGTCTCATGGTCTCTGGGTGGGAGGAAAGGGTTGGCTAAATATCTTTGGGTGCACAGCTGCTCTAAGCCCTCCTCACTGTGGGATGGTTCACTTCCTGCGCTAATGGTCCAGAATCAGATCATTCGGTTCCAAGTAGAGGCTGATTGCACTGATCTCACAACTGGGGCTTGAGTCTTGATGGCTTCCTTGGGGGGTAGCACAATTTACCATGATTGCTGATCCTTGATTAGGTGGGATCCTGAGAGGCTGTGGAGAATGCTGATGGTTGAAACTGAATGTGAAGGAACTCAGGGTTGTTTTAAGGACAGAAATGAGACATTCTTAATGTCATGGGATGAAGGCATCAGTAAAGAAGTATAGTAGGGAATTGCTTCAGATTATACTCTTAGCTACTGCTTAAAAAACTCTCCAGAGTAAGACTCCAGGGTCGGACTATAGGCATTTCTCCAATAGCCTGTAAAAGTTAGAGGTATGGGTCTTTGGTGATTTTTCTTTTTTTTTTTTTTGGTGGGGGGAGATGTCTCTCCCATCTCTCCCTCCCCCATTCCTACTAGAGGGAAGGAATATCAGAGGCAGATAGGGTTCAAGGATTTGAGTCTGGAAGAGACTTTAGAGATCTAGGCCAGGAACTTTTAACTTCCTTGTGGTAGAGATCCCTCTGACTGGTCACTGAAGCCTATGGAGCCCTTCTCAGCAGAATATTTTTAAATGTAAAAAAATAAAATAAAATGCACAGGATTGCCAAGGAATCCAATGATAATGAAATGTAGTTTTTTTAAAAAAAAAGAAACCACATACACTGACTCCAAGTTAAGCACCTCTGATTATGTCCATCCCCCTCATTTTGCACATGAGAAAACTGAGACTCAGAGAGATGAAGTGATTTGCTCAGTTTTCCAAACATCAGATAACAGTGATAGATGTGAACCCACATTCTGTGACTACCAATCCTGGGCTTTTGCCATTTTGTTGAGCTGCCTCAGTTTCGCTGGTAAGGCTTTGTCTCATAGTCGGACATTACTGGCATCTGTCCAACCTACTTTATGAACATAGTCCAAACCTATAAGGCCCTTTCTGCATGACACAACTCCAAATCCAGCAAAGACATTTCTGAAAGAAACGAAGCCAAGCTAGATAATGAATTCATGTCCATCACATGAACCTTTCCATGGTTTATTTAAGAACCTATTCAATTTTATTTTCTATTATAGCCAGATATGGTATTCTAATAAAATACCTGTCAACAACGAGAATGATGGTGATATTTCCACTCAACATCTTGCCACAGAATCATAGACAAAAGGCAGAATGTGTACAACAAGTGATCTTTAAGGTTCTTTCCAGCTTTTATAATCTGTGATAGTAGGAAGTCTGGCACCAACATGCAACAGATGAATGCATTGATAATGACTGGGAAAGAGTAGATTGGGTTCACTCTGGCTGCTGCCAGTTGAAGTATGTAGTCAATTCTTTTTTTTTAAATCATATTTCTACAATACTTAAGGGTTTATTAATAATAATTATAGACAATAGCTGGTATTTATAAAGTGCTGCAAGACTTAGAACATTTACACACGTTATCTCATCTGAGCTCTCCAACAACCTTGGAAGGTAGGTGCTATTAGCATCATTTCCACTTCACAGAGGAGGAAAATGAGGCCCAGAAAGGGTAAATGACTTCCTCTGGGTGAGACAGATAGTAAGTTTCTGAGGCAAAATTTAAAATGAGGTCTCCCTAACTCCAGGTCTAATATTCTATGCAAAGTATCACTAATGTTACAAAGCTATAACTTGTTCTTCTCTGTACTTAATAGAGAATATTCTTCCTTGTCAGCAATTACAATATGCATCAAAATTGAATGTAAAACATAAACTGAAAGAATCTGAGAGATCATAGATTTAGAGTTAGAGGAAACTTTATAGGCCATCTAGTCCACTCACTTAATTTTACAAGTAGGTGGCATAATGGACAGAGTGCTGAACCTGGAGTCAGGAAGACCTGAATTCAAATGCAACCTCATATGTTTTCTATCTGTGTGACCCTGGGCAAGCCACTTAACCTCTCTTTGCCTCTAAATGGAGGTCATAACAATAGCATCTGCCTCCCAGAGTAGTTGAGAGGATAGAATGAGATGAATAATTGTAAAGCACTTAGCCCAGAGTAAACCTTATATTAATGTTAGCTATTATTATTATTTCTTATAGTGGATGCCCTTCCCTATCCTGGAGCATGCTTAGTCACCGTTTTTGTGTACTAAGGCATGAAGGCTTGGTCTGAGCCTACCCAGGGATAAGGAAGTTACCTAACTGACTACATATCCGGAACTCAGTGGATAAACCCATTTTTTTGGTTGCGGATTCTTCTGAGCTAGTCCAGACTGTCAGGTGGGAGAAGTGAGTCAGCTGCCCTGTCTGTGGTCTGGTCTCTATGCCAGCCATGAGCATCTCTCTTTTTTTATGTTTGTTCTTTCCTGATCTTAGGTAAATGTATCTGTGACTGGTATCAATCTTGTGAGTTTCCAAAGGTCTATAGATCTGTAGTTGGTGGTATAGGGCAGAGGACTAAACTCCTTCCAAAGCTCTCCTTTACAGAGGGCCAAAGTAAGATTTCTAGTTCACTCTACTCTCCATCTTTATATCTTCTTGGTTTCAACTCCACAATATAAGACACCCCTGCTCCAGATGCTTCCTTTTTTGTGTTGTTTCCCCCCATCTGATTGTAATCTCTTTAAGGGCAGAGAGTATCTTTTTTTCTATTTGTATTCTCAGGGTTTAGCACAGTGCCTGGTATATAGTAGGAGCTTAATAAATGTTTATCAGATTGAATTGAATTGGCTGTAACTCACCAGAGGGATAGCAGCTGAGAGCAGGAGAAGTTTCTGCTTTAGGAGGAGAAAAAAAGGGATAAAGAAAGAGAGTCCTCCAAGGAAGGAGGCAGCCTCAAGGAATTTGTGAGACCTCTCTGTATTAAGTAGAGAGGTCAGTGGAAAGAGAATATCCAGTGCTGAGGTGAAATGCTTAATTAGCAACCTATGGGGCAGCTAGGTGGTACAGTAGCTAGAATACTAAAGTCAGGAAGACCTGAGTTCAAATCCAACTTTAGATATTTATTAACTGTGTGACTCTGGACAAGCCACTTAACCTCTCTTTGCTTCAGTTCCCTGACAGATAAAATAGAGATACAATGGTATCTAACTTTAGCGTTTTTAAATTGTAAAGCACTTAACCCAGTGTCTGGTGCGCAGTAAGCATACTAAGTGTAAATGTTAGTTATCGCCATCATTACTTTAAGCCATCGTTGGCCTCTCAGTAAATTGTAATCATAGTTATTAGTTGTTACTAACTCCTGTCTAAATCATTCTCTTAACGTACTCTGTAATTCTTTAAGTGTTAGCATTGATTTTTATGTACCAATAAATGTCCTATCCCATACTTGATTCATCTTGTACATCCACTATCTCTTTTACTTTACTCTGTGGGGAGAAAAAGATACAAGGCATAACTTTTTGCTGTAGTTAGCCCTGGCCCTGGATGATGGGGTAAAGGCTTGTTATCAAGCCAGTGTGTATGAGAATAGAGACCCTAATTAGAGCTCAAGTTTCTTTAGCAAAGAACCTAGTTCAGTGCTATATGTTTGGGTATAGAAAACAGGCACTGGTATAGTACCCAAACCTTTGGCCAAGAATTGGCTTCTCTCTGTTACCTAGAGATCATGCAACAGTCCCAGAGAGAGAAAGTGGTTTGCCCATGATCAGACAGTTAGTAAGTGGCACACGTGGGATTTGAACCTGGGGCCTCAGACTCCAAATTCCTTGCTCTTTCTACCATAGCACAAGATATGACAAGCCTTGGAGTAAAGAGAGGCCTGTGTTTGAACCTTGCTTCTGACTTTGTGACAATGACAAATGGAAGGAAAAAAACTATACTTCTAGCCTGTACTTTCCAGGGTGGTCAGTGGGATCCTATATGGAATTATAAATCTCTGAGTGCTCTATAGAGTATCCCCAAAGTTTTAGCAAGCAATTGATGCTTTACCTTTGGGATACCCTGTGTATACGTGTGTATATGTATGTGTGTATCTATATATGTACATATATATATACACATACAATACATGTATGCATATATACACACAGAGAGAAATGTATGTGTATGTATGTATATATACACATGCATCTATGTATATAGATGTATGTGTGCATATATGTATAACACACATACAAATATATATCACTAGTTATTACTATAGAAGGAAAAGCAAGGTAGTTGCTTGCACAAGACAGAATAGGCAGGGACTCCTCAGTCTCCAGCTCTTGAATAGATTACTGCAGTCAATAATAAAGTTATTGTGAATCATTTCTACAGGTATAGAGCAGCTAAAGAAGAAGGTCTGACAATGAAGTCTGGGAATGAACCTTCAAACTTATAAAAGGGCTCAGGACTTCGTGCAGCAGGCCAAGCCAGGTCAGGGAAAAACACAACAGCCTGATTTCATGCAGATCCCAGTATCACGCAGATCCTAAGTGAAAAAGCTGGGATTCAAACATAGATCCATAGTCACTGTTCTTTATATCACAGCACCTTGACTTTCTGAGAGGGCAGGAGCAGCAGCAGGCCAGAAAGGATTGTATATATTGGAATGGGAGGATTGTATGTATTGAAGCTGGACAAAAGAGACTGACAAACTAATAAACCTAGGCTGTGTTTTCCTCCACATTAATTTACTCTTTTATACCCTTGTGTCATCAGAAGCCCTTGAAAACTGAACAATTACATTTGATTCAATGGTTTCCGAGTTTTCCAAGGGAATTGCTTTGTTTATATTCCTACAATATCGGCTAATACAGTAGAGAAAATCCTGGATCATCCACTTCCTTGATCTCAGGCCTTTGCCTGGGTTATTTCAAGGTAGGCCTTTGAAATGCAAATATACAAATGGCATTAGGGAAGCTGAACTACTCCTTTCTTTATCAACTCCATACACTAAATTTCTGATTTAGTAGTTCTCTTTAAAGCTTTTTCTGGAAACTGCTTAGCCCTATCTCCCTTCTCCCTAGGTTGCTAGGCTGGAGCATTTGTAAAATCTTAGAGCTGAAAAAAAACTTAGGTCATGTAAGCAAGCCCTAGAAAGAACCTTAGACCTTTTGACCAGTTATCAGCCCTTAGAGAGGAACCAATCCACTAGCATTTACTAAGTGCCAACTATGTGCCAGTGGAGGCACCCTGTTAAGCATAGGAAGTATGTAGAAAGGGAAAAAAAACAGTCCATGTGCTTAATTAAGTTTAGAGTCTTATGGGGGAGACAACATGCAAACAACTATACACAAACAAGACATATACAACATAAATTGGGGATAGTCTCTCAGGGAAGTCAGTAACATTAAAGGGGACTGGAAATGACTTCTTGCAGAAGGTGGGTGTTTAGTTGAGACCTGAAGGAAACCAGGAGGCCGAGACAAAGAGAGATGGAATTTGAGATGTGGAGATGACAGTAAAAATACATAGACAGAATGTCCAATGTCATTGAATCAAAGAGTACATGGAAGAAAGAGAAACATAAGAAGGGGCCAGGTTATGAGAGGCTTTAAAAGTCAGAGGATTTTCTATCTGGTTCTGGAGGTCACAGGTAGTCCGTGGAGTGATTAAATGGGGCAGGTTCTGATCTATGCTTTAGGAAGATCAGTTTGACAGCTAAGCAATGGTTCCATTGAAGTGGGAAGAGATGTTGAGGCAAGAACAGCAGCGAGCAGACTATTCAGATAGTCTAGGTGAATGATGAGAGCCAGTACCAGAATGACTTCCCAAGAGAAGGGGGCATATTCTAGAGACGGAGACCATTGTAATAGCAAACACACTGGCATACCCAGGATGGCTGCGGGCACAGGTACTTGGATCTGCTTTACTAGGAAAGATAGCTATTTAAGGGGACAACAATCCTTTTTAATTACATTCAGAAAATACAGAGAAAATATAAGCAGAGAAATAAAGACCGACAGAGCTCTACTATCTGAATCAAAGGAACATTGCTATATACTTTACTGTTTTCTCCCCACTCACTCCCTTTTATGTTTCATGACTTCCTTGAGGCAGTTATAACTCAGTCACTACCTGTGCACCCCGTGTAGCATTGGCAAATGTGTCTTTGGAAAACTACATTTTTCACCCGAAGCAGAATATCTAGCCCATTCCTCTACAGAGGGTAAAGAGTAGGTTCAGTCCTCTGGGAGATGAATTAGATCAATAAATCAACCAGTATCTATCAAGTACTAACTATGTGCTAGATAGTGTTTTAAGCCCTGGGTGTACAAAATAAAGGCAAAACCAATTCTTACCCTAAAGAACGTTATATCCTAATGAAAGAGATAACAAGTAATAAATACGTACATATAAGATAAAGAGGTCAAAGGTTAACCTTAGAATGGAAGACTCTAGTACCTGGGGAAAGTCCAGGAAAGGCCTCCTACAATCTTTTGAGATGTCTAGAAGGGGAAGTCAGGAATTCTTAAGAAGCAAAGGTGAGGAAAGAGCTTTCCAGGGGGACAACCAAAGAAAAGGCTTGGAGGTGGGAGATGGGAGTTTTGTATAGGAGGAAGAATAAGCAGGCTGGTATGGTTGGATCATAATATGGAGGAAAATAAAGCATGTAAGAAGCCTGGAAAAGAGGGAAAGGCTGCTGGGTTGTGAAGAACATTAAATACCAAAGAGTCTTACTCTTTTTTTTTGTTTCTGATGGAACAGAATGAAGTTCACAGAATGAGCAAGCATGAATGGGTTATGATCTGTATGTTTCATATTATTTTTGCCCCCAAACCTACCTTTACTCTGAAGTTCTCTTTCTGTCAAGGGCACTGCCAGCTTTCAAGTCATCCAGGTTCACAACCCTAGTATCCTCTTTCCTCACTTTCACTCCCTTTATATACCCGTTCACTCGCCAAGTCTTGTCATTTCTTAATTCCACAACACATCTTGTGTGATGCTTTGCATTCCTTCACTCAGACACTTATCACTTCTCCCCAGGATTGTTGAAATAGTCTTTTTAAAAAAATGTTAATGTTTTTTGCTTTTCCTCTTCTAGATTGTCCTTCACTTCTGTGTATTTGTATTCTCAATCTACCCAGTTCTAGCTTTATGTAAGTGGACAATTCTGCGAACCTCTATGTAAGGTCATTTTTACACAGTGTGAATTTGCCAGTGGACTTAAGAAGGGAGGGAGACAGGAAGGGAGCTGTGAGGCCAGGAGGGAAGGGACTGGCACATGGTTCAGGGACTCCAGAGGCCAGGGACAGAGAAGCAAGAGGAGCGGGGAGGAACATTCCTGGCCAGGGCCAGCTACATAGGAGCCTGGCCAGAACCACAGGAAGGGGGCAGGGGAAGATGCACACACTTGGGGGTCAGACAGGACACAGATAGGAGAAGACAAATAATATGGAAGTGGGCAAAGACACACGGGGGTGGGAGTGGGCTGGAGCAAAAGTCTCCTCTCATGGTGCAGAGGTCTCAAACCAAACACCCAGACGACAGATATCCCTTCTGCTTTCACCTGAAGGGTTTTTTGGGGGGAATGTATTGGGGATCAGGGGTGGGAGATGTGGGAGGCCATAGAGTATGGAGCAGAGGGAACATAGTAACTGTACAGTAAATGTAGGTGGTTTTTTGGGGGGGGTGTGTGTGAATTTCTTTCAGAATTCTTTACTTGAAGTCAAATTTGCATAATGTTAATTTATGTAAAGCAAGAACTGTCTGTATTGTTCTCTTTGTTTCTTTGGTGAGCCTTATTACGTAGATTCAACATTTTCTGTTCTGCTCATTATTTTTTGCTGCGCAGGACAACATTCTGCTCTTATAATTCTCATTTCTCTTTTAAACCACTCAGGAATTGTGTGTTTTGGTTCCATGTTCTCCTTAAATTCCACAGGGTCCTCTATCTCCTCAAATGTTGGATAATTTTCCTCTATTTTGCAGTATTTATTCATAAATGCTTAAACTTGTTTACTAGAGCTGGAAGCCATATGTTGTTATTTTTTTTTTCTGTTGATTTATCTGTTTATGTTCAAGGTCTTTAAGAATTCTTCTTTCTGAAACCTTTGGTACTTTCAAGTCTTTGTCCCTTGGCCCCACCCTCCCCCCTTAATTTTTTTTTTATCACTTCCTAACCCTTCCCTCTGATTGTGGTTTCTTTGGAGGCTGGATCTCAAACCATCTCAGCTTCTTCCCACACTGGGCAATTTACAGCGGTCAGATTTGGCCCCAGATGGATGCTGTGCTCTTCCCCTCAGACTTGGCAGAGTGCTGCACAGGCTCTCACACTCATGAGATCCTGTCCTGATGACCTACCCCACTCCCTCTGTTCCTCAGTTCCCTGGCCTGGACCTAGCATTTTAGTGTCTGTTTTCTCCTGAACCAGCAGTTCAGACCTTTGCAGTGCTAGTGCTTCTGAGTCACAGCACTGGCATGCTTTTACTCCTGAAGGACTGTGGCCAAACTGGGGGTTGAACCCAGAACGCTTTTCTGAAGCCTTGAGCTGGGATTCCTAAGGCACTGGAAAGAGGAAGTGGTTACTGGGATGTCCTTGCTGGTGGCATGCAAGGTAAGGGAAGGGTGTTGAGTGAGCTCAGGGTCAGTGAATATCAATACGTAGGTATCTAGGTTTGATTTTTTTTTCCTTTTTAATCTTTTGGATTCTGGGTATCCTAGACTCTTCCAGGGTCACCACCAACAAAATCATTTTGTTTTATATCTACATGGAGTCCTCCACAAAGGGCAGAAGAATATGTAAATAAAACAAAGTACATTTTAGGGAAGAAAATAACAAGGAGAAAAAGGCAATCAGGAGCCCCAAGGTCCATCCTCAGTTTCCATAAGCAAGCCTCTACTTGAGCTGGCAGATGCCGTATTGCCAGGGTGAAGGAAAGGGCATTATCCTTCCTCTAATGGGAAGGGTGGTAAAATAGAGCTGCATGTTACATGGGAGAGTAGAAAACAAAGAGAAAGATAGAAAACTGCCTCTCCACTCTAAAATGATGCAGCCCTTCCCTTGCCTCTACCACATGGCTAAGGAACCAATAAGGAGAATTCTCAGTCATCTCAGGCCAGAAGCAGGCAGGGAAGCCTGGTGCAAGCTCTATTGGGTGCAGGGCCTAATACAAGTACATAATACGTTAGGACAGAATGTAATACAATTTGGAACATTGACAACTAGGAGAAATGGGTGAAAATTTCAGAGAGGAAAATCTTGTCCCTGTGAGGAAAGGGACTAAGGGAGCTTTCCCCACTGAAAAGAACTTCACAGTTCCACCATAGAGAAAAAGAACTGGTTCCAGTAAGTAACTACAATGTGCTAACGTTGTAGAAAAAAATGAGAAACAGTACCTGTTTTCAGGTAGAATTCCCTACCCTTGTTTATGATAACCACCCAAGTGACCCTTCCCAGATTCCTGCTAAGATGTTTTTCAAATTAGTGGTAGATTCTTTGCAATTATCCCTGGTGTTTATCTAAGTGGTAAGCCCTTAACTAAGGTTTGTGCTTGTGTTTGTCTTTGTTCTCAAAGAGGACCATGACATCAAGATGATGACTTGCCCTTGACTTTGATTTGAATGAAGGAGGGCTGTGCAAGGTCACCAACCTCACTTTCTACTCCTGAGCCATCTGGGTCCAGTGGCCAGATATTCATCAGGATGACTAGAGATGGCCCAGGATACAATGTGAGACCCTGGCCCTTTCAGGCTTAGGTCTTATCACAATCTTACTTTGAGTGACATAGACCCATTCAATGAATAGGCTTCTTTAAGTTATTCAAGGGATGGCCCCTTTAATTAAAAAAAAAAAATCAAACTGGGAAGAGAAGACCCAGAAAACCAATTACTATTTAGCTATTACATCCACTCTGTGCTAGGTGGGTGAGGACTTGTTGTCCAGTCTATGAGCTCCAGAGTGAATTGGGTTTAAGGCTTGATCTTTGAGCAAGAAATGTAGCCAGTAAACCCAGAAGAAAAAAAGGCAGCTTTTGGCCATGGAGTTTACCTTTTCCTAGGCAGAACACCAGAGGAGAATGTTTACTGATTGATTGGAGTCTATGGCCTAAATTTAAACCTATGTGACTCTCAGCAGGTAACTGCCTCTCCTAACATGAGTTTCTTCATCCACAAAATGAAGGGGTTCCCCAGCCCTGCACTGGATGATTCTCAAGTCTCCTTCTACCTAGAAATCTATAAAGATTAATGTTCTATCATTGCACCTTTTGCCCATTACTTGTAGGCCTGTTCTTTGAGCCCAAATGGTATGAATGTAACCTCTTTCCTCCTCAATAGACCTACATATATATTTGAAAACAGTGATCATTCCCTCCTCCTTTTCTGCCCTCTTCCCCACCTCCCATGATTTGCGATCATAGAGTGATGAAATGTCAGATCTGGAAGGACCATTAAAAATCCAAAGTAACCTCTTCCCTCACTTTCACTTTGCCATTTTACAGGTGACCAAACAGAGACTCAAACTGGGGAAGTGACTTGCCCAAGGTCACACAACTAGTAAGGAGCAGAGCTGGGGCTAGAGCCTGTACTGTGTTCTGGTAAGGAGGCCAGGCTTACCTTACACAGGGCAGCAGGGTGATGTAGGGGAAGTGGAGAAAGAAAGGGTACAAGACCCACATCCCCTTCTCCCCCTCTATACTCCACATAGCCTCCAAAGTGATTTTCCTAAAGTTCAGGCCCGACCATTTCACCCTCTCTCCACCCAGATACACACAGAGACAACATATATGTACATAGGTAAATTCTAGTGGCTCAAAAAGAAAAACTGCTTTGTTCAACATTTAAAGCTTTTCACAGCCTGACTTTATCCTACCATTCTTGATTTATTGTACATTATTCCCCTTCATACACTCTCTGGTCTAGCCAAATTATTTCCCAAATAACATTCCATTTCTTTACGCACTCCACGCCTGTTCTCACCTTCACCTCAGGTAATGCCTGGTTTCCAAGACACAGCTCAAACTTCACATTCTTCTTAATACCTTCTTGTCCTGCTGCTCACAGTAACTTCTTCACCACTTATATTTATTTCTTTGGTATGTGTTTTGAATGTATTTATATATGTGCATGTTGTCTTTTTCTTAGGATTTAAGTTCATGGAAGGAAGGCCCATTTCTCTTTTGTTTTAAATGTGTTGAATAATTTCTTTCACATAGTAGACACTTTATAAATGTTTGTTGGCTATTGCAATAACCTGCTTGTTGGTCTCCCTGCCTTAAGTTTCTCCCCATTCTAATTTATCCTCCACTCATTTGTCCAAGTCACCCCATAAAACACAGGTTTGACTAAGTATGTCACCCTCCTCCACTCAGTAATGCAGTGGCTCCCTATCACTTCTTGGATCAAATATGAAATCCTCTATTTGGCATTTGAAATTCTTATATCTTACACTACCCTCTCCAGCCATTTACTCTCAAATTTAGCGACACTGGTCTTGCTGTTCCTCACACAAAACACTCCATTTTCCTACTGGGCATTTTTACAGTTATTCTCCATGCCTGGAATGTTCTCTCTGTCTCTGCCTCCTGGCTTCCCTGGATCCTTCAAGTTTCAGCTAAAATCTTACTTATAGGAAGCCGTTCATGTTCCCCCCTAATTCTAGAGCATTCTTTCTGTTGATTATCTCCAATTTATCATGTATATAATTTATCTGAACATAGTTGTTTGCATTGTTGTCTCCCTCATTAGATTTTGAGGTTCTTGAGGGCAAAGACTTTTGAAAAAATTTTATTTGTTTTAGTTTTCAAAATTCACTTCTATAAGATTTTGAATTCCAAATTTTCTTCCCCTCCCTATAGGCTATGCATATACAATCATATGATTGCATATTTAACATACTGTCATATTATTTCCGCATTAGTCATGTTGTAAAGAAGTATTAGAACCAAAGGAAAAATTCATGAGAAAGACAAAAAAACAAACAAAAAAGGAAATAATATGTTTTGATCTGCATTCAGACTCCGTAGTTCTTTCTCTGGATGTGGATAGGGTTTTCCATTGTTAAGTCTTTTGGAACTGTCTTGGACAATTGTCATTGATGAGAAGAGATAAGTCTATCAGAGTTAATCATTGAACAATGTTGCTATTACTGTGTACAATGTGTTAGTGGTTCTGCTCACTTCAACTCAGTATCAGTTCATACATGTCTTTCCAGGTTTTTCTGAAGTTCACTTGCTTATCATTTTTTATGGAACAATAGTATTCCATCACATTCATATACCACAACTTATTTAGCTATTCCCCAATTGATAGGCATCCCCTCTAATTCTTGATCACCACAAAAAGAATTGCTACAAATGTTTTTGTACATTTGGGTCCTTTTCTCATTTTTTATGATCTCTTTGGAACACAGACCTAGAAATGATATTGCTGGGGCAAAGGGTATGCATAGTTTTTTAGCTTTTTGGGTATAGTTTCAAATTGCTCTCCAGAATGTTTGAATCAGTCCACAAGTCCACCAATAGTGCATTCGTGTTCCAATTTTCCCACATCTCCAATATTTATCATTTTCTGGTTTTGTCAGGTTAGCCAATCTGATTGTGATGTAGTACCTCAGAGTTGTTTTATTTTCCATTTTTCTAATGAATAGTGATTTTCAGCATTTTTTCTTATGTCTATAAATAGATTTAATTTCTTCATTTGAAAACAGGCAGCGATTGTCTTTTGCCTCCCTTTGTATCCCCAGGGCTTAGCCCAGTGCCTGTCACATAGTAAGCACTTAATAAATGTTAACTGAATAATCAAATAACATTTCAGACACTATGCTAGTTAGAATGAAGACAAAGAAAAAAATAAAAAACAATCCCTGTTTCAAAGAACTTACTTTTTACTGGGAGAAAACGATATGTTCAAGATAGGTACATATATAACATACAAAGAGTAAATACACTGTGATTTGGGGAAGAGCCCTGACAATTGGGAGGATCAGGAAAGGCTTCCTGTGCAATTTGATTCTAAGCTATCCCTCAAAGGGAGTGAAGGGCTTCAAGAGGTAGAAGTGAGGAAAGAGAACATGCAAAGAATAAATGGCAGTCTATGCAAAAGTTTGGAAATGTTCAATGCAATGTTAAGGATGGGATTAGAGCCAGCAGACCAGTTTGTTTGGAATGTGGAATCTGAGAGACAGAGGGAGAGGGAGAAGAGAGAGAGGGAGAGAGAGAGAGAGAGAGAGAGAGAGAGAGAGAGAGAGAGAGAGAGAGAGAGAGAGAGAGAGGGAGAGAGGGAGAGAGGGAGAGAGGGAGAGAGGGAGAGAGGGAGAGAGGGAGAGATCAAAATGTAAGGTTGGGATGGAATCCAATTAGGAAAGTCAAAGTTTAAGTTTCAGCGTCAAAAATTTAAATTCTGAATTGCTAAGCAATAAGTTAAACAAGACTTCTCTAGCTTATATGCTAACTGCAAATGAAACATATGCAAGTTGGTCAGTGTGGAGTTTTTGCTTTCATCTCAATAAATCAGCAGGATTACAAGTATTTTAACTGGAGACGAAGGTCACCAGAGGTTAGAGGAATTTGTAAGATAGAAACTTCACTCCCATTCCCTACCCCACCCCTACTTCTCTATAGGCACTTCCTCCCCTCTCCTACCTCCTTCTCCTTTTGGAATGTATGGTTTGTGGCCCGTCATGTGGAAATGAACAATGTCATCAGCAGACCACCTTCTCATGGAAAGAAGGAAGGTGAATCATTAGCAAGAATTTTCCCTCCAACCCAATTGAAAGACATCTGGCATTCATTGAATGACTGAGGCTGAAGACATAGAACAAACACATTTTTGAGGCCAGCCTAAAAACTTTACCTGGGGAATGCTATTCATAAGAAAGAAGAGGCAGCCTGGTTTAATGGCAAACCAAATGAAGCATAAGTCATTCAGTGACAGGAACAGAAGGAGACTCTCCATCTTCTGCTTGGTGGCTTTATGAGATTGGAAAAGACACTTAAATAAACAAACAAACTCCAATTTGCCTCAGTTTTTCCCATCTGTAAAATGAGGGTCAGAATAGTACCTGCCTTTTGAAGGTTGTCATGAGAACCAAATAAGATAGTAATGGTAAAGGGCTTAGCACAGTGCTTGACACATAGTAAGCATTACGTAAATGTTAGTTATTTTTATTATTAACTTGCTCATTTGTAAAATGAGTTGGTATAATTAGATTACTTAAAATGTTTAGATCCCTTGATCCGCTCTTAATAAATGAGGAGTTCTACAGTTAGTTGTTCAATCCCATTCAATTTACCGGATCCTTATTATATGCCTACTGTGTACAAAGATAAGAATGAAATAGTGTTTACATTCTAACTACTGTCTAGTTCTGAAGAAAAATGACCAAAGAACTACAGAGGTTATGTGCCAACTTAAACTCTGAAAAGAGCTCACAGAAGCTGTACATCAAATGTTAAACTCTGAAAAATAAAATAAAACCAAAGAGCTCACATAAATTATAGGTAAAAAAAAAAAGTCTTTTTTATTCCATCAGAGGAAGGAAACTAGACACATGTGCCAGGATCTCCTTTAGGAAGAGACCAAATGCAGCAAGGTTAAGCCTTGATGCATAGAGCTGTGGCTAGACAAAGAACCAAGCAGAGAAGTTGTAGCCATAGCAGTGAAGAGTAACAGTAACAAAGAGGCAAGTTTGCTAGTGAAAAAAGAGTCTATTCTATAGCAGGGCTTCATGACCAGAATGTGGTTCCTGCAGGTGTTTGGGGAACACCTGGGCCTGGCTTGAGCCAGTTCTGCAAGTTAGACACAGCAGAGCTCACCCAGAGGGTGAACACCAAGGATTGTTACTATGCCAAGTTCAGGGCATGGCTTGCTAGCTGGGGCTTGGCTCTGGAAAACAGGATGTCTCCTAATAGGAAAAGAAAAGTGAAAAGAGAGCAGTGGTTTTGGCATTGTAACAGCAAGGACCCTGACATGCACAGGAGAGCCTGCTATACAGATTCTTTGATCTGCTTCTCTAAAAGGAAAGCAACTTTTGAGGGGTCAACAATCTACTTTAATCAAGCACATATTTTATTCACTTAGTTCAGGGGAAAAAGCCAGAACCCTGAACTTCATTCAGAGAAATAAAGACCAACAGACAGAGCTCCCAAGTGTCTGACCATAAGCAATCAGCACAGATCAACAGAAAGATCCAACTGTCTGACCATTACATACATAGTTACCAAAGACAGAACCACTATCTGGCTTTTCAAAGGGGGTGGGGTGTGGGGGGCATGCCTTCTTAGCAGCTGCCCAGAGTCTCATCTGGCCAAACCAAACTCTTCCAATGATTAAGCTTCAAAGTAAAAACCTCATCTCAGAGTATTTATGCACTTTTCACAGCCAGAGACCATCACCACCTTAGAAACAAATGCCTCTTTAGAAATTAGAAAAGGTGTGGACCTTCCAAAACAAATCAAAGGAAATAAATCTCCTCTAATCAAACTTCCCTTAATGGGCAGGTCCATTAATGGGTGGGGAAGTTCTTTAACTCTCATTAACATATTTCATATTACTGGCTTGGGGATATTGACTCTAGGGGGATATAGCCACCTACAGGGTAGCATAGTCTGGGAAGTTTGTTGATGTTCAATTATATATACTGAAGGTAGAAAAGTGAAAACTAGGTACCTTCCCCTACTCCATTGTTTTGCTTTTACCTGTAGGACCAAATACAAATTCTTCAGTTTGGTGTTTAAAGCCCATCATAACCTAGGTCCAACTACCTTTCCTGGTTAAAAAACAAAAAACTGGGCCTGTTAATTTCTTTGGTATAGGAAAACTCCCTCTTTCGCTGCAGATCACCACCAGTTCTGCAACTTGGCAAGTTACTTGGAGCCCAGAGAGGTTAAATGATTTACCCAAGGTCACGCAGAAAATATATGTCAGAATTGGGACCAAAACCTCATCTTCTGACTCCAGGACAGTGATCTCTGAATCACACTAGGCTGCTTCTCTTATTACATAGTATTCCTCTCCAGAAACTCTATGGTCAAATCAAACTGTTCTTTTCTTCTTACTGTTCCTCTCTTAAGACATACCATGTTCTCTTTGTGTCTTTGCATAAGTTTTGCCTAGGCCTGGGAGGCCTTGTCTTCTTACCTCCACCTCGAAGAATCACCAGTTTTCTTCATAACTCAACGCAGACCTTCCAAGTGAAGCCTTTCCTGATACCCCTCGCTGCTAGCGCCTCTCTTTCCCCTTAAGTAGTTTGTATTTATTTTGTATTATAACATATATTATGTTATGTGTTGTTACGTTACGTTACATTATGTTATATTAATAGTGTATATATTGTGTACATATTTTTGTATATATTTGTATATATTGCACTACACACACACACACACACACATATATATTTGCACATATTTGGATATATGCATCTATCCTAATATAGGATATAGGATCTATCCTAACAGAACGTCTAAGCACCTTGAGGGCAATGACTGTTTCATTTTTGTGTCTATACACCTAATGCTTAGCACACAATGCCTGGTACATGGTTGATACCAAATATTTATTGATCAGTTCATGAAGTCTCCTCTTCAGTTCTGAATGCCATATTTATCAAGCCACTGATAAGCTGAAGAGTTTTCAGGGGAGGGAAACCAGGAAGGAAAGGGGTGTGAACATCATGCCATATGAAGATTGGTCACAAGCCTAAAGAAAGACAGGTCTTAGGATAGATGAGATCACTGTCTTGAAGTATTGATTTGAAGGCTTATTCTTGTTGTATATGGCCCCATAGGACAGAGCTAGGGACAATGTGTGGAAGATACTGAGATGTAGATTTCACTTGGATGGAAAGAAAAACTTCCTAACAATTAGAATTGTCTGTAAATGGGATGGGTTACCTCTGGAAGAAATGAGGTCTCTATCACTGGAGGTTTTTACCCAAAGGATCACTTGTCAGGTATTTTGTAACTCTTGGTCAGATCTGAATTTTCTGTAGTGACCTTTATTCTCAATTATCTTCAGTTCCTCATACATATTCTGAGCCTTATTTTAAGACTTATTTGGTGGGAAAGTATATTTTTGGTTTTCCCCCCCTCACTTTGATTATCCTTTCCCCTCTCTATATAGCCTCTTTCTCACCCCTACTCCCTGTTTCCCTCTTCCTTTTTTCTTCTATTTTTCCCCTATTTAGGTTTTTATAACCTTTGGTCTCTGTTAAGGTGCTAACTGGTAAGTTAGTATTTAGTGGTTGTGATTCCCTCATGGGACTATTTATGATTTTTATAAAGAGATTCTTGGGACTTGGAAATGACTAAAGTGGGTGTCTAACAGCTAACTAAGCAGCAGTGGGGATGATTCTTTCTGTGGGGGACCTTTTCTGCCACCCCTTCAAATCACAGCAGGCAGCCATCCTCCCAGCCTAAAACTGGCCAATATTGCCTGCCACTACCCATGTCCCATGCAGCCCTTCTTCACTTAACTCTAGCTCCACTTAGTTCCTGGGAGAGCTGGGATAATGGCAACTTCTGACTCAGAGAAAACAGAACTAAACTCATTCTACTTTTTTCCCCTGTTTGCTTTTTGCCACTTCAAGGGGGGTTAAATGGATTAGGAATGTTCAGAGTCTAAAGTGTAATTCCTCCAGGAGTTTTGAATCTTTCCAAGTCCTAATGAGCAACAGCAAAGAGTGACAATAACACAGGTATTTCTCTGGGGGGAAATTCATAAGCTCACAGTGAGACAACACTGTGATAAAAAGGTCAGTGTTGCTTTTAAGCGAGAGCACTTGAGGAAGATCACCAGGAAAGGAGGCTAAGTGCCAGTGTATCAGACTTTGGGGATTTGGTGGTCATAGCAACAGTATTTCAAAGGATCCTTCAGTGCTAGGCAAAGATCAGGCCTCCAGATGGCTACATGTTATCTTGGTTTTTTCCCTGATTCTTTCTAGATCATACCCTGCCCTGCCCCAAATCCCACTCCCCCATCCTCAGTCAGTGTAACCAAGTGAGAACATCTAACTCAAGCTTAGACATAGCACTGGATTTGGAATCAGAGGGCCTGGGTTCAAATGTCAACTCAAGTCTTGTAACTTCTCTGGGTCTCAGTTTACTGCTTTGTAAAATAATGAGATTAGATAGTAGCTCAATTCCCTTCTAAATCCTATAATCCTTTCTCAGAAAAAAAGTTGTATAGATTCCAGTTATATAGGAGTAGGATGTTTTGAAGTTAAATTCAGGATGTGATCCTGTGAATCTCGTTTTTCAAGTTTCTGGGCCTTGTGAGTGAGTGACTGTTGGCAGGTAATGGGGTCATCTAAATATACACTCAACAGCTCAAAGGATCTTGGATTACAGAACATTGTTTAGAAAAGTGTTGCCACTTGTAATTGTAATTTGAGGGAGGGGAAGAGGACATTTGAAGATGAATGACATGGTGTCTGATCTCAGCCTACTTCTAAGCCTACTTCATACTTCATACTTCAAGGAGTTTACCATATGTTAGTGAGGATAAGATGGATACTCTAAAAAATTCAATAAAAAAATTGTACTTCTCTTATATCTTGACCTTTTCTACATGAAATGAGTTTGTAAAAGAGTAGTATATGAATATATGAGGGGCAGAGTTTGAATCATTTCTGTGCTACTTGACCATGTGTGTGACCTTGGGAAAGTCACTGTCCTCAGTTTCCTCTTCTGTAAAGTAAGGGAATTTGATTAAATGACCTTTTATATCTGTGAAATACTTCATAATTTGCTGTAACTTCCATCTATGAGTGTATTTGTTCTCACAGTTTTCAATGCCTGGAAATATTGAGGAAGAAATCACAATAGTAGCATGTGGAAATCTGCTGCATCCCTGAAAAAGACTGGAAATAGACAAATGGCATCACAAATACATCTCACTGGGTTCAGGGAAGGACAAGGCATAACAGGAGACTGTGACTGATAAGCATTAACAGTATAACTTATTCAGGGATATAATCCTAGTCTACAAATACCTTCATTATAAGCCAAAGGATATTAGTAATTAAGAGTCCACAGAGATAATAAGGAAATGATAACTAGTTAGTAGACTGCAGAGAAGGACTTTGAAATGTGCTGGGAACCTAACTTTATATAAAAGCTGTGTCTCTAGGAAGTTCAATTTTATTTAAATAAACAAATATTTAAGCACCTACTATAGGCAAAATACTGTGTGCTACATTAGGATGGCTGGAGATGGCCCAGGAGGCAATGTAAGACCCTAGCCCTTTCAGGCTAAGGTCCTATAGCATTCTCACTTTGAGTAAGATATACCCATTCAATGAACAGGCTTCTTTAAATAGTTGCTCAAGGGATGACCCCTTTCATTAAAAAAAAAAAAAAATCAAACTGGGAGGGGGAGACCGTCATTTCCTGTGTAAAAGAGAAACAATTACTATTTAGTATTTAAATACTAAATAGTACTGTCATATACTCTTCCTTTCTTTGAAGAGGTGAAGGATTATGTGAGGAACGTTACACACACTGTTAACCTTTTAAATACTTTCTTACAAAGGATCATATATACTCTCAGATCCTATTACTTGTGAACTGCTTTTTCCCCCTCCTTTTAAAAAAAAATACCTTACAAAGGATGACTCACTGACTAGGGGAGTGTATATGTTAGTCCTTCATTGCCAAAGAAGACCATGCCATCAGAGAAATGACGTGACTTGCACTTGACTTTGATTGGAGGGAGGGAGGGCTGTGCAGGTCACCAGCCTCACTCCTCCAGAGCCATCTGGGTCCAGTGATCAGATATTCATCAGGAGATGACCCAGGATGAGGCAATTGGCTTTAAGTGACTTGCCCAGGGTCACACAGCTAGGGAGTGTCGAGTGTCTGAGGTGAGATTTGAACTCAGGTCCTTCCGTGTTAGCTGCCCCTAACTAGGGGAGTAAGGAAGAAATGACTCACAAAGGAAGATCATTTGGTAATGACAAGGTAAAAAAGGTAAAACAACAGTAACAACTTCAAAGACAGAAAAATGACCGATGTAGAGACAAAAAGCATAAACAAAATGTTGTGTTTGTTTTTAAAGGCCTGGGTGGGACGAGGACTCCAGGGTCCCCTCCTAGCTCCTGCGGGCTGTGATTCCAGCAGGGAACATCCCCCGTCTCTCTAAGGTTGTCAAAGGAGAGCGGGGCGGGGCTTGTAGAAGAGAAATTCTCGCGCATGTCCAGAAGGGCCTTAAGGCTGGGCGGGGAGAGGGAGGAGGTTTTTTTTTTCTCTCCCAACCCAACAGCCAATCATTTGACCCTAGCTGGAGTGGGCGGGGCGCGACCGCGGGACGCCCGGCGCGTCATCGCCGACACTCACGTGGCCTGACCGTGGGGCGGGGCAGGTCAGCTGACTTGCGGTGAAACCGAGGGAGTGGAGGAAGGAGAAGGTTTGGGAGCCGCGGAGGCCTGGCGGTGTCGGGGTCGCCATGGCCAGCCAGTCGCAGGGTATCCAGCAGCTGCTGCAGGCGGAGAAGCGCGCTGCCGAGAAGGTGTCTGAGGCCCGCAAACGTGAGCGGCGGGGGCGCCTGGGCGCGGGGGATTGTGGGGCCCGAGGGGTGGCGGGGAGAATGAGGTCGGAATGAAGTTGGTGCCGGATCGGGGCTGGGGGGCCCAGGGTTGGTATGCGGGGAAGGGAGCTCGAGACGTGGGCATTGGGAGCGGCGAAGCCGTCATGAAGGCCCTGCTTTTGGCCCCCAGATCTTGGGGAGGGATACCTTCTCCCCCCGTCCCCCCACCTTACCGGGTCTTGAACCACCTTTCGCCTGATCTCCTGGAGTCCCCCAGGGTAGGGCGGGGTCGGGGGGGAAGGGTGACGTGGAGTGGGAGAAGAGGGAGCAGCTATGGTTGAGGGAAGGACCTTCTCTGGGAAGGAAGCTGGGTGCCTTCCCGGAAGTTAAATTCAGCTTCTGTTCATCTCCAGATTCCATTTCAAAATATTCTACTTCGGTCACTGGATGTTCTTTCTTAACCTGAGAAAGCCCTTACTTTCCCTGCCTCTATCGCTCCTGCCCCCTCTTTCTCCCTTCACCCCTCTGACCCCCCAAGACTTCTTGTCTTCCTTCACTGTCACCTTGGGTTTCCGTATTGGCTTTATTCCGTCCTACCTGTATCCTGCTTTTAAATGTGTGTATACCACTCCACTTTTATCTCGTAAGGTCCTTCAGCATAAAGACTTTAATAAATCTTTGTGTTTCAGAGTCTTCAACGTAGTAAGCCAGTCGCTTATTAAACGCCTACTGTAAGAGGAGTGCTGAGTATGCAGAGACAAAAGTCAGTCTCTGCCCTAATGGAGCTCACATTCTAGTGGGAGGAGACAGACAGATATATGTATAACAATATACCGAATACGTGCAGAGTAAATACTAGGAAGTTTTGAGAAGTGCATTATTAATGTCTGGGAGGACCAGAAAAGGCTTTCTGATTTAAATCAGTGACTGAGTGCGTTTTAGGAGTGGGGGAATTTAGCATCTTCATGCAGATAAGCAAATGGACTTTTTTTTAAAGGTGTGGTTGGATTTGGAATTAAGAAGACTTGGGTTCAAATCCTTCCAGGACCACTTATTTATGTATGATCATATTTAAGTTATTTAACCTTTCTGAGCCTCTGTTTCCTCTTCAGCGAAGTAAGGATTATAATGACATTGGTACCCAGAGTTTTTGAAAGACTCAAAAGTAGGAAAAGTGCTTTCAAACTTTAAAGCTCAGTGTAGTTATCTTTCTTTTATTTTCTTTGAATTATTTTTGGAGAGGAAGAATTCAAAAGTCAGAATTAATCAGTTAACATAAATGACAGTATTATGGAGTCTTTGTGCATAACTTTAAACAGAAACAATTACCACTGTTCTACCCATTGTTGAGTGGTAGAATTCTGGTTTCTGGTCCCTAACTACTTGTAGTTCAGAATTGCAGAAGAGTGTGCAATGGTGAAATAATGTAAAAGAGGAATAGGTAAGTAGAAGGCAGATTCCCCCCCAACTCGTTCTTTAGACCATAAGTCACTCTCCACGTAAACCTTAGAATTGCTGGATCTTTTAGCTATGAGTTGAAAGCTAAACACCAGCTGATTGTTGTGTCTTCACTGGTGTATGGTCGCTGTGGAGTGCTGAGATTTCTTTTCATCTTTATCCCTGAACTTTACCCATTCAGTTAACATGTACTGAGGGCCTACAGAGGCTTTCTGATAGACTAGAAAAAAAAATAACTTCTCCCATAAATCTTTTCATGGAAGAGGTAAGAAACTCAAATAACCAATACAAAATGAAGTATGATTAAGTTCATTAGTGTATCAGAAAGGTGGTGTTACTGCTCAGTCATGACCAACTCTTCATGACCCACTCTTCATGACCCTAGTTGGAATTTTCCTTGTAAAGATAGTGGAATGACTTGCAGTTTCCTTCTTCAGTTAATTTTTCAAATGAGGAAACTGAGGCAAACAAGGTTAAGTGATTTGTCCAGGATCACACAGCTAATAAGTGTCTAAAGCTATATGTGAACTCAGGAATATAAGTCTTAACCATTTTGACACCTAGCTTCTTCTTGGAAAGGTACAGAGGGATAAATTAAAGGTTGTTACTCCAGAACAGGAGATAAGAGATAGTATTTAAGCTATCTGTGGAGGATTTGCAGGATGAGAAAATCTGGACATTAAGGAATTGGCACAGGCATGTTTCAGAGACCAATGTATATAGTCTATTTGGCTCACTTGAAGAGGAGCAGTGGACAGGACAGAAAAATAAATGTAGATTTGGGTTAGATTGTGGGAGGCATGGAATACTGGGCTAAAGGGATTTGTAGTTGATCCTTTTGAGAGTAGAAGACATTCAGAATTTTTGAGTTGGAGAGTGAGGTGCTCAGATCACTATTTAAAGCAGATTACTCTGGCAGCAGTGTTAGGGTGGATGGAGGATGGGAATGCCATTTAAAAAGACTTTTCTAATAAGTTATATGGTTTATAATGAGGGCCTGAAATGTGATCGGAATGGAGAGGAAGGGATAGTGGGAAGAGGCATTGCTGGAGTAGAATAGGTAGTACTTAGTGAGTGACCAGATGAGTGCATGATAAAGAGGAAAGGCTATAATGACTTAAGGTTTTGAGCTGGAATGACTAAGAACAAGATGGTGGTACCAGTAACAGAAATGGGGAAATCATCTGAGGAGGAGGAGCAGCGGAGGTTTTTGTTGCTTTTTTGTAATACCTATAGATAGGCAAAGAGAGAAGACTTGAGAATTTCATAGATAAGCAGAAAAGGAACTAGTGACCGAAAAGCAGGCCAAGAAAGAAAGAAATGAAAACCTGGAGACAAAAGAATTGTGCCAGAGAGAAACAATGGAGAAAGAAACACAAGAAGAGGAGAAATGCTTAGTTTCTGAAACATAGGGACACCAGAATAAAGGAAGAGACAGATTGGTAAAATTGGAGAAGACTCAGGGACTCTCACGGAAAAGAACAACTGTAGGCTTCAGAGACAGGAGGAAATTAATGGTGATTTGCCAGATTAAAGCCCTAGTTCTCACCTAGAACTTGATTTCCTGGTTCCCAGATGACAACTTGGTGTCATTGAATAAAACAGTATAAAAACACAGGTTAAGAAAAAAGCATGATTTTACCTCGTGGGACCTTTTATTGCTTCTGGAAAATGGTTGTGGGCCAAGAATTTCTCTTTTTACCTGTAGCTCCAGTACTACCTTAGGCTTTATTTCAGGCTTGCAAATAAGTACTGTTCCACATAGGTTTGAGATAATAGAAAGTTAAGGCCTAGGAAATATTTTGTTTTTCCTTCTAATCTTTTGATTTTTCCAGAAGTATCTGGAGAATAATTTGGGGGTGTGTTCCTATGGGCAATATTGATTTCTTAGCTTATGCTTTACTAGCAGTTGGAAATGATTGAATATTAGTTCTCCACCCATTGAGAACTTGAATAAAATTAGTGGAGCTAATCATGTTAATTACTTCATCTTAAAGTGTGGTTTGGAAAAGAACTTTGGAAAGCAAGTTACTTGACTTACAAAATTTAGTCTTGATATTTTCATCCTTGGTAATAGAAAGAACAATTGGATGGTAGAGTTGGAGAAAAGGTTATGATGACCTTCCTGAGAAAGTTAAATACGTAATCTTTTCTAGGAATGTAACCTAATGTCTGTCCCTCTGAAAAGAAGGAATATCAGCCAGATCAGGCTATAATTGTATGTTTTCCATCTCCCTGAGAGAGGCAGCATGATAAGAGCAGATAAGAGAACTAGAATTGGAGTCAGGAGGACCTCAGTTCAGATACTGCCTCATATACTAGCATTGTTTTCCTGGGCGAATCACTAACTCCCTATTTGCCTCAATTTTCCCACTTGTAAAATGAGGAGTTGGACTTTTGAAGACTTCTAAGGTTCCTTGAAGCACTAAATCTATGATCCTTCCCTTTGGTCCTTGCATACCCTAGGATCTTATCCTAGCACTTTTTGGCTTCCTGACAGAAATCACCAAAATATTTCAAAATCTCCTTTCTGTCTTGTAATATCTCTCTGATGCAAGTCTCCCTTTTGAAAACAGGAAAGAACCGGAGACTGAAACAAGCAAAAGAAGAAGCTCAGGCTGAGATTGAGCAGTACCGACTGCAGAGGGAGAAAGAGTTTAAAGCTAAAGAAGCTGCGGTTGGTTCCCACTTGTTTACCTTGCTCCTTTAGCCTTCTGATGTGGAGACCCTACTACTATCATTCCACTGGGAAAGATGCTTACCTTTGCCTGGTGGATATACCAGTGAAAAGTCAGCTTCAGAGTCCATTGTTTTAAGCAGTAACCATATATGCATAACCATATATGCATAAGCCATATATATGCAAGCGTAGTTCGGGAGGTGAGAACATGACTGGAACTGAACAGGTTAAAGATGAAGATTTAGAAAGTGTATCTGAAAAATGTTTTATACTACTCACAAACATAAAAGAATTCCCTCCTTTTAAAAGTGCTGGTATTAAAATTTGAAAGCATGATTTGGTTTCATTTCAAACTCAAGATCTGGTCTGTTTTCCTTAGTTACATGAAGGCTTTATTGCTGAAATCTTTTCTTTAGGATGTGGGATAGTTTGTAATCCATCATCAGGCAGTCTCCCCCCACGCCCCGCACTGTCATTTGGCCTTGTGACTAATATATATTTTGGGACTGCTGGGGTTATTGGTGTGATTAGTATGGTTGAGATAGTTGAGCCTAGGATTTTTTCTTGTGTGGAAAATATGTACCCTTAACAGTGTTGTAATAAACTGTCAGCCTAATTGGTGTCCCCATATGTGCTCTTGGACATTTTTTATTCTTTCTTTTAACATTGAGTATATCAAGCTGTTAGAAACAAGATTGTCCTATATAGGACAATGTTTTCCCCCAAAAGTTGGTAATTGTTTATATAAAGTTGATGCATAATTGATCTTGCTAGGATCATGATTTAAATCTAGGACCTTACTTATTAGGATGGCGTTTTGAAATTGGCACAAGGTGAGAGGGATCTTTTTGTAATTGACTGGATTTAGAGGTATTCCCAGAAAGATAGTCATCTTTTTTTTTATTATTTCTTGAGTATTTTCATGTAGAATAGGATGGCTTAACTGTAGAAACTGAAATGCAGTTTTATTCTGATATAGGTATATTATTGCTATGTGTATTTTTTTGTGCATTCATATTTTAGATACCCCAGACCCCACTAGCATTTGATACTAAGGTATTAAGCTAGGAGCATTGCTGTTTGTAGGAGGAAAGTGTTTGTTAAAAATGCTTATTGCTGAATTATTTATATTATTGATGAATTTGGGTTTCTCTTTAGACTAAGCAATGTACTTTTTAGATGTTTTTCCTATAATCTTGACATTTGTTCTCTGTCCCTCCCCACCAGGCTCTTGGTAGTCATGGCAGTTGCAGCTCTGAAGTAGAGAAGGAAACCTTGGAGAAGATGTCTGTCCTCCAGAAACACTTCCAGAAGAATAGGGAGGAAGTCCTGGAAAACCTATTGGCTTTTGTGTGTGACATCCATCCAGAAATCCATGAAAACTACCGCATAAATGGATAGGATAAAAGAAGTTAGCTCATATTCAATAGATAGGTTGGCAGTTCGGTTGCCCTACTGTAGAATGTGAAGCTTTAGCCATGCTGCGATTACATTCTTGTATAAAGATTTTAAATTATTTCTGTATAGTATTTGGTATGGTACTTCAGTCTCTTTGGAGTCTAGAGAATCTAGCTTCGTACAGAGTGAATGCTCAACCTAAGAGTGAATATTCTTATCTCTTATTTCATACTAACTCATTTAGTGAGTAAAGCTTTTTTGTGCCTTTTAGTTGGTAAGCTGGAGAATGCTACACTGTTTCCTAGGTGGTTTTCATGCTGAAGAAAATTCCTTAAAGGAGTTAACAATTGAATACAGTTCTATGCAGCATTCTCAAGGGCTCCATTATTATAAACATCAGTGGAGCATTGGGAAGTAACATTCATCCTTGAAATAGTGTTATCTAAATGGGTTTTGGCATGAAGTGGCTGACATAGCCTTTTAGGATCCTTTGGTGGAACAGAACCAACTGACAGAGCTCAGGTGCTTATGAATACCGTGTTACATTTAGTGTGTGGATGGGCACTTGAAAGTAAAGACTGCTAACATAAGTGTTCCTTAGCTTGCATCTTTTCCTTTGGCTTAGGCTTTTTTAAACAAATGGTCCAAAAAAGTCTGTTCCGTAACATGCTGCTTTGGAAGTTAATAGTCCCCAAAGCCTTTAGAAAATGTGCACTGTGGGCATTGTAGGGGGTAAGAGTGAGGTGAGGGGAAGAGTAATTTATCCTAACATTAAGTAGCGCATGTTAAATCTATTGGCCTTTTCTCAGGGGTCCCCCGCATTACTGACTTTTAATGTCTTGCTTAATTTGCAAAGTGATACTAGTGTCCTAGATGCTTAAAGACTGTAACAGCCTCATGCCATCTACATGCATACAGGCATGCAACTGTATTATGTACAGATCACTGAAGTCAATCAAATATTTATTGAGCACTCTATGCTTAGCATTTCCGTTGGGTGCAGTGAGGCAGTCACTAAGGTTATAGGTACAAAAGGAGACGCTGTCAGCCAATCCTTGAGGAACTATTAGTCTATTCTTTTGCTGTTATTAAGCTTTTTCATTGAGGGAGAATGCATTGGAATTCATTAGGGTTTCTTAAGGAAAACCTCATTTCAGTGTGACCCACCCTGCCCCTGCTAGGGGAAATCTGTTACATTAGAAGCATCTTCACAAATCTCAGGGGTTTTATATGTGTCTCTGGTGCAACTTCAGACTTGGGACTTCTGAGTTTATAAGACTTGATAACTTTAGATCTGCCTTTAGCATTTATTTTTTAGTTTCCCTGGAGAGAACTTGACTAGATTACCCCTTACAGTTTTCTGATTCTCTAGACAGCGTCACAATGTCTTAAATGAGTGCTGTGTCACAGGCCCCTGAATCATTTTAAAGTACTTGTACTATAACTTGGCCAATAGAATAGGGATGGGGCTGGACCTCTTGTTCTTACTAATATAGGGAATTTCTGGTGAAGAAACTCCTACAAATGCACGTCAGCATTTGTCTTGTCTATTTGCCAATGGTTTATTCCCCCCAAATATTAGACCTGTGAGAATTGTTTGACTTGTGGAATTTGCATTGACCCTTCTCAGATTTCTACCTGTTGCCATTTAATAGCCTTTACTATCTCATCTTACTTAAGATCTCACTTAAGATCACTTTTTCTTAAGACACCCCTCCCCCTAAAAAAAAAAACATAAAGGAAAGGCATCATATTTAATCTCTTTTGAGATTGCCAACTGCCATAATTCTCTTCCTCTTTACATAGTTGCTTTGTTCTTTAGCAGCCTACAGTTAACCTGCCTTCTCACAGGATCATTTCAAGTAAATATTGACACAAAAATTCAGAACACACATTTACTACCACCTCTTCCAAACCTTGGCCACCCTAATTACTTACATGTCAGTTGTCATGTATTAAATGCCTCAAAAAAGTTGAGAAAACCTGTGATCCTAAGCCCAGATATTCAGGAAATAAGAGATTGACCATTTTGGAAGCCATTCAACTTGGTGAGGGTCTAAATTCTCTACTGAGTGACATGGTTACCTATCTCACCCAATGTCAAGCTCCAGTACAGTTGTACCGCAGGGAAACAAGTTTGTTCTACCTAGGACAGGAAGGCTTGTCTTACAGACTTTTTACTCCACTTTGGCTGTGTATAGGGAGTATACTGGGATTTGTGCTTTACTTCTCTGCTCCCATCCCAATCCTGTTTCTTAATAGGTGAAGGGTGTGACACTAACCCTTCCAAATAAGTTAATCTGCATTTTGTGTATGTACATCAGTGATGTACATTGGCATGGATGAGTTGATTATAATAGCATTCACATTTATGTGACACTTGATTTGAGGTTTTGTGTGGGTAATGTAATTATTAGTATTTCCAGTTGAGGGTACCATGACTCAGGAGGTAATGGGGGAAGGGGAGATTTAATCCTTTGCAACAATCTAATTTTAATAGTGGTTACCATACTTTTGGCTAGCCATTCTTTTTGTATGGTGCTTGACATCTGTGCAAAAAATAATAAAAATAAATGATTAATAAATGCTTTTTGAACCTGTGCCTAATTTGGGTTTTTTTTTTGAGGGGGAGATTATCAAGGTGTATTCTTGAATAATAGGGAAAAGTTTGCTTTATATACAGGTTTCTGTGTCAGAAGGAAAATCTACCTCAATATCAGATCGACTTTATACGGTATATATATATTTATTCTTCAGGTTTTTATACTATATATAGTATTCCTCCTATATGTATGTTTGTCCTCAGTTCACAAGTAGAAGCTTTGCTGTCTTTAGTTCAGGCCAGGATGCTGAGGGTAGTCAGCAAGCTAGTTATATGAACTTGAGCAAGTAATTTAATCCATCAGATGGTTTCCTCATAAAAAAAGTGGGTTGAGCCGGATGATCCTTGAGAGCCCACTTGTTCCAGACTTTCTGGTATTCTTGAGAAGCTCTGGAAGTAGTTGGTTTGGCTCGGGGGAGAAAGAGAAAGAACCAGAGGAACTTGTATTCCAGAATGGATGCATAGGAAGTAAAACCAGCCTACTGGGAAGTCTCAGACAGGGACCTTTAAGATCATTCAGGTTAATACCAGGCTGACTGGTCAAGGAACATGGAGCTAGGAAGAGTCTGTTTTAAAGGATATAATTTTTGTGACTGAGAATGTGAAAACAACAGTTGGTTGGTTCTATAAACTTGGAAACTCCTGCTTCTCAAGTCTGGTAACTACAGTGAAAAGATTTTAGCAATTTTTTTTTCCCATTTGCCAATGGACACTTGGGAAGTAACAGTAACCGTCCATGCCCTCAAGTAGCTAATAGACCACAGATAAAACATGCAAATAATAAGACAGAATGTGGTGAGTGCCTTGAAGTTCAAGAGAATACTTGGAAAGAGAAGAAACAAATCTTGAGCTGGACTCGGAAAGGAAAAGGAAGGGTTTCAGCTGTTGGAGATACGGAAGCCATCCATTGCAGGCGTGGGACGGGGCTCCACCCAAATCTAACCCATGATATCCTGTAGTCCTCTCGTAGGGTCTTCATAGGGAGAAAAGTAAGGTGTGCACTATCCATACACACCAAAGTTTCATAGCTTCTTCCTACGTTCCTCAAATAATTTTCCCCAGACCCAACCCATCTAGATACATTGGCAGCATCTATGCTCCAAATGCTAGACAAAAACCAGAAAACAAAATCTGGGTTGAACTAAAGCCTTTTTAGGTTTTTCAAATTCACTGAAACTATGTGAGTTCAGTCCATTGGAAGGAAAAATCCCCACCCTTGGAAAGTCCAATTTATAAAGGAATAAAATATTGGTGTTCAGGGTTCCATGATAAGTCTTAATGCAGTTTTAAGTTTTAGTACCTCAGAAATAGAAATGCTACAAACTTGCAGAAGACATCATTTCAAGGTTTATTTAAATTTCTTTTGCACTTTCTGAATTTTGAGTAATACTTGATTTAATTTCAACAGGATGGAGCAATTTGACATTAGACATAGAGTATGTGATAGTTTTATGAAAATTGACCACCTTGGTCCCTTGGTCTATCTCCCCTGAACTTTTTCTTCTAAGCTCTTGTCAGAACTATCATACATGCATGAAAATCTCATAATCTGACTTGGGATGTACTTAAGGCTGTAATTACATTTGAACCATTTAGTCACTGAGCAGAAGCTAATGAAAACTTTTAACAAAATTTGCACATAGGTTAGTTAGAACAATGGTTAGCACAAGAAGGGATTTATGTTTAATTTTAATAAAGTAACACCAACATTTAAAAAGTTGCAAATATTTAACCATTCAAATGTTTTTGTACACTTTTAGCATTTACTTTCTGAATTTATTAAAAGCTGAAAAGTACACTAAGACTTTTATATTATACTATATTAGTCATTGTATTAAATATGATTATACTGGAAATAGTTCATTTTAGCTGATAGAAGCACTGTTTCATAAGTTTTGTAGTCCATATTTTAAACCGTTCTGTTAAATAAAATTGGCATATTCAAGGGTACTTCCTTTTCCTCATCTATCTTCGGTGGCTTTGAAATCCTGGATGGCAACTTGTTAAAAAGGATTTGACAAAGCCTTTGTTGAATGATTTAGTCCATGGTTGTGTGGGTGGGAGACCTGTAAAACACATGTGTTTATGCTGTCCGCAGCTACTTTGGCTTAAACTGTCAACAGCCCTGCCTCCAGTTCTGGGTTGTTAGAAGTCAGAACCAGGACTCCATTGCTCTCTATATTTTGTTTTTGTTTTGGGGTTGGGGGGGCTACTTGTTGGGGACAAACTGACCTAAGGAAGAGCAGTATGAGCTGACCATGATTGTAGGGCATTCTTTGGAAGGGAGCTTCAATCTATTATTGTTTTTTGGAGTTTTTAAGATAGAAAGATGGAACAATATAAATACTTAGTTAAAAGATCATTTGACTGTATTTTATTAGGATCAATTATAGAATATTCAGCTTTTTTTTTAAATGAGTGTGAAACTGATAGGCCTGAAATCTTGCTAGGTTTTTTCCATTCTGCCAAAGATAAGAGAATCTATTTAGGATTATTTCTTAGATTGTATCTGCTGTTTTCCTCAGGGCCCTGACAGTTTGAGAATAAAGTTCATGTAGGCCTTGGTCTTAACTTTTTATTGTTTTTGCTCAGTCATGACCCCATGGAGCATGGCACACCAGGTCCTTGTATCCTCTACTATGTCTTCAAGTCTGACCAAGTTCGAGTTCATTGGACTAATCTGGTAAAGTCAATAACTAGTTTTCTGGTAACAGTGGCCGCTTATGCTCTGAAAGTGGACTTTGGATTTTTGCAGAATAGTCACTTTACAGAAGCCTGTGCAGTAGGAAAGCCTTACAACTGACTGGGTTTTGGACTAAACTAGAATGAGAAAATTTCTGAGTTGGAAGGGATCTTTACCAAGTCCAACTCCTATTTTACAGATGAGGGAACTAATCAATCAGCAGATTTAGTCTCCTAGATCACACAGACATCACATGCCATTGATTCTCTGCTCCATACCCTGTCTATCCCACCTTCACTTAATAGGAAGTAACCTGATTACCCCAAAAGTATGTATTGAGTGACTGTTTCATAGTTGGCCCTGACCTTCAGGGATCTTTACTCTGATTGGGGAGAACAGTATTCTATTGCTATAAAGTCATAATTGGTACAGAATATGCTTTGCAAAAGTTTGGAGGACAAGGAGATCAATGAAGGTCGTCAGGTAAACCTTTATGAAGGAGACAGAACTTGAGGTGGATAGAATTTGTTTAGATTACAGGGGACTGGAAAATATGTGTCTTATTAAAATAGCTATATAGATGTTAAAGCTCTAACTCCTCCTCCCCCCATTCTTTTTTGATAAAACCAGGTTAATCTCCCTTTATGAGCATGTTGCTTCACTATTGTCTGGCCTAGCTAAAGGTTTTTGCTGCATATGTGAGGCCTCTTGAATCACTATCAATCTCTAGTTTTCTAACAATTGCTTAATATTCTAGAAGACTGTTGTTTCTCTGGAGGTGAAAAATAAAGCTGTGCTTAATGCATGCAGAGTGAGTGGAAGTCATTTGTGGATAAGGGCAGGAGCTGCTAGAGCTAGTCACAACGAGCTCAGGAGGGCCATTTGTAAAATTTTCTTTAAACCCCTGGAAATCAGTAAACTCTGCAAATCAGGATTTGATTTGTTATTTTGTAGATTGTCTGGATTTAATAAAGTGATGGAGAAAATATTAATGATGTAAATTAAACTTAAAAATATATCATATCTATATTGACCAGCACACCCCTGGATAAAGGTATGATTTGAGAACTATGGAGAAGGTCACTGCCCCAGGAGTCCCTCCTCTCCCCTCTCCTCATGGTCCCAATCAACCTTTGTTGAGTGTTCTCAGTAAACATTGGTTGAATTGAATAGAATTGATGCCTGAAATTCAGTCACTAGAAACTATTCCTCCAATCTTAGAATTATTATTAAGTTTTGGTTTTTTTTTTAAACTGAAAGGGAGCTAAGAATACAGAAATGTTGAACTGGACTGAGTTTACTAATAATGAAGAAATAAGCCCATCCATAGTGGAGGAGGAAATGATGGTGTCCAATTATATAGTGAGGAAGAGTCTGTTGAAAACCCAGGTCTGTGGACTCCCTGTGGGATGCTCTTGTCATTACTGGGGAGGGGGGCTAAATTATCTAACCTCAATTTCCTCATCTGTAAAATGGGGCTATTGATAGCATTTACCTCCCAGGGTTGTTGTGATTATAAAATGAGATAATGCTTGTGCAGTCTTGGCAAACCTTAAAGCATCTTATTGTTTATCTGCCTTTGTCTTCCCATCCCTTCAGCGCGGTGGATTCAGAACCTTCATTAAATATTTAATGGACTGGTAAGTAGGTAAGTCAGCCTTCCAGGTGCCTCGCTTTCCATCCCTGTGAAAGAAACGAGTAACCGGGGTTTGATTCCATGACCTCGAAGGACCCTTCCAGTTTGTAGCCCCACGGTTTCTCGGCTCCTACTTCCCTGTTTGCATAGTGGCTTCGTCAGGGGCGGGACCCGCGGGGTGAATCCCCATGAGGTTGCACAAGGCTGTGTCTGTGTTGCCACGAAATGACCCGGCCGTGAATCCGGCCTCTGGGATCGAAAGAGCAAGGGATGGTGCTGGCAATACTTCGGGGAGCACGCAGCGGAGTCACATGCCCGGTGACTCGCAAGGTAACAGTAACCAGAGCCCAGCGCTGGCCCGATAGGAAGTCCGCTTCTCGGCTGTGCTGGCGAGCTTGGGCGGACCCGCCCGGGGGGGTACCTTCCGCAGGACCGGCCCTGGGCCTGGCTGCGGCGGCCTGCCCACCTCCTGCCCCTCCGCCCCCGAGGAAGCCCTCCGCTCAGCGCCGCGGGGCTTGTGGCCGCGGCGATTCCACGGTGAGTGTGCGCCCGTGCTCCCGGAGCGCCCGGCGCTGGGGCCCGGAGTCGGAGGGAGCCTCCCCGCGCCCCCGCAGTCCTCAGAGCCCCTCTCCCCTCCCGGGGGCAGGGTCCTAGGGGCCTGTACCCTCGTGTCAGGAGGAGGAAATGAGAGTTCGGATGCTCGTGACCAGGCTGGAGGCTCTGCCATTCCGCAGGGGACTGCTGAAGGCCGGGTCTCCGGGGCACCACTGTTTGGGAGGAGAGAAGGCAGCAGATGCAGGAAGTTCGGGGAGCTGGAGCTTGTTCTGGCCTGTCTTGGAATAACAACTGAAGGCAGTCAGGTGATGGCCTCCCTCCCCACGGGGCCTCGATCCTGCCACGCAGAGACATCCGTGACCTTAGCAGCCACTACTTTCCTATCCCAGGGTCGGCTTTGCGATAAGCAGATCACAGAAGCCTAGCTATCGTGTCCTGCTTAGCCCTTCCGTGGGAGGGTAAATGAAGAAGCCGAATCTCTGAAGGAGGGAGCAACATCCCCAGCGTCACAAACAGTCATCCGGATTCCAACCCGATTCCTCTGATGAAATTCATTGCACACACTTTCCCATTCATAATCTCCTGTCCTAGTTGGGTTGTAGTGTGGTATAATGGGCGGACACACACACCCCCACACTCCCACACCCCCACCCCTATCTGGGGCTGATTCTGCTACAGTCTGACCTTGGCTAAGGCACGCTTTCCTCCCAGGGGCCTTAGTTTCCTTCTCTTTAAAAATGAAAGGGTTGAGACTAGATGACCTCTAAATCCCTTCCCGACTTTTCGAGAATACAAAATGTTTTTTTTATGATCTGCCTTTGCAGTAGTACAAGGTTTGAATCTTTCTTACAACTCTTACAACTTCCTGCTGCTGCAATGGGTAACCCAGGGGAATTCAGCTGTCACCTCTGTGGAAGGATACTGAACTGTGAATGTTATGTATAGTTCTTGGTGGGGGTTCCTGGGGCAGTGGTAGAGCCCCTTGAAAGAATAACCCAGATCCTGAACTTTTTTTTTCTCCTTCTGACTAAAGAAGGGTAAGAAATGATCTTGAGGTAGATAAACACAGGAAAAAGCAAGTTACATTGCAAAGTGAAGTCAACACCTGTTCAGGTCCAGGAACACAGCGGCTTATAAAGACCTAGACAATGGGCAAAGACAATATTTTTTTTTAAGAACTAGGGGCAGCTAGATGGCACAGTGAATAGAGCACCTGCCCTGGAGTTCGGAGTACCTCATTTCAAATCCGACTTCAGACACTTGACAGTTACTAGCTGTGTGATCTTGAGCGACTGATAGTCTAGCCTCCCCCCTTCAAAGAAAGAAATAGTTAAGGAATGTCTTTGGATCACTATTATAATTTTTGTTGCTGTCATCATCATCATTGTTCTTTCCAGGCTTTCCCAGGTAGAGAAGACAGGGACTCTGCTTTATGCCTTGTCCAGTGCCAAGACCTCCCAGCACTTCTGATTGTACAAAGGAAGGGTGTCATGAAGTCATGCTCCTCTCTGTATCTCAAGGTCTTTATCCAAGAAATAAGGATTTAGAGCTGAAAGGGATCTTTGAAATCCTCCAACACAACTCTCAATTTTACAGATGAAGAAACTGAGGCCCCAAGAGGTGACATGTTTTGCCAATGATAAACCAGATATTAAGTAGCTAAGCTGGGCTTCCAAAACAGAGGAGTTAGGTTCTTTGGCCCTAATTTTAGTGCTTAAATGAGGAGGTTGGTTTAGATGGTTTATGTGTTTCCTTCCCTCCTTCCATGTTTCAGACAGAAGTTCTGTAGTTGGACATGGCTGGTTCCATTCTGCTTTTACATTTTATCTCCATCACCTAGGCTTTTGATTTTTAACACTCCTGCTGGGGCAGCAGGTGAGATGAGTGCAGTGAAGAGGGAGGCTTAGCCAGCCAGACTTTTCACTCACACCAGATCCTTTCCAGTAGGGTGGCTCCACATACTTTATAGAAGCATTCATTCTGTTATTGTTCAGTCATGTCCTACCCTTCTTGAACCAGTTTGGGATTTTCTTGGCAAAGATAATGGAGTACTTTGCTGTTTCCTTCTCCAGTTCATTTTACAGCTGAGGAAATGGAGGCAAACAAGGTTAAATGACTTGCCCAGAGTCACATAATTGGAAGTATCTGAGGCCAGATTTGAACTCTGAAGATCAGTCTTCCTTACTCCAGGCCCAATGATTGCACCACCTAGCCGCTCTGTTATTTAGCAGAAGTTCATTAAACACATAATTCTCTGCAGAACCATGTGCAAGGTGGGTGAGAGTGAGGATGGGAGATGCAAAGTTATTGAATATGAGCTCACAGATAAATGGGGTGTCCAACATTGTATGGTAATGATAAGTCATTTCTATAGTGCATCAAAGCTGATGAAGTTCTAGCTTCTAATAACAACCTTATAAGGTAAAGAGCTCTAAGTATGATTATCTCTATTTTATATCGGAAGAAATTAAGGCTCAGGGAGAAAAAGTCACTTACTCAGCACCACACAGTTATTAAATGTGGGAATGGGGATTCAAACTCAGGCCTCTCTTCTTTACATTATACCATACTCAACAAAAATTAGAGAGGTACAAAATGGAACTGAGAGAGTCAAGTGAAAATGTCATTACCAACATTTACCCTTGAACTCAGGAGGTAAAGGTCCTGGGTTTCAGTCCCAGCACTGTTACTACCCCAGTAACCTAGAACAAGGTGAATCAAGAGACAACACGGTTCAGTGGCAGATTTAGAGTGGAAGGAGCTTGCGTCAGACCCTAGCTTCACCATTTGCTGTGTGACCATGAGCAAAATGCCTAACCTTTCAAGGTCTCTTAAGTTGGAACTAGATGATCCCTAAGGATCCTTTTACCTGTTAATTATTTGACTCCATTGTATGAGTAAAATGGTGTGTTGTGATATCAAAGGACACTTGCTAAAGGCTAGCCAGATTTATATATGTAATTTAGGGGCACGCTAGATGGCAGATAGAGTGCTGGGCCTGGAATCAGGAAAACCTGCATTCAAATCTGGCCTAAGGCACTTAATAGCTGTGTGACCTGGGCAAGTGACTTAACCTCTTTTTGTCTGTTTCCTCAGCTGTAAAACAGGCTTTATAACAGTACCTACCTTTCAAGGTTGTTGTGAGGATAAAATGAGATAATATCTGTTAAGTGTTTAACACAATCTTGACACAGAATAAGTGTTATTAATTCTTAGCTGCTACTGCTACTACTACTTCTGCTATTTCTACTGCTACTACTACTACTACTGCCACTACCACCACCACCACCACCACCACTACTACTACTACTAATTTCTCTTATATGAATTCACTGTATGAAACAGTACAGTGTAGTGTCCTGAGTCAGAAGATATGTTTTAGAGTCTCAGTGACCTTGTACCAATCATTTCCATTCTTTAGACATTTTTTTGTTAATTGACTAGCACTCGTTAAATGGCCACCATATACCTTAGGTCAAGAGATACAAATACAAAAACTGAAGTAGTCTTTGCTTCCAAGGACCATATACTTTATTAAGGGAGACAACATGTGTATGTACATATAAATATATGTATATGTATACATATATATATATAAGTATTGCAGAATAAATTACAAAATATATGTATTAGGTCATTTTAGGGGAGGCATTAGCAATTGAGATCAGGAGAACTTTCGTGTAGAAGCTTGAGCTCAGTCTTGGGGGTATTAAGGGATTCTGTGAGTTCGAGGTAAGGAGGGAAAGTATGAGGGGTGGTCAGTGCAGTCATAGAGATGGAGGAGGAGTGCCTTGTGTGAGAAACAGAGGGAAAGCCAGTTTGGCTGAACTATATAGGGAGGGGAAGGATAGTAATGTATAATAGGGCTAGAAAGGCAGATTGGAGCTATGAAGGGCTTTAAAAACCAACCAGAAGAGTTTACATTTTCTCCTGGAGATAATAGGGAGCCTCTGGGGTTTATTGAGTGGAATAGGGGGTGACCTATACTTTAGGAAAATCACTTTGGTGGCTGAATGGAGAATGGTTTGGAGTGGGGAGAGACTTGAGGCAGGCAGACTCATCTGCAGGCTATTGCAATAGTCCTGGTGTGAAGTGATGAGGGATTGCACTGGGTGGCAAAACAGAAACTGGGACATGATATTTAGATCTGAGAGTCATCTTTGACGAGACAATAATTAAATTTATGAGAGATGATCAGGTTATCATGTGAGAGCATGAAGAGAAGGAAGAAAAGAGGGCCCAGGACAGAGCCTTGGGGTCAGACATTTGCCGGAGCCAACTCATAACCGGCTCTAAACTCATTTGCGTTGTGAGTGAAACTGACAACCACTACTCGGGATTGACGGGTTGTTTTGTAGCTCCTCTAGACTTAAGAGAGTCATGAAGAAAGTGTTAATCATACCGATTAAAGTTCCAAATGTATCATGCATATATTTTTCCCCTGGAGAGTCAGTTATTAAGCATTTTATTAGCACAGAAGGCACAGTATAAATGAGTTAGCAAAGGAGACTGAGGAGCAGTCAGACAAGTTAATAGCTTAAACGAGAGAGCAGGGTCATGAAAACCCAGAGAAGAGATAGTATACAGAAGGAAAATATCCAATTCTGTAGAGAGATCACCGAGAAGGAGCACTGAGAAGAGGGAAATCTAATTTGGCAATTAAGCGTTAGCTTGAAGAAGAGGAGGTTGGGGAAGATGATTTCTAAGGTTCCTTCCAGCTCTAAAGTTCTAAGATTCTGTGACTTTTTTGGGGGGGGCGGTGTGTGGAGAAGGATGGGGTTAGGGTTAATTTTGTTTATTTGTTCTTTTAGAGGAATCAGTACATGGAAGTGCACTGGTGATGTGGTTTACCATTGCCTTGCAGTCTTTTTGAATCTGTGTAACAAGTGCCTATGGTCTAATGAACTCTTCCTGTCCCAGAATTAGAGTCATAATACACTGGGTGTTATGAGGTCATAGACTGAGAGTTGGAGGGATCTTAGAGGTCATCTAGTTCTCTCATTTTATGAGGAAAATGAAATGCAGAAAAATTTAGTCAGCTGCCCGGGGTCACATAGTAAATGACAAAATGGGGATTGTATGAACCTAGGTCCTCTGTCTCTGAATTCAGTACCCTTTGTATAGTACCATTTACTTATTAAGAAGACTGACTCTCTGAGATACTCCCAAAGTGAATGAGTTTATGGAGTAGAGGGAATCAGAGGCCCACAGATGTGTTACCCAACCATCTTTCCCTGTATTAGGTAGCTGGGTAGCACAGTGGATAGAGCAATGGGCTTAGAGTCAGGAAGACCTGAGTTCAAACTTAGCCTCAGACACTTACTAGCTGTGTGACCTTGGACTAAGCTCTCTACTTCAGTTTCTTCAACTCTAAAATGGGGGTGATAATAGCACCTACCTCCAAGGGTTGTTGTGAAGCTTAAAGGAAATGATTTTTGTGAAGTGCTTAGCATAGTGCCTGGCAAACAGTAGATATTTAATAGATGCTTGTTACCTTCCCCCCTTTTCCTCCTTTGCTTACCAAGATTACCACATAACTACTACCTAGTCTACAATCTATACAATGCCAATTTCAGTGTTAAGGGCCCATGCTTATTTTCTCTTGTGGGTACAACTCTCAGTGTTACAGATTGGTATATTACACAGTATGCTTTAGTCAGCTTTCTTCAAGAGTTTTCTGGGACTGAAAAACTTGAAAATGTATGTGTTTTATTTAACAAGTCAACCAACATTTATTAAGCACCTATGATATGCTGGATTACAAAGAGAAAAAAGGATAGCGCCTATCCTCAGAGTGCTTCTGTTGGACTGGAGGAATGAACCATACACACATCTAGAAAAATGGGACGCGTAAAGAGAAATAATTTCAAGAGGGAGAGAAAGCTAATAATTGGGGGGTTTGAAAGGTCTCTTTTAAAAGGTGGCGCCTGAGCTGTGTTCTTAATGAAGTTAGGGGTCCTATGAAGCAGAGACGAGGAGAGGGGGTGTTCCCTTCATACATTCGGGAAACATCTGTGTGAAAGCACAGAGAGAGGAGGTTAAAATGTGTTCAGAGAACAGTCGGGCATTCATTTGACTGGAATAGAGAGTTCATGGAGTATAATGAGATGACCAGAATCACATTGGGAATAATATCAGAAAGGTGAGATCCATCTTGTGGAGATCTTTAAATGCCAGGCTTGCCCCTTTGCATTTCACTCTAAAGTCAGTTATGAGTCACTGAAGATTTTTGCGTAGGGTATCATCATGGCCAATGAGTGTTTTAGAAACATTTTAGTTACTTGTTTTCTTAACCATCATCTCTAAAAGGGAAAGAAAGTGGCTTATTTCCTTGATATTCCATAGTGGTACAGCTTCTGCTAACAGATGGGCTAAACAGCACACTCACCTGGGTCTGAGCTACTGTATGCTTTGTTTAGAATTTATACTCAAACCCCCTTGCTAAGAGAGAAAGTGGTGGATGAGCTGAAGCATTGGGGGAAAGCGCAAATACACCACAGCTGGCAGCTAGATTTTCTTCCCAGTGGAGGAGGCTCTCTGGAGGAAAGGACAGGGGTTTTAGTCAGAATTTGCAGTGTGAGATCAGGGAACCTAGTTCTCACAGTATATTGATCCTAAAAGAGAGACAAGTTCCAAGGAAAATAAGAAAGTACTTCTGTTGGTAGAGTTGTGAACTGGTTCGGCCTTTCCTTAGAGAAACATGGACTATGCCCAAAGAACTGTAAAACAGTGTGTGGCAGTACCCCATTGGGTCTGTATCCCAAAGAGATTTTTTAAAAAAGGAAAAGGACCTATATGTATAAAACTATTTATAGCAGCTCTTTTTTGGTGGCAAAAAATTGGAAATCAAGGGGATGCTCATCAATTGGGGAATGGCTGAACAAGTTGTGGTATATGATTGTGATATAAGTACCGTGCATCATTATGATGAGCAGGATGGTTTTTAGAAGAACCTGGCAAGATATACTTGAAATGATTCAAAGTGAAGTGAGCAGTGAGTTCCATTGTATACAGTAGCTGCAACACTGTACTGATGATCAACTATGAAAGACTTAGCCACTTTCATCAATACAATTATTCAAGACAACTCCAAAGGACTCATGAAGAAAAATACTGTCTATAGTCAGAGAACTGATGAACTCTTGAGTGTAGATTGAAGCGTATTTTTCTTTTCTTTTTCTTTTTTCTTCTACTATTTCTTCTTCTTTTTCTTCTATTATTTCTTCTACTATTTCTTCTTCTTCGTATCATGGCCAATATGAAAATCTTATACATGACTTCAACATGTATAATTGATATCATGTTGCTTGCCTTCTCAGTGGGTAGGAGAGGGGCTGGAGTAAGAGAACTGGGAACTCAAAATTTTAAAAAATGAATGTTAAAATATATAAGACACATATGTATGCACATGTATATGTATGTATATATGCACATATACACACATGTACATATGTACACACATAAACACATACATGTGTTTACACATACACATATTTGCTATCTGAAGGATGGTAGTCAGTTATCACTGAAGAGTAGTGGTCAGCGGTAACCATGCAATGTCCTTGGAGAGTTTTGGGTCCTCTGTCCCCTGGAAATTCCCTTCAATTCCAGATTAAAATAACATTTTTCTCATAGTTATCAGAATGATTAAATGCAATGGCAACCACCAAAAAAAATATTATTGTGAATGATTTGTTCCCAGATCATAGGTTAACTTCAGTCGAAGAGATAAAGAGTATCCTTGGTCTTGCCACATGCTGAAGTTTTATTTTGTTCTATACTTTTGTCTCTGGCCTTGACCAAAGGTAGCATAAGCTGATCTGACTGTTCTCTGGACAGGCAAGGAAGGCGAGGCAGCTTCTTGTGAAGATGGTGTAAAGTCTCAAGAGGATTGTCTTGAACTTTCTCCTTACCATGGC